>JABTTQ020000412.1:0-509543 GCA_016081115.2 Rehmannia glutinosa
GGGCCTCTAGATTACCCCAATTTTAATAATATTTTCAAGGGTTAATTACAAAGAGTACCCAGGTTTGGAGTAATTACAAAAAGAACTCAGCTAAGTTTTAAAATTACATAAAGTATTCCTGAAGTTTGAGGGGTCATGATAAAACTACAGAGATTTGGCCATTTGGGTAAAATCTTTAACTTCCCTAGACAGGGTCAAAAAAAGAAAAAAACAATTGAAGAAAAAAAGAAATGAAGTGGACGGACAATTTACCCTATCTAGTTTAGATCTTTTTTGTAGTTTATGAAAATCAAGGGTGAGAATTATTTCTTCTTCGTTACCTGGGCAATTTTAAGATTTTGGGAAAGGTTTTGATATTGTGTAGTTTGTGGAATATTTGAAGTAATTTTAAGTTATTTTTGCGCCTTTGTTTATTCAAGTTCCAGCTCCCTTTATTTTTGATTGTTAATTGTAGATATGTTTATGATAGTTGGTGACAATTTGTAAATCCTTGAATAACATTTGAATGTAATAAAAGAGTTTCTTTAGAAATCATTGTAGTTTATGTTGAAATTGTTGGGAATTGGTTTTGAATAGTTTGAGTGATAACCCAACTTAACTAATTTTTAGTGATTAATTATTTAATTCTAGGTGAATTAAATATTAAAAATAATAATCCACGTTTGGTAGATGCGTATATTATATCTAACTTTCCAAAATCAAATTGTGGTGAGTGAAAAATAAAATACATAAATTAGTCACTTGAAGAAGGAATAATGGATGTGGGGCAGGTGAAAAGTAATCATTACACGAGGGGATTTGATATTGATTAAATTCAATATATCAATAAGTGGGTGTGAAAAGTGTGCAAGATGATAGAATTATACATGCGATATGCGATATGTAGTGGGTTGGGCCACATGCGGTGCATCGCTGACGCGGTGCCCGGCCGCCTCGGCAATGACGCCCGCACGAGCGAGCCCGTGCTCATAGGGATGGCAATTTTGCCTCGATCCACGGGTGCGCCACACTTGCCCCCTTTAGGTTGCCCTACATGTGACCCACGATGGGGGTCGGGCGGATATGGTATTACTTCCGCCTGTACACGGGTACCACTCCGCCTATTTTTTAATATATTTAATATATATTTTGCATATACAATATATATTATATTATAATTTTTATCTTTTAATATCATATATTACATTAATAAATTAAAGATATCAATTTTTGTAAATAATATTTTATAAATATATTAAAAATAAATATTTTTTTCCTTTTTTTGCATTTTTCTATTTAACTTTTTTAATTTTTATTTGGTCTGGCCCTCGCCTGCCTCTATTCAGGACGGGGTGGGTCTCGGGTTTTAGATACCCGGCCTAGTCCCCCTCATTGCCATCCCTAGTGCTAGTGTCTCAGAGCGGGACTAGGCCTAGTTTTGCACAAAAATATTTATTTTTTATTTTTCGGAAATAAAAACAAATAGAATTGTACCGGCTTAGTGAAATTGTCCCCACTAAATATAAAGTTAGTAGTGGTCTAACCACTACTTGTAAGCACCTTTGTCTAAAAATCCCGCCAGCTCCGATTAGTTTCGCCCCGGGCGCTAGGCTCCCCATTATCCACCTACGTTATTTTCGACAGTTCGCTTAACTCGCCAAGTCCCGCCAGTTACTGCGCTAGACGCTGGCCTAGTCTATCACCCGATTAGCGCTAGCGCTTTTTAGAACACTGCTTGAAGTTACGGCTTAGTGGTCTTTGATGCCTACCTACTACTTGGAGGTTTCAACCCACCCACTATCCCATTGAATTACTGCATCTGCAGTAATGAGGTCCTCATTTGATTGGAAGTCCTATATATGGGGCAGCCTTGTAGTTGTTCAAGCACACAAGAAATTATTCTCTCATTTTATTGTTACATATTGCATAGCATACTTAGTTTTACATAGTCCAGTTCAAGAGCCTTGAAAATTGAAGTATTACTATTTCAAAGACAAGTTGTTGTTTTATCTTTGGGGATGACATATGCCCATCTTTGTCGATCTTATACAAGAGCGTATTATCTTCTTTGATGAGAGTTCATCAGCATCGACAAAAACCACAATTTTGTTTTATAAAATACCTTTAAATTACAACGGAAATTGAATATTGTTTTTGTAAGTTCTAACATTTGGTAGGATTTTTGTAATCTTTTGTGAATAGTCAATTTTTGGCTCATATCTTTTGAATAGTACTACAAGGAGTATTTTTGAATTTGCAGGTTACTTTTTTATGATTTCAACAAATTATGTTAGGTCAACTAACAACTGGTGTACTGAAAGAAGCATTTCCAAAACTTAATTTATTAAACAAAGCGCAATATAAGCAATACACGTATTTAAAAAGAAATATATTTTTTATTTAGTTTAGTACCTCAATTAGAGTCTTGCTTTCTATATTTAAGTTTCTTTTAACACTCTTAATATAACCAAATAAAATATAAATTTAAATTACTATATTACATGGTTGCAGAAATCGCTAGGCGCTAGTCGGGCGACAGTCCAGCGCCTAGGCGGCCGCCTAGAAACAACACTATTTTTCTATTTTTTTTCATTATTTTTTATTTTTTACCTATTTTTGACGTTTTTTTCGGGCTAAACCGCAGGCGCCGCTTAGGCCCAATTTTTTGGCCGCCTATGAGAGCGCCTAGCTCCAATTTTGTGCCGCCTAGCACTAAAGCAGGCGCCTAGATCGGCCAAAATGATTTTTGGCGATTTGAACAAAATCGGATCGGTCTAGTCAATGCCTGGCGGCCACCCAAGCCAATTTTACAACACTAATATATTAACAAAATGGAAAGATAAAACTTGACGATTTGTGTCGCTTTCTTTTAAAGTGGCTAATGAGTATGGTTTTATTATATAATATTTTACTAGATAGTAGAGATGCTACCAAAAGATTGTAGAGTTGCAGGTCAAAATTAAGAACGGTATAGATTACTTATGATATACAATTTGACTAGTAGATTTATATAAAATCTAATTGAATAATTATACGCTAATTACATACCAACTAATTTCTACTTTTTATGCCTTTATTTATCCAATAAACAAGCATTGAATCATCGATTTTTTTAATTTATAAGGTAATTAAAAAAACTAATTATCTCTTATTTTCTAGGTACTTAATTGTCTCTACTATTTCTACGTTGAACATCATTTTGTAATTTTTAAATATCATTATTTATGTACATAATCTTTCGATTTTGGAAACAAAAGTAACCTTACACTTTATATGAAGGTCTCTTGTGAGACCATTTCACGGGTCTCAATTTGTGAGGCAGTCGAATAAGATCAAATCACCATGAAATCCATTGGTCAACATCGAATCCACGGTCAACAAAATGTCAATAGTCCGCCAAAATTAGTGCGTAATACTTTTAAGGCACATATACTTTTGATATAAAAATGATACAATACATTAAATATGGTTTTGCGGGCTTTGTACATCTGCGAAAATAATCATTCAATGGAGGGTGGATCAAGACCCCAATGAGCAAAGTGTGATCGTGAATTTGACAAGGAAGTACAAAATCGCATTCAATTTGTAGAGAAAAAGCTAATAGCTCACGGGCGTGATATTGCATTAATGGAGATTTTAAGTTTACAATATAAATCTTTTTCCATTCTCTTGGAACTTTGATTTTTCCATGAAATAAAGGTAAAAAAAAAGAAATACAAAGAATTAAAGACGAAGGGAAAGACGAATAGGAAAAAAAAAAAGAGGAAAAAGAGGATAAAGAAAAACATCTTTGAAAAAACCACCACTGAAAAGTATTACATTTTAACCGAAAAATATTATAGTTTTAAATGAAAAGTATTACAAATTTGAATTGAAAAGTATTTGCGTTTGAACCGAAAAATAATATAGTTATAAGTAACAAGTGTTACATGTTGAATGAAAAGTAATACATTTTAATCGAAAAATATTATAGTTTTAAATGAAAAATATTACAAATTTGAATTGAAAAGTATTACATTTTGAACCTAGAAAAATAATAGAGTTATAAGTAAAAAGTATTTTATATTGAATCGAAAATTATTATAGTTTTAATGAAAAGTATTAATATTTAGAGAAAGTTATTACAATTTGAACTACAAAATATATATGTTGAACTAAAAGAATTAAAAAGTATTACACATTTAAGTATAAAAGTATTACACATATTAAATCTTTAAATGAAAAAGAATTATTTGTTGAACTACAAAATATCCATCATCTTCAAGACCATATCAAAAGTATTACATGTAACTACAAAATATCCATCATCTTAAGACCATATCTTAAAAAGTATTACCGCACTATTTTTGGCGGACAATTGACTTTTTGTTGACCATGAGTTTTTGTTGATTTGACCAACCTTAACCTGGTCTCACATATAGAAACCATGATTCGGTCATATATAAGTCTTTGTCGTTATATATATGCGTGTTATGTGTAGAGATGTCAAACGGATGGGTCGCCCTACCATCAAGGCCAAAATAAAAAAATTTGGTTGGGTCAGGCCAAATAGTACTCGGGCCGTATTTTTGGATCCCATCCTGCAGGCCCAATCCACAAAAACACACTGAAAAGTTTGGTCAACAGGACCGGGCAAAAAAAATCCGACTCATTTCGGACCTTTAAAGTTAGAGCCCAGTTTGGTGTTTTTCAGAAGGCTGAAATTGATAACTCTAGTTATGTGAATCAAATTAGGGGCCCCAAAAATACTTGAATTACTATCGTATTTTTTTTTCAAATTGCCGAGCCACTAAATTGTGTCAAGAATATGCCACGTGGCGTGATCCTACTTAAACAAAGAAACCTGAAATCACTTAAACACATCTTTGTCTTCAACATGGACAAGGACACATGAATCTCTCATGATCGACGTACGTATTGTAGGTCAACTCTAACTCCTATTCCTACACAAATTCATAATACTCTCTCCCTTCATCAAACCATCTATATATATTTCTCCAATCCCAAACATCTCCACAGTTTTCATCAAACCATCTATATATATTTCTCCAATCCCAAACATCTCCACAGTACTCATCCAAATCGACTGTAACTAATTTCACCATGGCCGACAACGTTCTTACCACTCTCGATTCCTCGAAAACCCAATGGTACCACTATTCAGGAATTGAATCGGAGTTGCATGCCACAAGGCTTAGAATTCTCAAGGAAATTGTGAGGAGAAAGTGTGCAGAGGAAACTGTTATGGTTATGCGCGGTCAATGGGAAAGGATCTGTGATTTCATGTCTGAGGCTGGGCTAACAATTCCTTCACCTCCAGCTGCTAGCGATAACATGCAGATTGAGAACAATTCGATCGACCAGGAAGTTGTCGTTACCAGGTTTGTTGCTGAAGCAATTGAAAGGGGTATAGCGCGTGCTGAAGCTGAAGAAGCTGCTGCCTTAGAAGACCAGGAAATATTGGGACCACGGGATAGACTGCACTATTATGAGATTGTTAATCATGAACTGTCACAGAGGAAGCTTGTGGGTATGTTTTCTTTTCTATATCTCAACTTTTGGAATGGAAGTGCTTAAAAAGATCTATTGATAGAAAAAGATACTTCTCTGCCATTTTTATCTTGACCTCAAGTAAGTCTTTTTATGAAAGCACTATCGTTTATTGGTACAAGTGTATTGATGTTGAGAGCATTGATTGAAAGACAATAGTAAATGTGGTTTTTTCTCTGAAAATCCACTTGAGGCATTTAGCCACTATTTAACATTTCACAAGAGCACACTTCAATTAACTACTTCCAGTTTGAGTCAATATGCATCCAAATAATTTATGAGTCTTTTTATGTTTTTTGCATTTGTGACATACTAGTACTCATCAGACATTGATCTGTTCCATCCTCTGTTTGGGTGTAATATTTAAACATGTGACAGAGATTTGTATTTCTTCTGTCTAATTTTCTCGATTCAATTAACAATAAAAAAAAATGAGATTTGTATTTGTTTTGTCTAATTTTCATGATTCAATTATTGCAGATCAAGAGATTGCACGTAGACAAAAAGAAAAGAAAAGGAGTGGACGACGAAGGTGGATGTGGAGTTTGATGGGATTGTCAATTGCCATAGGAGCTTCATTTGTTGCATACTCTTACATTCCGCATTTGTCTTCACTGAAATCTAGTGATGCTGATTCAATTGATGTGTCTCGTGTCAGCCACTCTCATTCCACTTAGAGATACTAGCAATTTTTAGCTCTACTAGTTCTGCGTCTTAGATTAGGTATATATTATTACATCTGATGGCTGTTGGTTTACTTTTTTTTTTTTTTTTTTTTTTTTGTACATATCCTGAATTGCCGAGAGAGATGGTATAGTAACTTTGGCAAGAATGTTTTACTCAGTTCAGATGATCTTTCTATATATTCGTTTTACACAGTTCTATATATCCTGAAGTTTAGCTTAATTACATAAAAACATAGTTATCTTTTATAATTGTGAATACCCTATAGATATTTGTTTTTAGCTTACAAAATTGCACATTCGAGAAGCGGGTATTTATTAGGTAAATACAAACCTTAATGAGATATTTATAAATTCGAAAGAATATAACTTGAGTTTTTTTGTAATCAAACTAAACATTAGGGATAGTTTTTGTAATTATCCCTAATAATATAGTTTGATAATTACTCAGTTTACTTGAGATTGGTTTGATAAGTCTAAGCGAACGATTCAAAACCTGGAAGATATGTTGCGAGCCTGCACGTTGGATTTCCAAGGAAGTTGGGATTCGCACGTACCATTGGCTGAGTTCGCCTATAATAATGCCTATCGGGCCACAATTGGGATGACACCATACGAAGCCTTGTATGGGCGAAAATGTAGATCTCCACTACACTGGGAGATTGATGACCAATGGACTCCAAAAGGAAACGAAATTCGCCCTCGATTCCAAAGGTCGACTTAGTTCAGAAGGCCATGGAGAAGTTCAAGCCGATCGAACGGATCCCACACTCGGCTAGCCGCCAAAAGAGTTACGCAGACAAGAGGAGAAAAGATTTGGAATTTGAAGCCGGAGATGAAGTATTTCTCAGACTCTCTCCACGGAAAGGATTGATCAATCCGAAGAAAGGAGGCAAGTTGAGCCCGAGATATGTTGGACATTACAAAATTTTGCAAAGGATCGGGAAGTTAGCCTACCGACTCGAGTTACCAGCACAGTATGTGGGAATGCACGATGTATTCCACGTATCGAGGCTAAAGAAGTATCAACCAGATCCCGAGCATATCATCACCCAAGATACTCCTCTTCTGATGGAAAATTTATCCTACATCGAGAAACCAATCCGGATCATTGACCAGCAGATACATCAGTTGCGTAATAGAGAGATTCCGATGGTTAAATGGTATGGCGAAGCCACAACCGAGACGAAGACGCAACGTGGGAGATGGAAGAAGACATGAGGAATCAATATCCAGAGTTGTTCTGAAGAGAATTTGGGGACCAAATTCTTTTAAGGAGGGGTGAATGTGAGGCCCCAAATTTTAACAACTAGTGATTATTTATTCGGCTATGTATCACAAACTATTATTAATGAAACGCGACTCGACTTTTATTTATTTCTTCCAATGTCAATTATGTCTTTTTCGAGCGTAATGATTTTGTATTCTCCTCTAGTATTAATACTTGGTCGATTAACTACGACTTTAGAATTTTGGACCCTCGATAATTTAGGAGTATATTCCAACCCTTATCCGAATATTCATCTTATTCTATAATTCATCCCAACCAACTTCCAATTTATTTTTGGAATACACATTTGTTATTTCACACCTTTATTTTAAATTTCTAAAAACTTAATTATGGATATCTATACATTTTATTTTTTTCCCTCGATTTTATAAAGAAAATAAACCAAATTTTTTTTTCTTTTTCCCCTAATTTTCGAAATTACCACTTTAAATGGGGAAATTAACTCAATTTTCTTCTACCACTATTTTTATCATTTTGTATCTCCCAACTAGTTAATTATTGGACAAATAAATTGATAAATTCATTTCTATTTTTTTATATCTTGCAAGCCTACAATTTGAAAGTTTCTCTACAAATCCCACTACATCTTGGTCAAACAAAACAAAATGATTCCCCTAAAACCTAGCTTTTGGCCAATTGTCCCTAAGAAACGAACCTAGCTATTAATTTATGTCTTAACTTCCCAATTATTATCATAACTCATCATTTAACCAAAACAAAACACAAATCTTCTCTCCAACTTCTCTCCAAAACCTCCAACATTTCTCTAAGCATAAGTTCATCTTCTTCTTCAAACCTTCAAACACTTAACCAAAATTTCAAGAACAACCTTTCTACTTCAACAAAAATTCGAACACCCCTTCAACAAGGTAAGAAATTGTGTTCTAAAAATCATCTTGTTATCCTCTAGCTCATCATCTTCACTTCTTAACCTAAGTTTGATTTTTGGTTTGAGGTATACTTAGAAGACTTGGAAGACACTAAGAGACTTACCATCATCTTGAAAAGGACTTCAAGACTTTGAAGATTTTGAAGAGAAATTGGACTATAAGGTAAGAAATGGAATTTTTAGTACATTTTCTTCTTCTCTTCTATTTTCCAAAATTTTGATAATACATTTTCATTTTTGGACTTTTAGGGGCTGACCTTAAGAGTTGTTTTAAGAGTGAGCAAGGAGACCCATTTTGAGACCTCTACTAGTCTCATTTCATCTACTACACCAGGTAAGTGTAGTTTTACCAATTTTCTTCACCTCCTTCTTCTTTCCTTAAATTTTTAACATCATTTCCTAACTCCTACCTTTTTTTGGTATTCCTTGACCTAGAGGGCTGACCTAAGTCACTTCTCCTTCAAGAGTGATTTATTTTATCTTTCACCAACAAGTTTATTTTTAAGGTGGGTGGAAAAATCTTTCCAACTTCTAGGTGTTTTTACTTAAAATGCATGTAGTATTTTGATGTTGAGCACTTGAGATATATATGCTATGTATTGCATGTTAATTTCTTGTATCAAGTTGAAAATTTTTCAAGTATGGCTCAAAAATGTTATTTGTTGAAAAATAGGTGCATACATGTACACTTTATTGTGATATTTGGTGAATGCTTGTGTGAAATGGACTCGTATATGTATGACTCTTGAAATCCATGTTTTGTATGACTTCTAACCTGGACAAGTCGGGCATAATTGATTAAATTTTAATTTTTGGACTTAAAATGCAAAAATGAAAAGTTGGTGGACTTAATTGCAAGAAAATACAACTTAAGGGATCCCTCTGTAATTTTCGAGTTTTTGGGACTGTACTCAGGTTCAAAAATGATGTTTGGACATTTTAATAAAGTTTTAAGATTTTTTAGATAAATAAAATCAACCCTTAAAAACCCAAGGACTAGATTGAAATTTTTTAGAAGTTTAAGGGCTATATTGCAATTTTGAAACTGTACCAGACCCTATTTTTAAAATTTGAAATTTTAATTCTTAAGGGACTGGAAATAACATATTTTAAGTGTATTCCAAAAATCCAAGTGTTTAGAGTTTGGAAAGTAATTTTATAAAAAATTGAGGGACCAAATCATAAAAGATTAAGATTGAGGATCAAAATGAAATTTCCAGGACTTATGCAGTCCATGCACCTGGAAATACTAATTTAACTATAATATACTTATATTTTGGACCCAATGTTCAAATTTCATAACAATTGGACCCCTAAAAGCCTTAAAGGCAATTATTTCAAAATGGTACAAAAATGAGATTTTCAAAGGTTAAGGGACCTATACTTATTTTCTTTTAAAACTGCTTTTGTCCCAATATCCCACTGACCTTAGTGACATTTTACAACTGTAATCACATTAAAAGCCCTTCCGGTTTGTGAATTCCAATTATTTTAAACTTAGGGTCCTAAATGACAATTTTAACAAATTTGGGGCCAATATGGAGAATTTTATAAAAACTCGACCTCAAAGCTTTAAAAACCTGAATCTCTAAACAATTTAGAGATTATAGGAACTGACCTCATAATTTTTCAAGGTCGGGACATTTACTTATTCAATTTTTAACCCCAAAAGTATTGGTTTTTACAAAACGGGGCTAATTGTAAATTTTCTTTTTACAAGGACCTAACTCAAATTATTTCTCTTTTAAAGAAACAGCACTGGACTCTCTGGCTTTAATAATGAATTAAATTTTTTTTATTTTCTCAAAAATCCCTTGTCTTATCGGATCGTCTTGACCGAATAATACACGATCGCGGGGCGACTTCCTCGTCTTGCAATTTCAAATCTATAACGGGACTTATGCTCCACCTAATCTTTCAAGGTATCAAAGATTGCTTATCCTCCCGATAATTATCTTCATCCAAATAACTCCACCAACGCTATAATTGCCACTCGCGATTGTTCAAAAACTTTCCTAAAATACTTCCCTGAATCAATAATACTCGACTGCCTGGTTAACTACCTGAACGTGTACTTACTTTCTGTCGAGTCAACTTGGTGTGTAGAGCTCACATCGGAATGGATACGTCGGGGGATGGGCAAGGCGGCTCGGTTGTTATTCCACTCTCCGCCCCATCGCCCTAATCCCGCAAATCGGGACGGAGTTTGTCCGAGGAAGCGGGTCGTAGACTTGAGGTATAATCATGATTATGACGAATCCGAGCCTTGCAAGCTCCAATGTGGATTTTGTCTTTGCCTATGGAGCGATAAGGTGACGTGTCTTAGACCATCTTGAGCGGGGAGTTACAAGGAAGAATGAAGGAATTGCCTCGATCCACACGATTAGGAGTTAATCGGACCGATTGGATGGCGCTATAAATCGCACGCAATCGCTTACTTGTATTGCATTGGTTGGCGCTACAAACCGCACGCAACCTTTACTCGCGTTTGCATAGGATTGGCGTTACATTCGAGACGCAATCCTACTGTCTTGCCTGAATCATAGTGCTTGTGTGACCACGAACTATTTCTTAAATCGTATAAGTATATTACTTAATATATATTTATCACGACGCTTGTGGACTATGTGTGAAAACATGCATCATACCTCACGCGTTTTCATACAACCGTTTTCTCGCATTAACTATATATATCGCCACACTCTCACACGATTACCCCATCCACTAAAATTTCTGTCTCATCCCCTCCTATTTTCTAACCTTTAGATGAGGAGTACGTTGAAGACGTCGAACCTACCACGGACTGAATCTCGTGCTCACTTTGTCGTACTAGTTCCTATAATCATTGATGTCGGCGACATTTTCTTTTGCTTTTGTTATTGTTGAACTCCCTTCATTTTAGTTTTAGTTTGTAAGTTTAAATTCGAGATACTTTGATGGATTGTATTCGGATATCGGACCTCGAGAAGTAATTCGTATTTGTGTGTATTTTATTCCATTTGCATTAGACTCTATTTCACTTGGAGTTTTGTATCATTGGTTTAGATTGTTGAATTATTTCTGTTTATGTGATTGATCGTTGTCACGTCGCGTTTGGGGTGTGACACCTTGTAGTGGTATTTTGCAGCAACAATGGCGAGCCATGACACTTTAGTTGGTGGGTAGGATAGAAAATCCAAGAAAATATAATACAAATTATAACTATTTTTTAAAATTCTCACTATTTTTTTAAAAAAAATGGTCGCCAAGCCGAGGTTGGCCCACCCTAAATTCGCCATTGCTATGTAGAGTCGTCAATTTTGGCATGGCCGTGAAAGTGGTCGGACTAGGCTACACTTTTTAGGCCCAAAATGAGTGGGCTTTTTTGACCGACCAATTAGGCACGAAAAGCGGGTCACCGATTTTTCCTTTGTATTTTCGTGGGTTAGGGTTCAAAAATGACGGCCCGATTATTGTTTGGCCTCGATCGCCCAATTTTTTGTTTTGTACGGTGGTCGACCCGTTTGACACCTCTAGTACTAGGAGTGACAATGGGACGGGTTAAAACTCGATCCCCTCCAATCAAACCGCCCCATCTCGGGTAGTCTAGACTGGTTAAATGGATCCCGGCGGGTCCCTGGGTCCAAAACTTCAAACCCCCCGAGTCCAGAGCTAGTCTTAACCCGCCCCGCCATATTAATTTTTATTATATTTTTTAATATGTATTTAGATATTTTGCATTATTACTTTTAGATTTGAGTGTTGTATTGATATTAATTTACTACTATAATATCTTGTAATATTATATTTTGAATATTAGTTGAGTAATATTGCAAGAACCTTATAGTAGTTTTTTTATAGTAGCTAAATAATTGTAAACATAGTTATAATAAGTTGCATAATTACATTTATTTATTCTTTACCTATTGGAATTAGATTGCTTTTGAAAATTTGGCGCGATGATGCAAAAGAAAAACATTTTACAATATTATATATGTTGACAGTGTCTAACGTGTCTAGATCCGCCCAACAGATTTTTGGAGCGGAGCGGGTCTTGAGGCGGGCGGGCCGGCGGGTCTTGTGTATTAATTTTCCTTGGTGGGGCGAGTCCCAAATTTGGTCAAACTCGCCCTTTGCCATCCCTAAGTGATGCAGTATGAATATGAATACATCACCTAGAGTTGTGATACGGTTAAAATATTTTATATACAAAGATTCACAAATTGAAGAGGACTGTAAGATATATATATATATATATATATAGGGGAAATTTTTAAAGTACCCACTATGGATAGTGGGTGCTCTTTTCTACCCACTAGGATAACAAACTTCTTTTCTACCCAAATTGGCCAAAATACCCCTCCTTTAAGTTGGTGTTTTTGAATTTTGAAATCTAAGACATAAATATACTGTATAGGGAACCGTATAAAAAACAAATGAGAAAGCAAAAAGTGAAAAGATAAAACAACAAAAGTAAAAGCGAAGACCCACCCATTTCGTGCTCAAATACGGTCAAAAGGAAGAAACATACAAACCCATTTTCGCGGCCCCATCCTCTTCAAGAAGAAGAAAATACCCAACCCCCATTTCGTGCCCACATCACCAAGACTCAAGAAGAAGAAGATACCATCCCCATTTCGTGCTCAATATCGTGCGAAGAAGAAGAACATGGATTCAATCGTGCGTCGCCGACGCCGACCTCCCCACCGCCGCCGCCGCTCCGCTCCACCTCCGGCCGCCGCTTTCCATCGCGCCCCGCACCATCCTCCGTCGCCCTTCCGAACAGGTAAGCATATCAATCGTCATTTAGGATTCATTGATTTAGGATTTTTAGTGTTCGATTTTAAGTTTTAAACTCTATTTATGTTAGGTTAATTGATTTAGGATTTTTAGTGTTCGATTTTGGTGTTTAGGGTTTATCAATGGGTTATTGTTGGATAAATTTGTGAATAAGTTTGATAAATTTGTGTGTTGGGTTATTGTTGGATGTTGGTGACTTGGTGTAGCAAAGCTGCGCACGTAGCGATTTGATGTAGAAGATGAAGCGCACGATATCGTGCCCTATTATAATTGGGTATGATATCGCCGCATATCGTACCTAGGTATAACGGTGCGATATATCGCCGCATATCGCATTGCACCTAGGTATAACGGGCACGATATCGTGCCTTGTTATAATTGGGTGCGATATCGTGCCCAGGGTTTTTTTTGTATTCTTTCCATGTATTCTTTGCCTTATATCGCCTCGGATATCCATATCCATATTGTCCCACATGCTGTTTTTTTCACTACAGTTCTGCAATTTTTCAACAATTCATCTTAATAAATTGAAATTTATTAATTGTTGTAGGTCGGTCCACAATGGAAGAGACCCTCATATCATCGAGAGAGGGCCCACATCGCGGGATATGTTCGATCGAATATTATTCAGACCATTAGAGATGAGTTGCTGGAGATCAGTGATGAATTATATAGTCAGTTTAGACAGTCGGCTTTCGGATATTTTATGGATTTTGGGTATGACGGAGCCAGTTGTAATGCGGCACTGCATGCATTAGTTGCGATGGAGGTGCATGTGTTGGATGCTCCGGAATCGAGTGTTGGTTCCACGTCGGAGATCGACTATCGATTCTCTCGGCGTGATTTTGCTATGATATCGGGATTGCGATTTTGTGGTCCACATTTGACCCTAACGGTGATTTTGAGGTACCCGAGATCGGTATATATGACGGTATTGGCCTAGGGGTGATCGGGTTACCGCCGCGCATTTACACGATTTATTCGCGATTTTCATGGCGCATGCTCCCATGTGTACTCATTCGCGCTGGCTTCTACGCCGCCTTAGGTAAGGAGCCTGTCCGCCGCGAGTGGGAACTTGTCCATAGGCAGCCGAAAGATTGTTTTTTGCGTAACGACCCCCAGGTTGTGGTGTATTTGCCATATATTCCATCATTAGTTGTATCACACGTAAGATTAATAGGAAGTATGTGGAGCAGTCGATTCCAGAGATAAGGAAGAATATGGCACGACAAGTTTACCAAGACAAGATCGATAGTAGTACTTCCAAATACCATCCTTTCCATATGCACGCATTCGAAAAGGGCATCGTTCATACTTGCATATTGCATGAAAACGAGTCTTATCCGAGCGTCAACTCGAGCACTCGACTTGATTTTCAAGGTGGTACATGCCTAGTGCGATATCCAATTCAGTTTTGCTCATGTATGTTGCTCCTTGGCGCAATGTCCCACCAGATGCTTCCAACTCCAGCGGAGTTCTAAGGAGGAATCGAAAGGTGCGAGAGTGTACCAGGAATCACCCAACTTCGCCCGTGGGCACTATTGTTTCGGCCCATATTGTCTCTATGGATATCCGGATGTAAGTTAACACCTCGCGTCTCCGGGCCGTATCTTGGTTTTGGTTTTCGAAATACTTCTCCGCTTCACGTCTCCACTCACAAAATTCCTCAAATTCAAAGACGTTCTTTGGTCATTTTCAAATTGATTATTAGCTTCAACGCCGCACCAACATCACCATCGTGTAGTTCTCACCAAAATCATTCGACCGTAGTTTGCACCATAATTAATGTCATTATTATCACAACCAACATCAAGATCGAGATTATCACAATTAACATCGAGATTATCACAACCCATATTAGGATAATAGCCATCTTCATTGCTTGGCCTTATACCAGTCCTGACAATTGATATTTGGAACATTAATCGTAGGTGCTAGTGGACGGATGATCAATAATTGGAACATTGTTCATATGCATAAAAGGTGCTCCACAGGCCTTACCGCATGACTATATGGATTGATTTTGCGAAACCGTATTGTTGAAAACCAAGAAGTTGCATGTAGTTGTAATTAGGCCCAATGATCCGACAAATCATTTCGACT
This sequence comes from Rehmannia glutinosa, assembly GCA_016081115.2. Classification (NCBI taxonomy): domain Eukaryota; kingdom Viridiplantae; phylum Streptophyta; class Magnoliopsida; order Lamiales; family Orobanchaceae; genus Rehmannia; species Rehmannia glutinosa. The sequence continues at coordinate 15,275 of JABTTQ020000412.1, forward strand.
AGCCATTAGTTGCATAAAACTTCCACCAACACCTTGTTGACCTTCAACGTTCTCAACTCGATTATGCTCGAGACGGACCTCCCAATACATTATGCGAACTAGTCTCACCCATCGTTTTTCTTTTCATTGTTACAAAAACAACTGGTAACTCGGTGTTCCCAAACGCAGCTTTCAATGTCATCATCGTTTTTCAACTTTAACTTCCCAAGTTTGTTTTAAATATCTACAATAGAATGCATTATACAATCGATACGCCCTATCAACATCAACAACACCATAAAACTCCTCCAATATTTCACTATAATTCATTTTGCCCGGTTTAATACGTACAACTTCTTCTTCACCACTTTTATATTCTAAATCTTCCCAATGACCACCAAATCGAACAACAAGATAGCGAGAGTCCATTTATATACAAAGAAAAAAAATTGATAAATGCAAGAACACATAAAAGGCGCCTGTTTTGTACTGGGGCACGATATATCGTGCCCTTTTTCATTGAGGCACAATATCGTGCCCCCGTATATTAGACACGATATATCGTGCCCCCGTATATTAATCACGATATCGTGCCCTTTATTAGACACGATATATCGTGCCCTATATATTAGGTACGATATCGTGTCTAATATACGGGGGCACGATATATCGTGTCTAATATACAGCACGATATATCGTGTCTTAAAGGCTTGCATTTAAAGCCTCAAGGGTATTGTGGTAAAAGAACACCAAAAGTGGGTAGAAAACTATGTTTTTTATCCTACATGTCAAAAAACTCAATCACCTATCCCAAGTGGGTAATTTGCCCCATTTGCTCATATATATATATATATATGTATAATATGTATAATGTATTTATCAAGTAATTCGAGTACCATGAAAAACTAAAATTAATCTTGAAGTCAAAAGAAAATATATAAACTAATTTCTTAGATTCTATTGATTCCCCAATCCCCAATTCCTACTATAATTTTTTCAGAGTACTATCTTAAACAGGAAACCTGAAAATCACTAAAACTCCTTTTTGTCTCCAGGAGAAGGAAAATTTATGATACTGTAACTCTCAAATCCTATTTCTACCCAAACTCAAAATACTCTCTCCATCTATATATACTTCTCCAATCCCAAACCTTTCGATCCACAGTACTCACATCCAAATCATCTCTGCAGCTCTCCCGAAGCAACTGCCTAAGGAAAGAGGAAAAGAAACTGTAAGAGCGGATAGGCAAACTAGGGATATCACCATGGCCACCGTGGACACCGTTCTCACCACCCTCGATTCCTCAAAAACACAATGGTACCACTACAAAGCCGTCATCATCTCCGGCATGGGCTTCTTCACCGACGCCTACGACCTCTTCTGCGTATCCCTCATCACCAAACTCCTCGGCCGCATCTATTACCACGTCCCCGGCTCCTCCAAACCCGGCGTCCTCCCGCCGCACGTCGCCGCCGCCATTAACGGCGTCGCCCTCTGCGGTACCCTCCTAGGACAACTCTTCTTCGGCCTTCTCGGAGACAGATTGGGCCGCAAGAAAGTCTACGGAATCACACTCTTCCTCATGGCTCTCTGTTCCATCGCCTCGGGACTGTCGTTCAGCAGCTCGCCCAAATCCGTTATGACGACGCTCTGTTTTTTCAGGTTTTGGTTAGGATTCGGCATCGGCGGAGATTACCCTCTCTCCGCCACCATCATGGCGGAGTACGCCAATAAGAAAACTCGCGGATCGTTCATCGCCGCCGTTTTCGCCATGCAGGGCTTCGGGATTATCGGTGGTGGTCTAGTTGGTATGGGGATTTCGGGTCTTTTTCGTGCTCTGTATAATGCCCCGGTTTATTCGGTTGATCCCGTGGGGTCCACTCCGCCGGAAGCTGACTATGTGTGGAGGATTATTCTGATGCTCGGTGCTCTTCCGGCGGTGCTGTCGTATTACTGGCGGATGAAGATGCCGGAAACCGCCAGGTACACCGCCTTGGTTGCTAAAAACACCGAACAGGCGCGAAAAGACATGGAGAAAGTACTCAACGTCGAGATTCAAGTAAAAAAAACAGCACAAAACAATCTTGCGCAAAAAAACAAACCTTTCGGGCTATTTTCCAGGGAATTCATTCTTAGACACGGGCTGCATTTGCTGGGAACAGCAAGCGCCTGGTTTTTCGTGGACATAGCTTACTACAGCCAAAACCTCTTCCAAAAAAGAAATCTTCAGCGCCGTCGGTGGCTACCGCCGGCGAAATCCATGAGCGCCTTAGACGAAGTTTTCAAGATCTCTTTCTCCCAATTCCTGATTGCATTTTTCGGCACTGTTCCTGGATATTGGTTCACGGTTCTTCTAATCGACAGAATAGGCCGATTTCTGATCCAAAGCTTGGGCTTTCTCTTCATGACGGTCTTCATGTTCGCCCTGGCAATTCCGTACCAACACTGGCTTTTGAACAAGACGGGCTTTCTGATAATGTATGGGCTCACGTTTTTCTTCGCTAATTTTGGGCCCAATAGCACGACATTTATTGTGCCGGCGGAGATTTTTCCGGCTAGGCTCCGTTCGACCTGCCACGGAATATCAGCGGCGGCGGGGAAAGCCGGCGCGATCGTGGGGGCTTTCGGGTTTTTATACGCAGCGCAGAATCAAGACAAGACGAAGACTGATGCAGGGTACCCTGCAGGAATTGGAATAAGGAACTCTCTGTTTATTTTGGGAGGGATAAATTTGTTGGGGTTTGCGTGCACGTTCTTGGTGCCGGAGGCCAATGGCAAATCGCTGGAAGAAATGTCAAGGGATAATGAAGATGAAGATCAACAAGAGCAGGAGCCTCGCAATGTGGAAGCTGTCTAGGCTTTATAGCTAGTTTTTTTTTTCTTTTTTTTGTTCTATTGGATTTGGATGCAGATTGATAGATTAGCTAATTTTGCTGCTGGTGCTTTTTTTGTTAGGATGTTTTACTTTCCATGTTTTAGACTTGATAGAGTAAGTTTAATACATTATACATCTATACCAGAATTTTTTTTTAATCTTCTTTTGAATCTAATTGCCAAGGGAGTTAGTTAATACTCATTTACTTATACATTATACTTTTGAATTTAATAAATGATAAGGACAAAAAAAAAGGGTTAATAACAAAAAAAGCCCGGAGATGTTTAAAATTACAAAAGGCCTCTTTAAAGAGGATAAATGTAATATTTTTATAAATATACATTTGAAATATATTTTGCTTATAGAAAGGGGGGAAAAAGTAAGACGGGATCAAATCCCAAAAAGTTTTTTGCATTTTCCAGTTACCAGGTTTTTTTATAATTAGCCAAACTCTGGGGAACTTTTGTAATTGTTCCTTTTAATAAATGGGTAAAGATTTTTGCCAAACCTCCGCCTAGAAAAGGAGGAAATTTTTTTTTTTTGAAAAGAAAGGAAATAGTTTCAAGTGTTCCCTTATTTATTTCGCTATTTTGCAAACCAAACAATTTTGTAGATGTTTCTCTTTTTTCTGGTTTGGGGGGGTGTCAAAAATGAAAATGGATATCCAACAGCTTTGTTGACCTAAATGACTCTTTTTTATGATAAATCTTTTGGAGAAGAAGAAAACGAATGAAAGAGATGGATGAGGTATGGAAAAGGTACGAAAAGCTTTGTTGAGACGAACTCCAACCAACTTCAAATTCACATATCAAAACACCAAATATTTAAAAAATTCCCTCCAACCCAACTCTAAACATTACACCAAATTTGTTGTAATACAAATATTTCCTTTTTGCCCTCCAATTTCTTCTATTTCAAACTTTTAATTCATATTGTATCCTATATTGATATATAATTCATTTGTAACATGGTTTTAGTTATTTAAATTTTGTATAAAGTTATTATTTTAGATGAACAATTATAATGACTAACAATAGTTAATATTTATCAATAAATTATTATAAACTAAACTTAAAATTTTCTATAAGCTACAATAATTAATAAATAAAATTACAATTTAATTAAAAAAGCATCAAAGTCTATCATAAAATATTTATTTTAAATATTTGTTTTGTCTATCATAAAATACGTGTGGGATGAATATACTAATTTCGAGAATTTGTAATGTATTAATCTTCTTTTGTCTTTAAATATTTATTTTAGGTTTGTCGTTTTTATTGTCTAGTATGCAATTTAGTATTTTTATTTATTGTGATATTAGTTGTAATATTTATTTTGCAATATAATTAATTAATGTAATATTAGTTAAATATAAGTTTTTATTTAGTTACATTAATAGTTATAAAATATAAGCAAAAGAAATAATTGCATAAACAGATAAATTTGTTATTCCAAAATGAAAAGAAAATATTAAAATACTCATTTGGTGTAAGATTCAGTGTAGTGGGTTGGAGATGGTTTTTGAAAAATTACACCAAAACATCAAATTTGGTGTCTTATAATACCGTCCAACATCAAATGAAGAAATATTTCCAGTACACATGACAAGCACAGCAAAATAAATCATGGGGTAAAATACCCCATCCTTGATCGCCATTATATAGATATTTGCAGGAGTCAAAAGAAACTCTGAGATAACAATATGTAAGCAAATGTAGTTGATACAGATATTTAGTAATTAGTAACTATCTAAATGTCAAAACTCAGCAGCAATGATCTACATAATGAAGCCAAGGCCAATCATGTACAGCTGAGTAGATATTTCCCTCCTTATCATTGGTTACCCATTGCAAGATCATGCCAAGTATCAGTTTCAACTTGTTGAGTTTCCTGGTCTAAGAATACAAGCACATTCAAGGCAAGATAGCAAGTTAACTCACTTCCAGAAAATCAAACGCGAATGATGAAAAATGGCAAGTAGAAAGCTTTGAATAATAACATAATTGACAACTATATGTATATGTGTATATATATATATATATATATATAACTATGATATCAAAGGAAGTAATATACTCAAAAAAATTAAGAGAGAATACATCGAGGTTTTACAAAATTCCAATATTAAGAACTTAATCCATGGTCCCACTCTCCCTCTATTGTCATATCAAAACCTATCAAGTGTTTGGGATAGCCAGTCGGTGAGGGCTCTGATTGTCTCCATCTAAAAATGACAGAATATTACTGGTGGTGTGGTAAGAAGCATTTACCATGAATATGAATAATGAGCCAAGATTCAGCCTTCTCTTCCATCTCATTCAGATCCCCGAGTTTTACTTGAGAAAAGAACTGCAATGTTTGCTTCTCTGATAGTGTTCAAGTTCTTGATTTTGAGATCTGGGTTCCTAAAGTAATTAAATTTCCTAGCTTTTTAGTTGGTTATTCAATTTAGAGTTGAGTTGTTTTCTATCTGCTACTGGGTGAGAATTACCACCATCCTCTTATGGCTCCACGGTTGAAATTCCTTTAACTGGTGGACTACTGGCACAAAAGGAACTCAACTGAGAGATCTCCATTCAGGATATTGATGGCCTGTTGCTGCATTCAAGTCTGTGGAAAAGGGACGGCTTAAGAAACATGGGGATAGCCACCAATGCACCAAGTATTTTCATTAATTTATCAATCGCTATCACAGTAGAAGACCATTTTATCAAGTACAGAAAATTACGTTGTTTTTCTACATTATGAATGATTAGTAGTATTAAAATATTGATTGATCAAAAAGAGGAATCTACTTCAACCGATATGCTCTTAGGCACGGCCATCCTCCGTTGATTAACAATTTCCATTTACGAGTTGCAGCCTGCAATCCAAACTGAGGACAATATGCTTAATGGACTCTATGTATTAACGAGCGGGAATCGTCAAGGTATTTGTGTAAATAGGTATAATCCATGGAATCGCAGAAAACCTGTTTAATTGAATGCATGACTATTCAGGAATCAGATTTCGGATCAATCTATATTGATTGTGATAACTATTTAATAACTATCTTTGTAGCTCCAGAAAGCTCAGGAAACTCATGAAATAGCAGAAGCTAATTTGAGAAAAGCTGAAGGAAAGAGACAAATAATTGAGGCAAATCTAGCTCTCCGATCGTCACCGCAGTAGAGTTTAACCACCAAGTTCGGGATGGACTGGTGTGGTCCCTACTCTTAACGGTCAAAGTGAGCCCTAAGCCAACATTATAAAGAAAACCAGTCTGCAAGATCTTCACCAAATCAGAAGAACCAATATCAAGCATTAAACTCTTTTGACTCCATATATAGCCGTTCACTATCCTCAAAGGCTAACCAAATATTTTATCAAGAAACAATGTTACAGTTTAAGTGTGGCTGGATTAGTTTAAAAAAGCCATATGGAACCATCACCATTCTCCAACATGTAGATATAGAGCTTCAAGAAGGAAAAAATGCTGAGGCAGATATCATTTTCCCTCCATAATATTATAATTCCAAGATCACAATTAAATTATTTTCTTTCAACGAATTATAAGTCTTATCTTTTATAACGAATTATAGTTTAAGACTATAAGTCTAATTTCTTCAACGAATTATACTGAATATAGGATCATAAATCATGAAATGGATACTGCTTTTTCAGACAGTAAATATTTCTTTCAAATTTTTACTAACAGTACTTTAAACTATTAAACCTAAATTTATTTGCTCTAAAACAACATAAATGGACACTGTCAATTTGTACTTCCCATAGTTCATTTCAGCATACTATCCTCCCTATACACTTGAACGGGAGACATAAGGTTCAATACTGTAATGCAATTAAGTCATGCAACAAGTAAGATTACTTTCTAGTTTTTCTTCAGATCTAGTGCCAAATCAATACATTAGCATTCCAAACAGAGATGAACCATAAGAAACTAATTTGTGCTAGAAAGGGGATTTGCAAAAATATTACGTAAGGCTTGAAGCTGGAACTTAGCTGCAATTAACTTTTAAATCATTCAAAAACAATTTGTCCGGTTTCATTGATTTTCAAAGACACAACCTTTCTGTAAGTTCCAGAATTGTTTAATCAAGTCAACTGTAAAACATAATGCCAGGAATTCCGTTTGTTAAATATTATTGCATTTCCGATTGAGAAATCCACAAAAGGAATGATTATATTAAGCAGGAGAAAACTGAGCTTTGATGGATCATAATGGATATGCAGTTATCCCAACCTCTAGGAAATATTTTTCGCAGACTTGTAGCATTTCGAGAATAACCTAATTGGGAGCTACAGATTAGAAATCTAGGATTACATATCCACTGAGCTCGTTTGGATAATCTTGAGTTATCATTGACTTCAGGAACTCCAAGAGTAACAACTTTGAGTTATTATGCTGTACTCAAATTCACATAATTTTGCAGCACCTTTTCAAAATCTATAGCTCCAAATCCTTTCGTCAAATCCAAATGTAACCTATGTTTTTCTACAATTCCAAAACTCAAGCTTTGCACAGAAACCTTGATTCAGATAGCACCATTGCAATTAAGTAAGCACAAAAATGAAATTAAAAAAAAATACTTGAATCTTCAGCATCATCGGTCTTAGAAGCAAGTACAGGAGGCAATGGAAGATCTGAAAAAGCAAATAAAATAAAATAATAGAAAGGATAAAAGAAGGGTCAGTATATAAATCCAAGTAGGTACGGCAGTAAGCCTACAAAATGAATGGGGAAAATTGCAAAAAATGGGAAGTACCATCATCAGGCAGAGTATCTCTCATCCATTCCTCATCCAAGACATCTATGAGGATCCCCAAACTTAAATCCGCCATTAAAGGTTTCTAACCCTCTCTGCTTTAACAGAAAATTCAGTTTCCTATCAGAAATTCTGAAAATTCGTCACTTTAAAGACCAAAAGGCACAATTTTAAGGTTGTGATTGGGTGCGAGAAAATTTTCAAATTTTCATTTTTGGGAGAAAAAATTTAGAGAGAGCGCTTGAAAAAAGTGATTTTTAAAAAAAAAGATAATTTTTTTTTTAAAAAATTAACTCATATTTCTTTTTTATTTTTACACTTCCTAATACCTAACTACTAGTACGCGACCCGTGCGACGCACGGGATGTGACGAAATGTATTGTTGAATGTGAATTATGTGTATATATAAAGATTAAAATAACTAAGAATGTATAATTGAAAGATACAAACTCGAGAAAAATAAATCAAGTTAATAACTACATTCAGTAATTACACATTTTGGAATACTTCCTTGTACACAACATTATTCGTTTGTTTGTTTTTCGAATTATCTTCTCCACAAACTAATATTTTCAGCCCCTTAGGTTTCGAATCGAGAAACAAAGAACGTATAATTGACCGCGATCGAAAACGGATTTTTCAAATACATACCCACATTGAGAGAGATTGTCCTCGCTCTTGTTGATGGTCATTCGTGACGAAACAATTAGAGGAAATTGCCTACTTATTTGAAACTTGAATGGTAACCTAAGGTCCGAAGGGGTTAGTGTCATTCGGGAATCAACACCTTATGACAAAGATTGACACCGTTAAGATTTTAGACTTCAAGTACATGCTTTGCCAAGTCTCGTAATCATTAATCTTGTATCGTTGCACAATCCAATCGAATAGTCGATGTTCCTCAATAGCATAACAGAGTCCCAACCTTCGGATGCAATTCATGATTCGAACACAGAGCATTTTATACCGTTTAGGAATTCAGGCGTGTGCGGATCATGCAAGAAATCAACATTAGAATCTAACTTATACGTCTTTATCGTAACTCAAAAACGTCGACCTTCTGGGAGGAGTTCAAAGACATCATATATTGATTAATTGACTCGACAACATCAAGTGTAGGTAAAGCAAAATAGCTTTTTCCTTCAAATAGTTCGGATCATCAATGGCATCTCTAAACATTGGATATGTATCTTCAACAATAGTTGCAATCGGATCATCAGTTGCCTCGAGCAAAATATCTTCAGAAATATCAATAGTGGAGTAACCATCACTTTCTTCTCCGATTGTTCCATCTCCAATGCTTGTTATCCATTCAGAAAACTTAACCAACTCAGAATAATCATCAGTTTGGCCAAGACTTTGAAGACGATATTCTTGGTCACCTGAGGATCGTAATATAATCCCACAAGTAGGGACGAATTTATTGTGGCATTAACAATGTCCTATCGTGTTCCCTTGGGTATAACAGTAAGATTTATCGAAATCCCCACCGAAAAACGGCGTTTTACCTCCAAAAAGGATATGGAGATTTTGTGGGTTCTCGAAGCCGCATAATATCTCGCATGCAGATTGGTCCACCGACTCAAAAAAGAGATTTATTCATCATTGGTGCTTCGTCCCCAAATTATAAGTTTACAACGAACAATCAAATCCGCGAGCGGGTTTCCTTGTTTGATATTGCACGTTGATTGTTCATTTGGATTTAACGGAATAACAAATCGAGAATGCGCGGTCCTTCCACCGGTAAGAGAAGGGCTGCTATGCCGCTCTTTTCCATGTTTAGAACAATTTGCCCCTCAGATCTCAACTTTGAAGATAAAGCCCTCCACAAAAATGTTTTTCCAGTACCTCTGTATCCATATACGAAGAACAAACGACCTTCATTGCATTGAACAACACGTATTATTTTGGAATACACTTGATGTTGTTCGTCCGTCATCTTCGAAAGAAGGCTTTGGTGCTCCGCAAGCAACAAATTATGATCATACCTTAACTCATCATATATCAATCTGTTTTGATTAATTTCAAAACTATCAAAATCTGGGAATGACATTGTATCAAATTCACGAGCTTCTCGCCGAGACTTCTCATTAGTTTCTCAATTTTCACCAATGCCATATTATTGATTTCATTCTCACTCAATATCAGCTCTATACATAAGAATAAAATGAAAAAAATTAGTAAAACAAATATGGATCCAGATAGCGAGTATCTACAAATAGGCATAAATAAAAGTTTAATTAAATATCTTGGAAAATCATTGTAATTCCTTGATGTTGCATAAGAGCTCGTCGTCGATAAAGAATATCATCTGAAAGATGTTCCCAGCATTCATCCCACACCATGTGTGGCATGATCAAAGAATCACCCGACAATAATGAGACAAACATAATCCGTAGAGATTCTGCAGACGCCCAATGACTCGCAGTGATGCCATCAACGCATTTCTATCATCTTCTAACAAACCCAGAGCATAGCAAGCGTCACGATATGAAGAGTGTTGAACTCCTTTAACCTTCTTATAATCATCATGACACGTGGCACCACGTACTATATTGATGAGGCACCTCAAATAGTACATATCACCAGCACCGGGAGGCACATAAAATACTCGTCCTATAGATTTCCACCTTTTCTTGGCACCCACTTCCTGATTGGCTGTTTCCATGTAAACTTTGTCGGAGCTTCAGCATAAGTCAACTCTCTTGCTTCAGGATATATCTTATTGGCTTCCATCCATGCCAAGAACATGCTTTCCTTAACAGTAATCTTATTTAGGACGTCATCTATTCGTTCATAATCATGAAAAATAATACTCTGCTCATTTTCAAGATGAAAACTAAGGCGTTCAACGGAAGGGTATTTATATTGGAGTTCAAATCCCAACAATCTCCATGTTTCCTCGCATGACGAAACATATCTGCAATCGTAGTACATGTTGACTTCATCGACGGGTTTTCCGGATTCATCATCATTTGTACTGATAGAATGAAGCGGTCACACGATCGTGCCCCTTATTCACATATTTAAACAAATACTTAATTGATCTTGATTGATTGTACCACTCCACATTAATGTGAGCACCGTACTTGAGTAGCAATCGGCGATTATGGGGAACAACATATCTGTTGTCAAGAGGTACACCATTCTTCTCAACTATTCTCCCATTATCTCGACGCTTATAACGTGGATAACCTTCTTCATCAATAGTAGTAGCATCAACAAATTTTTCGGAAAATACTTTGTACAACGACCTTTATTATGCGGGGTGAGTTTTTTTTCTTACATCACCACATAGACCATGAATCATAAAGTCTCTCACCGCCGCATAATAGCATGGATCAGATGCCTCATTTGGTATTTCGTCTGATATAATTCTATCTATTTCAGCTGCGGTTGGAAACTTGTCTTCCTTAGCCAGAAATAGTAATATATGAGCATGAGGCAATCCACGTTTCTGAAATTCTATCGTGTATACAACTGCAATGAATAAAATCAGGAAATCAAAAAATTATATAATGATTAATAACATTTAAATTGTAATGATAATAATAATAATAATAATAATAATAATAATATAAAAATAATAACTCATAACCTGCTAGTACTTTCCCAAATATTTCATTTTGCCGAAGATCTTTGATTAAAGCATCTAGCTTAACTTTGAAGATTCTACAAACAATATCGGGTCGATCCTCGGGATTCAGATTCTTATTCTCAAGGAAACGAACAATCTCTGGCCATTTTGGGTTGGAAGTAAATGTTATAAATAAATAAGGATATCACCCAATGACAAAAATAGCCATTGCATCCTGATAGCTTTGTATCATGAATCGTGCACCGCCTGTGAAATTGGAGGGTAATATAATACGTTTTCCTTGAGTACTGGGATTGATGTCTCCATTCAACACAGCATCCGACGGGCCTTTATATATATCGCAACGCAACTTTTTTTGATGCAAGCGAATATATTTCAATCGTGATGATTCTACCATTGTATAAGCGTCAACTACAAATTATTGAAACAATCTACGCGATGATAAAATTGTCGAAGATTCTATTAATCTGTCGTGTAATCTATATGCAAAGAATTCACGAACGCTTATTGTTTTTCTCCCCCCTGGACTTGATTTCTTCAATTTGGAGAACGGGATATCTTCTCTGAACCCATCTTCAACGTAAGGTAATAGCAAAGGATATTGCAAAGCCAGATAAGAGGCATTCAACTCATTTATCCATTTCAGATATCATGCTTTTGTTTCAACCACAATATCCCTTTCACCTAGAGCATGATCAAAATCACCAACAATCAAAGCAGCAACTTCGAAACTTGAAGGCAAATTGTACCTCCTTGCATCGAGTATTTCGGGCACCTATTAGACCAATCGAACATCGAATTTGAAGATTGTTGGATTTTGTCTTTTGGCCATTCTAAAAGTCTTCACCAAAACATTATTTTTCCAAAGATTTTTTTTTTTTAGTTCAAAGAACAATATCTTGATGCAAATTATTAGTTTTGCTTCCTTGTCTACAAAACAATATTAAAATATTTGGAGTGAATAGAGTACAAAGTAACAAAATATTATCCAAATTAAATTTAAAAATAAATCTTACCTCACACAATTTAGCTTTATTTGAGATTTCATTATCCGTATCATATATGTACATCGTGCAAATTTTCGAATGGAACCTTCCGAGGGCAACATACTACCAATAAGATGATAATTTTGTCCATGCAAGCGAAAAATTGGAGGACCTTGACCCTTATTTATATCAGTATCGATTTTGCCTCCCATTGATGTGAAACAAAACATATTATTATATGATCTTATATTTTCTTGGAAATGATTGCTCTTATCACTAACTCCAAATAATAATCATGAAGCACGGAGAGGTGGTTGTTTGATAGAAGGAAGTTGAATAACTCCATAAACACGACATGGAATATTGAGGATTTTTGGATTTTACGTGGGATCGTAGCCTTTCTTCGTACCAAAATAACGCACCACAAAATTGGCAAGTGTATGTTGCATCACCGACATCCCGAATCAGTAAATTAACTAATGATTTATTAATTATCTTGATAATATTTAAATTAATTAATTACATTAAAAAATGTAAAATAGTTATAACTACCAATTGTAGTCAAGGACACATGCTCAAACAAATTTGTTTGATTTACATCGATCGTTACATTTTCGAGTGATTAGAGTATTTGCATTAATGGTATCAGTTTGAATATTATCATCGAGCGTAAGATCGATGACCACTGATGTATTGTAGGTGCTCTTGATAGATGATACAACTCTATCACCAAATGAATTGCTAACATTCTTGAGATTTTTTCAAAATTTGAGTTTTTCGGGAACAACGATCGCAACAAATTCAATTAAACGTATTAAAAAATGAATAAATAATATGAACTATTTATTATTTTAAAGACTGAATGAATAAATAAAATATTGAATATACCATTTGTGATGTCACTAAGCGGTGAACCCGACAATTGATAAATAGTACTTCTTGACGAAGCTCGAAATTCAATTCCATTTGCCAAATTAGAAGGGGTGCCTGCTAAACCTGTACAATTTTCTAAAGAAAAACAATAAATGAGCTTATAAAAAAATATTGAATTTGTAAAAACATTTAAAAATATAATACAAAATATTAAGAAAAAACCATTACTCATAAACCATTAGTTTAATTTATATAATTATTAAATTTTCGAAATAAAAAAATATAAAAAATGCATAATATATAAATAATGAATTTCATTTAATATTTGTTTTGTTTAATAATTTAGGAAATTACCGAATTTAATTAAAATTACCGATTTTAATTATAATAAAAATAATATATTAAATATAAAAAACAGATTAAATGAAATTAAATACAATTTTTGTAAAATTAAAAAAAATATACATCATATAGTAGTCTAAATATACATTAAAATTGATTAATATTATCAGCCCAAGAACACTAAAACATGGGTTAAAAAAATAGCCCAGCCCATATAATATATATCACATGTCTTATTGGAGCCGGATTGGTATGGGCTCCACACCCTTTTCTTACTTAATAAATTTATATAACATATAAAATGTTAATATATCAAAGCCCATATGTAATAAGCCCACAATTTCTCACATCCTATTCGACACCTAATCCCCAAGATGAAAGGTTAATTGCATCTGAATCCTACACGTGTCCACTATTATTGTTCCAGAACTTCAAAATGCAAGTCTACTCGGCTCTAGGGTTTTCTCTCTCGGATGCGCCGCTCATCCCCACCAATTTCTTCCATTTTCTCTCTTTTTCTCCCTAACACAAAAATCTGCCTCTAATCGTCTCCATTTCTTCCATTTTTTAATCTGAAAAAATGATTCACTTCTACCGATTCATATTTTTGGTGTCGAAATCATAGTGTTCAAATCCTATTTTCTGTAAAGTTTCTTTGTAAATTTTTTTTTCTATAATCTTTATATACTTTTCGTCATTTTTCTATATAAAGCCTGTACAGGTTAAAATTTCTAAGATTCGAAAAGATTTCTGTAGAAATTTTGAAGAAACAACCCTAGATCTAAACAAAATAGAGCTACGGTTCGAAAATATTTCTGAATGAATTTTCGGTGATGTTTGCCTTTTTTTTAACCGATAACATCTCGAAAACCTAGTTTTTTTTTTATGTCCAATGTTCTTATATTTATTCAGAGTATATGTTTTTTTGCCATTTTTACATTTTTAGCATGTACATGTTTGTTCTTATATTTATTCAGAGTATATGTTTTTTTTTTATTTTTGCCATTTTTACATTTTTAGCATGTAAAGTTTAAAAACTATATGATTCGAAAAGATATCCTTATAAATCTTGGAAAAAAAACCTAGATCTAGAAAAAAATAAAATAGATCTACGGTTAGAAATGATTTTTGTTGAATTTCGATGATGTTTTACTTTTTTTAACTGATAACATATTTTTTTATGACTTTTTGCTTTAGTAGTGCATGTACTGTTAAAATAGCTATTATTCGAAAAAAAAAATGTAGTTTACTTCGATGATGTTTGCCTATAGCAAAATCTATTCTTACAGTGTGGACAACCAAAAGGTAAGATCTATAATTTTTTTTGAATATTATTTGTAATATTATAATATTTTTCTAACGAATTTTTTCGTGATTTTTTTGCAAATGTATAAAACATTTACTAATATAATTAGAACAATACAATTCAGGTAAAATTCTCATGCATTTTTTATACTACAGGTATATAGTAAAAACATATTTAAATTTATATATAATTTCTGTATTTTTGGCAGATTCATTTTTCTGTTCATTATTATTATTTTATAAAAAATGTTGTAATATTCATTTAAATGTGTTGTTGTGTATGTACATAAATTAAAAATTAGATTTTTTAAAAATTTATTTATTTTTATTATTATTAATAAATTATCATTGTTAATAAAAAAATCCATCCAGATTTCATGTTTGAAGTTATAGTGCTAAATTTAACAATAAAATTGTAAAATGTTGTTGTTGGGTGAGAATTATATATATCGGTTTTAATACTAAATTTCTAATAAATTATAGCCTAATCAAGATCTAAACTGGTGTTGTAACAGTAAAACAAACATATTTCTTGTATTTCTAATATTGTTTTTTAATATGTGACAGGTTACTAATATAAAAATATATTGGTTCACAAATCTAAAAAAAAAAAGATAAGTTTCAAAACCATTCTTCTAGTGTTTCATTGTAAAAAGTTTATAATCTATACATGTATATATGTTTTGTTTACATTGTGTTAACATACTAATACAAGTCTTTTTATTTTATTGCAGGGTTATTCAAAAGGGTATTGCAGGCAATTTAAAACAGATAAGTATATGTTGGGAAATTATTTTGTAGATTTTGATGAATGTCATGTAAAACTTAGAATAGGAAGTTGGCACCCCATTTTTGTTATAAACTACATTGTAATAGATAGGGCTGGTCAAGCTGAGTTAAGTCAGCTATGCCTAAAACATGCAAGAAGACAACCGGAGACTAGAAGGAAGACTCGCCGCAAGGCAACCGAGTATGGAAAAGAAGAGAAGACGGGGAACTCGATCGAAGGTGCGGTGAGATGCGGTGAGTGAAGATCGATCAAGTCAACTCAAGACAACCAAGTCTCAAGGTTGAAGTGACGGAAGAGTCATCAAATGATTGGAAGGTCGACTCGAAGTCACCTGGGGATGTTAAGAAAATGCGGTCAAGTCAAGACAATCGAAAGAGATCCGTTGTACGTAAATCAAGAGAATTACTTAAACAAGTAATACCTCCATCTGCGCTTTCTTGAAGTGCTCGAGTTCGAGAAGCGTGCAAAAGGAATAAACCAATAGGAAGCACCGCACCATGTCGAACTCAAAAGTGAAAAATCATTCATACGAGGAAATGGAAATTCCAAGGACTGCAACAAGACAAGCCAACGACCACAAGTGACTTTCAAAAATAAGTATATCTCTTCAACGGGCAGATTTTTGAAAGATCACTATAAAAGACTGAGGAATTCATTTGAGAACGTGTTACCTTGGTGACCTTGATTACCTAAACCACGAATATTCAAGCAAACATTTGAACTATAACCTAAAATATTCTCAAGTCATTCAAGATTAATCCTCAAGCCTACATTACGAAGGAAATCAATCCAACACTCACCTGTGAAGGAAAGATAACTTCAATCAGTTGAAGAGGAAGTTTTTTTGAA
This sequence comes from Rehmannia glutinosa, assembly GCA_016081115.2. Taxonomy (NCBI): domain Eukaryota; kingdom Viridiplantae; phylum Streptophyta; class Magnoliopsida; order Lamiales; family Orobanchaceae; genus Rehmannia; species Rehmannia glutinosa. Next base: position 31,639 of record JABTTQ020000412.1, read on the forward strand.
GAATCAAGGGGTCTACATTCCACGAGGGATTGTAGAAAGGTTCAAGGTCGAACCAAGCTTAAGCTAGTTAGAGGGCTTCGTGATCAAATCCAAGGAACTTAAGCAAGTGGTCAGTAGTAGTAGCAAAGCATTTGCCCTGTGAAGAAAGCCGAGTCGTATGAGAAGCCGGTTGTGTGACCAAGGCATCTCTAGGCGAGTCCTAAAGGATCAAGTCATTTGTGTGATCAAGACTTGTATCTGGACTGTTAACCACTCTGTATATTGATCAATACTTAGTGGATTCCTCCAGAGTTGGAGAAGAGAGGAGTAGAAGAATTACCTCATCTTCGAACCTCTATAAAAACTTATTGTGTCATTTACATTTGACTCCTTAATTTCTCGCATCTTATTTTTATATCTCACGATAAACTTGCTATCCAATTGATAATCAATCGAAAAGTGCTAAAACCGAGTATTAAAATAAACTTAACCAAATTCAAGGGTGTTAAGTCTTCCAATGAAAACAAATCACGGTCGAGTTAAGTCTTTAGTCAAAACAATTTGAGTTACTCATCAACAAAGCTCGGTCGAGTCTGTTGAGTGACTAACTCACATTTGATTAACTAACTTTTTGTCCATCAAGGATACAACTGGTGTGAAGTATTAACTCGAATATTTAAAAGGACTAAATCGAAAAGTTGGTAAGATTTATTCAACCCCCCTTCTAAACCTTACACTCACACCCTGGGACCTACAAGTATATCAAAGTTTGTTCATTTAATTTATAATAAAAATACATGAAGTGTGATTTGTTTGAAATATAAAACTAATCAATATATTTATTGTGTTTCAGGATGCACAGAACAATCCGTATAACAAAACAAACAACAAAAGAAAAATTCTGCACAGATAAGTCAAATACTAAACTACTTTTGTGCATATTTAATCGTTCATGATTAACTATAAAAATTCAGAATACAATATAATAAAAATCAATATAAATATAATCCAAATGTTAAACGAAAATACCGTCGTGATTGATGATATTTCTCTTGCGTTTGTTGCCCAAAACTACAGAACTTGTTAACTTTCTCATGGTTCTTGATAAATTGTACACACTTATTCTGCCTCTTCTTAACCTTCCGTGTTTTGCGGTTGTTTCTGTCAAAATGCTTAAGAAGGGATTGATATAAATATTCGGATGCTGCTCGACCGTGTGTGTTTTGATGTTGTTTCTGTCAATCTGCCTAAGAAGAGCTTGATATAAATATTCTGATTCTGCTTGACCTTGTGTGTTTTGCGGTTGTTTCTGTCAATTGCTTGTTGTGTCAGCCTACTATGTGTATTGTGAAATCAGTATTGATCGATGAGAGATGTGTTAAATATTTATACTGAAAAAGGGATGATTTTTAAAAGGAAATATTTATAAAAGTGAATAAATTAGCTTGAGATTTCTATTCCTTCGTATCTATATATAAACACGGTACACATTATTAGTTAAGCATATTTTGGGCAAAAATTTGTCAAACCATTATTTTTGGTGTATATGAGGTAACTCATATGATTTTGTATATCATATATGCATTCCTTTGTTTGATGAGATAAAAATGGTATAGATATTGATATCACAGGTCAATTTATAAAATACAAATAGATACTTATCAGGAAATATATCCCTGTCGATTTGATTGCAGTTTTCGAAAGATATATATAGAAGTGAATAAATATAATTTTGATAAGAACACTAACTAATAAATATTTTAGAATAGATCTATACCCTGTAAAAAAAATTTATACACTTAACTAATAATTTACCAGTATATAAACATCTTGTTTAAATTTTAAATCAAACATTAGAGATAGAACCATAATTGGTATAATTTTTGATTGTTAGCCCAAAATGTATGTTTTTCAGACCCTTCAGTATACTTAATACATATATGTAATATATATTAAAAAGATCTGTTACTTTATAACTACACTAAATAAAAGTGTGGAAAAACCAATTCGAATAATAAGGTTAATGTGTATTTTACTTAAATTTTGTTTTTGCTAATGATTGTTATGTGGTCTGAATCGATAGGTACTTGTTCTTGATTATATGCAATTTTAGACTGGTAATGATATTGATAAGTACTTATGCCTGATTAACATATTGTATTGTGTATTTATTTCTTTGCTAATGATTGTAATGTGGTGCGAATTGATATTGCTGGCAGTAATGTTGTGATTACATTTTTTATATTGTGACTCATTCTATTGATTTTTATTGTACTATCTCTTATGTAGATTTGATTAATGTTGTGATATTGATAGGTACTTGTTCTTGATTATATGCAATTTTAGACTGGTAATGATATTGATAAGTACTTATGCCTGATTAACATATTGTATTGTGTATTTATTTATTTGCTAATGATTGTAATGTGGTGCGAATTGATATTCTTTGTGATAATGTTGTGATTACGTTTTTTATATTGTGACTCATTCTATTGATTTTTATTGTACTATCTCTTATGTAGATTTGATTTTTTTTTTATAAGTTACCCCAAAGAGATCCTAAGCAAAAAAACCACTTGACCCTATACCTTGAGTGTAGTGAAATCCTGTTGGTTCTTAGGTTCTTTCATGTTTTTAAATTGTCACTCTAATATTTATGCTAGAGTTATTTAGTTCTATGTTGTAGTACAGTGTTTTTTTAGAATGTAAGAGATCTATCGACCACAAATATCAGATCATCTGAAAAATAATACAAAAATGCAATCACAAAGTTGTTTAATAATATTTAATTATCCAATTAATATTAATTTATTTCAAAACAATATAATAAAAACAAAATTTAAATTATAACATAAATAACCTTCACAATAATATAAGTTTTTGATAAAATCAAAAACTTTGAATTAGCTTTGTTAGCAAGCTAAAAATACTAAAATTTTATAATGAAGCCCACTATATTAATCAAATCATTCTATATTAAAAATTAAGGTTTAGATCTATTAATTATTAATAAAAAATTAGCCCCGAATATCAAAAAAGCAAAAAAAATTTGAGCATGTGTTAAGATTATTCAACACATTACAGAATAATTTTATAATTCTTTGATTTATTAATTATTAATATAAAATTAGCCCCTTATATCAAAAAAATAAATAAATAAAACATTTGATAAGATTATTCAACACACTACAGAAAAAGGCAGAAAATCAAAATCCAACAATAAATAAAAATAATATTTTATATAAAATCAGAATGCCCATAAAGCTTGGGCTAAAAATCCATAAAGATCCTCTAAAACACCAGAGGATTAAAACTGTTATTCAAAGCAAAACTAAAATATCCATAATGATTAACGAAAACTAAAAAAATATTAAAATAAAAATATTATTCAAAGTAGCATATTAAAATGATATTAAAGTGCAAAATATCATATTTAATGATACTATTCAAAAAACATAATTTTAAAATAATATCAAAGTGCTACAAATCATTAATAACATTATTACAACAAAATTTTTAAATGATATCAAATTGCAAAAAAAAACTTATTTGATGAAATTATTTTAAAAGTCATATTTTGTATTATTTTTTGAAAACATATTTTTTAAATTATATCAATGCAAGACATAATATTTAAGAAAATTATTACAAAAACAAAATTTTTAAAAGATATCAAACTGCAAAAAATCATATTTAATAAGATTATTCGAAAAAAGCATATTTAAATGATTCTAAAATCAGAATAATGTTATTAATACCTGACTTTCTATAGCAAAGTAGAATATTGCTTGAGCAATTCAGGATCTGCCGTCAGTCTCATCATCGAGAATGCCCCGGTAAAATGCCTAACATGATCGACCTTGACTTGAACCTTAAAAAGAACCTTTTTGTCGACCAAAGCTGCTAACTCATATGGAATATCTTGCAAATCATCTCTCTGATTTTGATTCAAAAGAACAAATCAATTAATTAATTTTATTATTAATATTATCAAAATCAAAATTTAAATATAACTCACTAAAAATAAAAATAAAAAACAAACCTCCCAACTCGTTTTTAAAGTAGCACATGATTTTCCAATCAAAGTTTCGCACTCCCTATCCCAAACCAACAGAGGTGTGTTCGCACTATCATCCCCAACTTCAAGTTGAATCCGATACATTGAAGATTTTTAAATATAGAGAAATATTAGCAATTATTCTGATACAAAGAAATAAAATATTTAATTTTATTACCTAAAATTTCCAAAATGCGAGAATTTGTCGCATCGCTCACAATAGAACTTGTCTCCAACTTGCGTAAGTTTTTTAGGACATTTTTTGCACGATAGATACCACCAATCTCCAATAAAAGAAAAGATGGTGGCACTAATCCAAAAACTCCCAACCTATTTTGAAAAATAATATAATTAATAACCAAATGAAATGTATCACTGAAAATTTAAAGAAAATATGATATTTTAAACATTTAAATAATTACCTCTTCATTAGCATAAAGTTGATCAATCAACTGAAACGGTGATTCGCCTGAAGCTAAATCCTCCAAAATAGACCTTGCAACCGGATAAGATACATAGATGATGGAGCGAGTCGGGTTGTTGCTCCTCGTATCTCTGATTAATTTAAAACATACTTTAGTAAATTATTTCGTAATATTTTAAATAATTCGGAATACTATATTGTTATCTAACCTATTTTTAAAATCAGGAATCTCCTCAATATCATCACTCATAATCATTTGAGTGACATGATACATGTTTGAAACTTTAACTTCCTCTCAAATAAAAGCACATAAAAAAATTAAAAATTCGTCAATAATTTCAAAAAAATGAAGAACAAAATTTATCTTTTTTCTTAATTATATATTATATCTCACCTCGGTATACCTTCGCTCGACACATTTGAAGAATTATAACCAATGGCTCCAAACTATGCTGGTCAAGATATGGTAGAATACCATCAACATACTCCTCCCATAAGGTGCAACTTATCCTATTATTCCTATATATTAAAACAAATAATAATATATTAAAAAACTGAATTTGTAAACTAATTATAATAGACTATTTCATATGCAATTCAAGTTGAATGCATTAAAAAATCTAAATATTAAATAATGTATTGTCAAATAAAAAAAATTCATAAATAAGTTACGTAAAATTGTTAATAATCAATCTGATATGTTAAAATGAAAAATCCGAGATTGTTAAATTATAAAATTTAATAAATTATGACAATAATTAAACACACAGATTAAAATTATGAATTAAAACAGTTAAATACCATATAATTTTAAAAAATAAAATATTAAAGAGTTCTTACTCCAAGTCTTCAATAATAATATCAATGAAATGTGCGAGTTTGCCACCAAATTCCTTTGTTTGAACGGACTGCATCGCGATAACTTTTCCTATTACATCTGTGTAAACATAAACCAAACAATAAGCTCAAATAGTATATTAAGTCTGAATTAAAATTTTGAGTACAAATCTACAAAAGATACCAAAAAGCATGGTCTCATCCACTCCATTAGCAATCGACAATTCTCTGAAGCTTTTGAAATTGTACATAAACCTAGGAAGTGAGTTATCATCAAGTTGATAAATATAAGTCTTGCCATGAAACATAATCTTATATTTCATGGATGTTGTTTTGTATTTATCCGTATAGTGAGTAACACCAAAGTCTTTTTAGGACATAAACATGCCCTTCATTCAGCTTATTTCGAAACTGTGTCAAATGCATCTTCCTAATTGTGCCATGCATCCTATCGCCCTGCGAAAAAAAAAAATTAGCATAAGTTTTACAAATCAAATTATGTCACTTTGCGAAAAAAAAAATCATTAAGGCTTTATTACTTCAGCGTCATGGAACACACATTCCAAGCTTTGAACTTGGTTCTTGTCGTTATACATCGGCTTCTCATAAAGGCGGACCAACCTCAGTTTCATAGCCCATTGGCTTTTGGTCATGTTGATATCCTTAATCAAAGAGAATAGTGGTGCCACCTTTTGATGTTGTTTTGGGACTTTTCAAAAAAAATCGGCAGAGAATTTTTTATGCTCGAGTATGAAAGAATGCAGTGAAAAAATATCTGTGAACCCCCGATTTTTCCGAGCTATTAATTAATCCTTATTGTCGTTTATACATTTGATCGACTATTTTACCACGTCATTTTGACGGGTAATTATTAATAATATATACATTTTGTATTTTATTTTATTTTACTTAATTACTTGTGATCATGATCATCATTAATTCTATTTTGCATTTATGATCACTTGGTTGATCATTATTACTATTTTTGTATTTATTAGTCACCTTAGAATTTTAAGAGACTATTTATTTTAGAGACTTTTACCTTATAGAATTAAGAATTTGATTTAGATTAAGTGATCATGAGATTTACAAGTGATCAAGGAAATCACTAATTATTTTAGAGGTTGATATATTTCATCTATTATCATCAAATTTGGGACAAAAAAAAATATGGAATTACCAAATTGCCCTTAGTATGGACGGCCAACATGAATATTTTTGGAGTAAAAATATCATCCAACTCTTGTACACCTACACCTTATATTAGTCATCTTGTGTATAATTATATCATTAATTCAAACATTATACACATCATCTCTCATATTACTTCTTTAATATTATTTTTGTCAACATGTTGGAAGTCTTCCAACATTCCATTCAAACCAAGTCTTGCCCATACCTTTGACCTTCAAATTGTCTCCCATGCATGAGGCAAAATGCAAGACACAAAATTGAACAAAAATTCCTTTCTCTCCCTCTCACTTGGACGGCCATATGGCCAATTTTGTGCCAAATTCATCTCATTTTTCATCTAACACATTTATTCTCTAGCAAAATCCTCCTCCTTCTCTCTAAAAACTCCCAACTTCTCTCTACTCTTCTTCTTACTTTCTTCTTCTATACTTAGAAAAAATTTCAAGATTTTCCCCTATTTCTTCAAAAAAATTCCAACCAAACTATACTACAAGGTAAGAAATTTTATCTTCAATCCATTTTTGATATCACATGGTTCATCTCTTCCACCTTCTTAACTTAAGTTTGAATTTGGTTTGGAGGTACATTAGAAGACTTTGAAGATTAGAGCTTGACAACATTTTTGAAGAAAGACTTCAAACTTGAAGAAGAACTAGTAGAGGAATTTGACTACAAGGTAAGAATTAGTCTTAGACCACTTCTTTCCTATTCTTTCTATTTTTTTCAAATTTTAACACCCCTTTTTCATTTTTGAGAAATAGGGGCTGACCTTAGGTGATTTTGGAGTTGAGCCAAAATTTCCAATTCTTAAGCTTCAACTAGTCTCCAAACACCTACTACACAAGGTAAAGTGTAGTCCTTCTCATTTCCTTATTTCCTTCTTTTTCTCCTTAATTTTTCTCTCATTTTTCTAACTTCAAATTTTTGATATTTTTTTGAATTAGGGGCTGACCTAAGAAGCCTCATCCAAAAATTGTGAAATTATCCTTTTATTTCACAATTTCCAATTTTAAGGTGGGTGGAAAAATATTTTCCAACTATTAGGTGTTTTATTAAAATGCATGTAGAAAATTTGATCATGAGCCTTGAGATATATATAATCTATGTATTGCATGTCAATTTTATGTATCAAGTCATGAAAATTCTCAAGAGTTGCTCAAATTTGCTATTTATTGAATTTTAGGTGCATGGATGTGCAATTTAATGTTTTAATTGATGAATTCTTGTATGTATTGGACATGCATGTGGATGATCATTAAAATCTATGTTTTGTATGCCTTATAACCTGGAAAAGTCGAGCATAATTGATTAAATTTTAATTTTGGACTTAAAAATGTAAAAATGGAAAGTTGGTGGACTAAATTGCAAGAAAATGAAAGTTAAAGGACCCCTCTGCAAATTTCGAAATTTGGGACTGTACTCAGGTTCAAAAATAACTTTTGGACATTTTAATAAAGTTTTAAGAGTTTTAAGATAAATAAAATCAACCTTTAAAAGCCCAAGGACTAGATTGTAAAATTTTGAAAGTTTAAGGGCTACTTTGCAATTTTTAAAACTGCACCAGACCTAAACTTTAAAATTTGAAATTTTTACTCTTAAGGTACTGGGAATTACATATTTTAAAATTATTCCAAAAATCCAAGTGTTTAGGGCTTGGAAAGTAATTTTACAAAAATTGAGGGACTAATGTGTAAAATACTAAACTTGAGGACCCAAATGAAATTTCCAGGACTTATGCAGTCCATGCACCTGGAAATACTAACTTAACTATAACTTAATTATATTTTGGACCCAAGGTTCAAATTTCATAACAATTGGACCACTAAAAGCCTTAAAGGCAATTATTTCAAAATGGGACAAAAATGATATTTTTAAAAGTTAAAGAACCTACACATATTTCTTTTAAAAACTGCTTTTGTCCCAATATTCTACTAACCTTAGTGACATTTTTCAACTGGAATCACATTAAAAGCCCTTCCGGTTTGTGAGTTCCGATTATTTTAAACTTAAGGTACGAATTGGTAATTTTTACAAATTTGGGGACAATGTGAGAATTTTACAAAAGTTCGACCTCAAAACTTTAAAAACCTGAATCTATGGATAATTTGGAGAATTTAGGAACTGACCTCATAATTTTTCAAGGTCGGGATATTTATTTATTCAATTTTTAACCCCAAAAGTGTTGGTTTTTACAAAACGGGGCTAAATTGCAATTCTTCTTTTATAAAGGACCTAACTCAAATTATTTTCTCTTTTACTAAAATAGCCCTGGACCCTCTGACTTGGAGATTCAATTAAAGTATTTTACTTTCCCAAAAATCCTTGACTTATCGGATCAATTTACCCGATTAATACCCGATCGCGGAGCGACTTCCTCACCTTGCGATTTTAAATCTATAACGGGACTTATGTTCCACCTTATCTTTCAAGATATCGAAGGTTGCTTGTCCTTCCTATAACCATCTTCATCCAAAAACTCCACCAACGCCAAAATTGCTACTCGCGAATTTTCAAAAATTTCTAAACGCTTCCCTGAATCAATAATACTCATTGCTGGTTGTTCTGTACTTGTATTTACTTTCTGCTGAGTCAACTTGGTGTGTCGAGCTCACAATCGAAATGGATACGTCGGGGGATGGAACCAAGGCAGCTCGGCTGCTATTCCACTCTTCCGCCCCATCGCCCTAATCCCGCGAGGGAGGAGTTTGTCAAGGAAGCGGGTCGTAGTACTTGAGGTATAATCATGATTATGACAGATCCGAGCCTTGCAAGCTCCACTGTGGATTTTGTCTTTGCCTATGGAGCGATAAGGTGTCGGTCTTGGACCATCCTGCCTGGGGAGTTACAAGGAAGAACGAAGGAATCATTTGTCTAATCCACACGATTAGGAGTTATCGGACCCGTTTGGTTGGCGCTACAAATCAGATGCAACCGCTACTTGTTTTGCATTGGTTGACGCTACTACAAATCCGTACGCAACCATTATTTGCCTTTCATGGGATTGGCGTTACATTTCCGCACGCAATCCTACTGCCTGGACTGAATCACATAGTGCTTGTGTGACCATGAACTGTTTTCTTGAACTGTATAAGTATATTACTTAAATATATTTTATCACGACGCTTGTGGAATGTGTGTGAATTCATGCATCATACTCACGTGTTTTCATATAACTGTTTTCTCACATTAACTATATTGCGCCACACTTGCACACGATCACCCCATCCACTGAGATTTCTGTCTCATCCCCACCTATTTTCTAACCTTAGATGAGGATTTTGTTGAAGATGCTGAACCGGCCCTGGATTGAGACCTTGTGCTCCGCTTGTTGGATTTACTACTTCTTCTTGTTGTTGATTGGACTCTTTTCTTATGTTGTTGTCGAACTCTTGTATTTCTCTCCTTTCAGTTTTATGGCTTTGAATCAAGGGCGTAGGACCCTTTGACTTTAAGTTGCTATATTTTGTTGATTTTCGGGATGTAATTTGGATGATGGATTGTGGGTGTAAGTTGTATTCGCATCTTGTTATTTATTTTATTTGCTATTTAGACTCTGTTACATTGGGTTCTCGTTGATATTTTATGGATTTGTTTGGTTATTGTATTTAAGTTGTGGATCGTTCGTCGCGTCCCGTTTGGGGCGTGACAATATCAACCAAGATATCATATTTATAAGAGGTTGTGCACTGTAATTATAGTAATAAATCTGTCTGATGTTTTATGAGATGTTCTCGATTTTTTTTAATGTAACACTGGACATGAAATTAACATATAAACTCTATTTTTTTATTATTAGATTAGCAGATCGTCCTTTTCCAATTAAAATTTAATTTTTTCCATTTATTAAATTTAATGATTCATATGGATTGCCATAAAAAGAATGCTGAGAATTTTGTAGATATTAAATTTGATGTGATTTCGATATGAAAAATTAAATTGAGTAAAAACTAATGACGTGATTTGATTAGAATCAGAAAATTTTGATTTGATTAGAATCAAAAAAATTATCTTATCGAATTTAACTTCCATATGAATTTGTTACAATTCGGAATGTATTGATTACCCCTTTATTAGAATAATATTTTCTGTATATCAATTTAGAATCTCGAAATTATTGACTAATATTATGTATTAGTCAGAATAATATAAAATTTGGATTTGTTTCCATTAATAAATTCCAAATGAAGTTTCTTACCAATCCGAATATAAAAATGTTTACTGACGATTAATTACAACAATATTTAATGATTATTGATTAGAATAATATAAGATTTGGATTTGTTTCTATTAATTAGTGCCAATCAGCAGAAAAAAATTCGATTTCACACAAAAAAAAATCCAAAAACAGGAACCAATATTTCACTATAAGATTTGGATTTGTTTCCATTAATTAGTTCCAATCAGCAGAAAAAAAAAATCGATTTCAGACCCAAAAAATTCCAAAATAATCGGAACCAATTTTTTACTAATTGAGGAAGGTTCGTTTAGGCGGGAAAAAGTTTTTTTTACTATTTATAAGTGACTTGGTTATTATATATATATAGTTACTATTTATTTATCTCTACTCCTATTCATCTAAATAATTTCAGTAATTTCTTTATTTAATCATAATTTTGTCATTTTTCATTTAATCTTGATAACAAAAGCATAAAATGAGATCAATATTACTTATTTTTTGTTTAATATTTTATTTTTTAATCAATTTTCTTACATTATGTTTTACATTATTATTTCCACGAATAATTCCACAAACAATCAATATCTCTAAAAGATTTTCCATCATATCAACATAATTACTGTTTTTTTTCTACCCTTTCAACTTTCACTTTCAAAAAACAATTCACCATTATTCACTCAAAAAATAAAAGTGGACGAAACGAAAGCACAATCAATCACAACCAGTTTCTCGATTTCAAACAGTATTGTGGAAAATCCACAATTAAATTGTGCGCATGAGAATAGAAATGACCATTTTACCTTCTATTGAACACAAAAAATATTTTCCCGACGAAAGGAAAATTTGACAAAATACCCCAGGTATTTTTTATTTTTATCTCCATGTTATTAAAACATGATGTTCGCCCATTTTCTCCTACTAAAATGACCAAACTACCCTTCTTACTTAAAAAAATCATATGAAATTTTGGAAAATTTGATAAAATACCCCTCCACATAGGGATACTTTTGATTTTTGCCCCTATTTATTAAAACATGATTATTGCCCCCTTAACCCAACTTAAAAGACAATTTTACCCTTTACTTAACAAAAGGTAAAGAAAGGGAAAAGACACGAGAAACCAAGGGTTTTCAAACCTTTGGTATTCAAATCAAAACCTCTCCAACCTCCCGACTCCAAAACTGACCCAAAACCCCTGCCACTATAGAGCACCGCCGAAGCCCGCCGCCACCGGTCACCCTCGGTTTCGACATTGTAAAGCACCACCGTTCGCCGCACTCAGTTTTTATTTTTCCCCGCTCGTTGCAACGTTGTTATTTCTCCTTCTTCTTCTAGACAGATATGTTTAAATTCATCTTCTTCATAATGTGGGTTTAGTGTGTGTGTAGTGTGCATTGTTATATTTGTACAAAATAGGGTTTGTCATGTTCCCATAATTTTGTTGATTAAAATTATTTTTGAACTCTATATTTTAAATGTTGCATGTAATTGTTTATATAATCTTGTTTATTATTGGTAAGAATTGTTGTTTTGATGTAATCTTGTTTGTTGTTGATGATGAGAATTGTTGTTTTCGTTCCATTTGAACAAATTACGTTGTGGTGGGCATAAATATTTGAAGCATTAGGGTTTTGTGAGTGAGTAAAATTGTATTAAATGTTAAATATTTAATTTTGTTTGTGTTTTTTTGATGTAATTTTGTATGGATTTGTGTTTTGTGGATTAGATTGTTTGTTTATTTCTGGATTGAACAGAGTATGTTGAATCCACTTTGTACTTTGATCAATGTACATTTTAACCGATATCGTCTCTCTGCCCATGTTCTTGCCACATAACTTATTAAAATTCATGTATGCCCACTTTATTGCACACTTCATATATTATTTCTAATTGACCCACATGTATGTCTCCTTCATATTTTACTTTTATATGTTATTTTCTAATCAGCCCACATGTTTACTTACATGTGTGCCCACTTCATATTTTACTTTCTGACTAGCCCACATTTTTGCTCACATGTTTGCACATTTCATATGTTACTTTGTGATTAACCCACATATTTGTCCACTTACTAACATGTCTATGTTTTATATTTAGGTTGATAAAACGGCATTTGTTCCTAACAAGAAGGATCATTTTTCAGCAAAGTTAAGTGCTCGTTGCAATTTGAGCACTATGTTGGAAAAATTAAAAGATATCTCAATGACCGTAACAAGAATAGATTCGAACAATCTTGTTTTGGTCATTTTTGGGATGTGGAGAAGATTAAATTCCAAGGCCAACTGTATCTACACTTACTTTTTAAGCAAGACTCATCCCATTCAACAAATAAGATAATATTCCACATCAATAACAAAGAGGCCGAGTTTGGAATAAATGAGTTCTCATTGATTAAATGACTTTCTTTTGGTCCTAAGTTTGTTATTTCATCTAACTCAATCATTTTTTATAAATACTTTAGAAGGATTGGCCCATTGTGTTTATTGGATATGGAAGACGTTTTGGGTAGTTGGTCAAGGAGGGAGAAAAGTGATGGGGATATGACGTAGAAGTTGGCCTTACCATATTTCCTCTATGGTGCGCTATTGATTAGAGATTGTAAATATAAAAAAAATTGATAGTGAATATCTAAACTTAGTTGAGGATTTGGGTGCTTTCAATTCATAACCTTGGGGTCACATAGCTTTTGGATTTTTAGTGAAGGAGACCCGTAACTCTATGAATGGAATGGTTGAGGCCTACCAGGAAAGAAAGAAACGAAAAGTGAACCATCAATTTGAACATATTGATACCTACGACTTCCAATGTGCTCTTCAAGTTTGGGCATATGAAGCGATCCCCGATGTCGTCAAGATATGTGCCAAAAGCGTTCCGAGAAATAAGAACAGGGCGCCATGCATTCTACGTTGGACAAACGAAGTTGTGGTATTGTTTGATACATTAGCAATATTGGTTTTCAAGACTTCACTTCCTAGAGATATGGATATCGTAACTAATCTTTGTATACAAATATTATTCTATAAATGCATTCAATTTTAATCCCCACCTTATTAACCACTTTTCTGCCCACGTAACCCCTCTGTCCACTTAAAAATATGCCCATATCCCTGCCCAAATAACCTCTCAGTCTCCTTTAAAAAAAATGTTCACCTCCCTACTAGAGCTGTCAATTTTGGCCCGACCCGGTGGGCTGGCCCGACCGACCCGGTAATATGGTCGGGCTAGGCTACGTTTTTTTAGGCCCGAAATGAGCCGGGTTTTTTTGGCCCAGGCCGACCGGACTTTTTCCTTGTATTTTCTTGAGTTGGGTCGGACTGGGCTACAAAAATAGCGGTCCGATTACTGTTTGGCCCGACCTAATTTTTTGCTTTGGTCCGGCCCATTTGACACCTCTACTCCCTACCCATTGTCCTTCCCACTTCCCTGCCCACATACTGCATCTGCTCAAACTTATTTAATTATCTTTTATATATTTTTGTTTAACATGATAATTGATTTGTTAAATATTTTTGTAGGTTGTTATTCACTGGAATTTGGTCGCCTCGAAAGCGGATGCATATGTCGAGTATTTTAAGAGTGTTCTTGTGTGGTCCAAAAAATATTGAGAATAATAACAATAAACAAAAAAACAAAGATAAGAGTCTTGAAAAGAAAGAAGCCAGAATTGTGGAGAATGAGAAGGAGAATGAAGAGGATGAGTTGGATGAGGAGGATGAGACAAAGAAGTACGCCGACAAATATTATGAAGAGAGGTCAAAATTGTGGTGGGACTTGAAGGATTTGAGGATAAGGGTTGATGATATGGAGGCCTCTATTACAAAAGGACAAGATCATTTCGAGGTTATATTGAAGTACATCATGGATAAAATGGAATGTTCACTTCCTGTTGAAGTTTCTGAAAAAGATGCTCCCAGACATGCCAATCTTTCTCCGAGTAAGTATGAAAACCTTGTTGAAGTTGGGGTACTTGTGGAGAACGACCCATTGAAAAGAGCTAATCAAGAATCTTTTGAAAATTCTCATGCCCACATGTTAGCCGACTAAATGCGCCCATATTCTGTCGAGCATACGCAACCCTTCGCCAACATGTCCGCCGACCCACCCTATTACCCACATTTATGCCAACATGTCTCCCGATCTATCGCCGCCACCAATCTATGAAAGATGACTTCCTTTAAAAAATGAATGCTTTATTGTATGTGGTTCAAAAAATCGAGTTGGTGACATCGGTTGATCTTTGAAGTACATGATGGTGACGATCTATTACTATTAGTCCTAAGAAAGTATAATCTCAGAAGAATATCAAATAAAAAGATAGAAGCAAGAGGACTAGGAAGTCGGGACCTTCTATGCGATCGCCATTCATCGATCCAAGTTATCATGTCCATCTCCAGGAAGAAGACAAAGATCATGTGCGATCGATGAGTTATTTTCCGCCGACATGATAATTGATGAATTTGAGAAGTGGTGGAAAAAAATAAGAAAAATAAAGCGTCACATTCTTGAGCATTTTGGTCGTTGAACCCAACTTCCACGGTTAATGCATCCTGGTCCAACAATAATAGAGACCAAGAGACTGGCTTGATGATGTAGTATTTAAACCATGTCAAAATATAAATTTTATATGAAAATAGTTAATTATATAATTGAGATAATGGTTTTGACATTGCAGCATGTGGATAAAATATTGCATTTGGTGGTGTATAAGGCCAAAAAATGGCCTGACCATTTCTTGCCAAACTGGACCACATTTGACTACTTATATTGGGTATGAGATGCTACATTGAATATTTTGGCTTTTTTTTTTGGTCTTTTGTTACTAGCATGGTGTTACTTGTACATAATAATTTGATGAAGAAATAGCCAAAAATGTGGCCAAATCAATGCAAAACATGGTTAAATGATCGTGGTGGGAAACTGACGAGGCATTAATGGATTATGTCACTAGTCGACTACCATGTGATGGGCACCATCTATCGTGGGCTGGTGTGGAAAAAATTTATGGAATTGCTCACGTGAATGGACACCATTGGGTGTTGTACGAGTATCTTGAGGACTTCAACATAATAGCAAAAATGCTCCCAATGGTTTCGGATAGACCTGTCCACGGTTCCAGAACCGCCGGTTCTGGTTCCAAATAATAGTGGAACCGGAACCTTAAACAGACGGTTCCAGAACTAGAACCGTGGAAGTAGCGGTTCTATTTTGGTCGAAGGCAAGTGGAACCGTCTTCTTTTTTTAAAAAAAAAAATTATTTAATATAACACTATATAATTCAATACCTAATTTAGATTATTGAAAGACTTTAAATTAAATAGAACAAAAAAAAGAAAATAAAAATGGGCTTGAACTTAATATTAATTATTAATATTAAGTTGCATACGTATCCTCTTAGGGTATAGAGGAATCAAAGCCCACGTAGTTCGCTTACCTTTTTACCCTTATTACCTTTTGGGAGTGGTGTGGCTCAATCACTCCCATTTTCCATTCCGGTCGTGGGCTTCTTTGTCAAAGTCATCGTTGAGATCTAATTGTGCTTCCATTCCTTGTATTCGTTTTTCCGCTCTAGTCCAATCGGCCAACAAACATTGAGCTTCTAAGTTGTGCGGATGCAAACACGACCTTTGCTCATCCAACATGTTCCCTTTGAGCTAAAAAGCTTGCTCTACCGCCACTTTCGAAACGGGACATGCTAAATCTCTTTGGCTATGATTGAAAGGATTGGATAGCTTTGGCTTTTTTGTGACCACCACCGCAATATGTCCAAATCATCATTATCAGCTTCACCAAATTCAAAACTTGTAGTGTAATAATTCTCTAGTTCAATGTTAAAAGTTGGTTGTTTACTTTTTTCCCTAACTACGCGTTGTGCTATGCTAAATTTCTTTAAACCGGTTGAAGTACTAGGTGTAGGTTTTATTTCTTGTTGACAAATGAATTAGAGATTAGAAAGAGATTGAGAGAAATTTCTTAGCTTTAAATAACAAGAGTGAAAATGTGAGATAGAAATTAGAGAGAGATTGAGATAGTGGTGTGAAAAAATTGAATTATGGGAGGGGTATTTATAGAAAAATAAAACAAATAAAAAATAAAAAAATTGGAGGTTGCACGTTGCAGCCCCAATTCCAAGGCCAATTGGTCAAAGTATAAAGGCCCAATTGATCAAATTGGACCGTTGCTAAGCAACGGTCATATCTTTAATTATAAATAAAAAAAAAACGATAACATGACATAATATATTAAGAAAAATTCAAAACATATATTAGATGGCGGTTCTACGATTGAAACCATGGAACCGTAGAACAAGAACCGTGAACAGGAGCGAGGAGAAGGAATCGTGGGAACCGGTGGTTCCATGCTTCTTCCAGGAGGAGAACAGGCGGTTCCATGGTTCTTCCAGGAGGAATCGAATGAAGGCGAACCAGGATAGAGGTTGGTTCTTCGCGGTTCAAAATCGGGAACGATCCAGCGGTTCGAGGAGCGGTTGACCACGGTTCAGTTGAGTTCCTCTTCCGATTTTGGTTCTGTTTGGTTAGGCCTAGTTTCGGATATTGAGCTCGTACAATACCCAATGGTTTTCTTTCACATGAGCAATTCTATAAATATTTTCCACATCAGCCCGATAGATAAAGCCCATCACGTGGTAGTCGGCCGATGACATAATCATTAATGCCTCATCGAGTTTTTCACCACGACCATTTAACCATGCTTTGCATTAATCTTGACCATATTTTTTCGCAATTTCTTCATCAAATTATTACGCATTACAAGTAACACCATGTTAGTAACAAAAGACCAAAAAAGAAAAGCCAAAAATTCAATGTAGCATCTCATACCCAAAAATAAGTAGTCAATTATTGTCTAGTTTGGCAAGAAACGATCGAGGCTATTTTTGGACTTATACACCACCAAATGCAATATTTTATCCACATGTTGCAATGTCAAAATCATTAACTCAATTATATAATTAACTACTTTCATATAAAATTTATATTTTGACATGATTTAAATACCGCATCATCAAGCTAGCCTCTCGAGTCTCTAATATTGTTGGATCGTGATGCATTAAGTGAAGTTGGGTCAACAGCAAGCAACATTGACGTCCTTATTTTTCTTATTTTTTCCATCACTTCTCAAATTCATCAATTATTGCCGGGGAAAAATTACTCATTGGATCGTATAGGATCTTCGACTTCTTCCCGAGATGGACATGATGACTTGGGTCAGTGGATGGAGACTGCAGAGAAGGTCTCGGCTTCCTAGTCCTCTTTTTCCTACTTTTTTATACACAATATTGATATTCTTCAGAGATTTTACTTTCTTAGGACTAACAGTAATTAGATTTGTCGTCATCATGTACCTCAGCATCAACTATTGGTGTCACCAACTCGGTCTTTTGGACCACAAATAATAAAGCATGCATTTTTTAAGGGAAGTCCTCCTTCATAGATTGGTGGGCAAATAAGTCGACAGACATGTGGGCATCAATATGGGCAATGGGTTGGTCGACAGACAAATTGGCAGAAGGGTCGGCAGACATGTGGGAGAAGACTTGGCATGAATGTGGGCAGACGGATCAGCTAATATATGGGCAGGAGATTTTTCAAAAGATTATTGGTTAGCCCTTTTCAATGGGTCGGCCCCACAAGTACCACAATTTCAACAATGTTTTTGGACTTATTGGTAGAAAGATTGACATTTTTAGGAGCATCTTTTTTAAAAACTTCAACAGGAAGTGAACATCCCATTGTATCCATAATGCACTTCAACATAGCCTCTAAATGATCTTGTCTTTTTGTAATAGAGGCTTTCATATCATCAACCATCATCCTCAAACCTTTCAAGTCATGCCGCAATTTCAACCTCTCTTCATAATATTTGTCGACATACTTCTTCATCTCATTTTCTTCATCCTCCTCATCCAACTCATCATCTTCAATCTCCTCATCATTCTCCACAATTCTCGGCTTCTTTCTTTTCAAGACACTCATCTTTGTTTTTTTCTATTGCTATTTTTCTTTATATTCTTAGACCACACAAGAACACTCTTGAAATACTCAACATCTGCCACTATCTTCAAGGCGACCAAATTCCGGTAAATAACAATCTGCAAAAATATTTAACAAATCAATGATCATGTTAAACAAAAATAAGATAACTAAATAAAATATGGGTAGATGTCGTATGTGGGCAGGGAGGTGGGCATGACAGTGGGCAGGGAGGTGAGCATTTTGTTTTTAAAAGAAACAAAGAGGTTATGTGGGCAGGGAAGTGGGCAAGACAGTGGGCAGTGAGGGGGCATTTTTCTAAGTAGACATACGGGTTAAGCGGGTAAGGAGCGGTCAATAAGGTGGAAATAAAATTTGAATGCATTTATAGAATAATATTTGTATACAAATATTAGTTACCATATCCATATCTCCAGGAAATAAAGTCTTGAAAACCAATTTTGTTAATGTGTCAAACAATACCACAGCTTCTTGTCCAGCGTAGATTACGTGGCACCCTGTTCGTATTTCTCGGAACGCTTTTTATACATATTTTGGCGACATCGTGGATTGCCTCATATGCCCAAACTTAAAGAACATGGTGGAAGCCTTAGATACCAATATGTTCAAACTAATGGTTCGCCTTTAGCTTCTTTCTTTCCCAGTAGGCCTCAACTCTTCCGTTCATACAACTACGTCTCTCCTTCACCAAAAATTCATAGGCTACGCGACCTCAATGATATGAATTGAAAGCACCCAAATCCTCAACTAAGTGTACATATTCACTTTTTTTTTTGCATTTACGATCTCTAATCAATAACACACCATAGAGGAAATACAGTAAGACCAACTTCAACGTTATATCCCTGTCACATTTCTCCTTCTTTGACCAACTATCCAAAACGTCTTCCACGTCCATTAAACACATTGGGTCAATCCTTCTAAAGCATTTATCAAAAATGGTTGAGTTAGATGGAATAACAAACTTAAGACCAAAAGAAAGTCATGTAATCAATGAGAACTCATTTATTCCAAACTCGGTCTTTTTGTTATTGATGTAGAATATTATCTTGTTTATTGAATGGGATGTGTCTTGCCTAAAAAACAAGTGTAGATAAAGTTGACCTTGAAATTTAATCTTCTCCACATCCCAAAAATGACTAAAACAAGATTGTTTGAATCTATTCTTATTACGGTCACTGAGATATCCTTTATTTTTTTTCCAACGTAGTGCTCAAATTGCAACGAGCACTTAACTTTGCTAAGAAATGATCATTCTTACTAGGAACAAGTGTCATTTTATCAATCTAAACATAAAATATAGACATGTAAGTGGGTAAAAATGTGGGTTAATCACAAAGTAATATATATATATATAGGTATAGGATCATATGTGGCAAGGCCCCTAATATGTGGCAGTGTGGACAGATCTAGGCCATTAACATGTTTAATCCAATGGCCTGTTTTTTTTCGATTTTTTTAAAAATTGTAATCAGCCCATTTAAGGGCAAAATAGACAAATCATAAATATTAAGTAACGCCCAATTTTGGTAACTCCCCACAATTTCCTATCTTTATGGGATTCAATCACCAAAAAAATCTCCCGCTTATCCCAAAATTCTGAAAGTTTTCGTCCCCCCCCCCCAAACCCACTATCACACGACTGTAATAACTTCATCTCCTCCAAAATTCCTTCTCACAAACATTTGTAAACACCATTGTTTTTAAGAAAAAATCGAGCCAATGGAATCCTGCGTATGATTTAAATCCGATTGAGCATAAAACCTCCAAAAAGCACATTAATCTACATCAAGGTTTGCCCTTTTGCTTCTATTTTTCGATTATTTTGGGTTTGTAGTGCAGTGCAAAGGATTTTTACCCAACTTCGACAACATGTTTTATATCAATTGAAGATGTTTATTTATGGGTTTTTCCTTAGTTTTTGTTGACCTAGTTGTAGGACACAATTATTGTTTTAGTTTGAATTTTTACGGTTCTTATAATGGCCTTTTGTTTTGTGCATATTTTGTCACAATGTCTCAGTTTGTATTTTTTATTCATATTTTGGTGTTTTTTTGTTAAATTTGGTATATAAGTACACATGGTATTGTGTTATTGCACTAGTACACATTAAGTTTACATTTGGTTTTCATAAATCAATTTTGGTGTGCATATTTTGCACAATGACTGAAGTTTTGTGGTTTTTCATTCATATTTTGGTGTTTTGTTTGTTAATTTTGGCATATAAATACACATGGTATTGTGTTTTTGTGCCCGATATTCTATCCATCTTCGTATTATATACGTCGTCATGTGATGTGTTATTTAACTTTTGTAAATTAGGTTAGATGGCAAGAGAAAATAGGAAGAGACTGTCTCCCGGTCCCGACGAGGCCCGAGTGCGTTAACCGAGAGAAAGAGCGCAACATCTGCGCTCAAAGATTTGTTGCCCAAAGCGAGGACGAATCCGTCCCCAATGTTATATCGGGCGCATTGGTTCGCTCAATAATTATCGGACAAGAGCGGTTATTGAAATGGGATTCGGGAGCCTGCTGGGGATAAATATTGAAGAACTTCCGGGGAGATTTATCAGTTGATGTTTTAACGAATCGTGTGTATGCATAATTATTAAGCAGTTTGTGTTCAAGTACTATAATTACTTTTTATTTTGGAACTCAATGTAACAATGTACTTTTGAATGTCACACTTATCATGAAATGTCAAACCAATGTATACCAAAACAAGAGTTTATTATACTATAATATAATTATGTGTACACCATAATTTACAGCTTATAAACCACCAAAGTATTCATATATATATATATATATATATACACCACAAATGCCACAAATTTACTATATTTTTCGATTTTTAGTTGAAGCACTACAATTATTTTTACTATTTGGAAGTCATCGTAATCCTTTGAAAAGTTGTGTATCATCAACAGATAGCGATTACAACATAAAAGTGTTTAGGTTACAGGGTATTTTTTTATTTAAAGTCAAATGGACTAAAAAACGGTGTAAAAATAGAATATAAATGGCATTCAGTTATAATATAAATGACATTCAATTACAATATAAATGACGTTCATTTAACATAAGTCAAATCGATAATGTTTTTTGGACTCTACGAAATTTGAAAATCTTTGGGAAAAGTGTAGTTGTATTAAGTAGGTTGTTCGGACATGTTCTACATTGTGAGATGCAATTTTGCCACACGTTCCACACTTCCTCTTTAGTTTCGTGCTTGCACCGATTGCTTATAAAACTCCACACCCTTGTCCACCTCGCAAAATGCATGCCCACTCGCGGTATTTTATCTTGTTCAACAGGTATCCAATATTTGGTGTTCTTTGAGTGATAGTACAGGCAGACTCTAGTATTTCGGCGTGCATGAACGCGTTTCATCACTTGTATCGCAAAGTATATGTACACCAAATAAGTGAAACGTATACACAAAAATATTTTTCAAAATGCACAATAGTTTCAATATTAGCGTACATTTTCATAAATAAAAAATCTTACAATTTACACTGAATGTTTATACTAATCACACCAATATTGAAGCATATGTATACGAAAATAAGATGTTTTTACACTACTACGAATTATTCGAACACCGCTTTGTTCTCATTCTAAATCACCAAAGTTTTCGTATATATACACCATAATATGTTGCAAATACACAAGTTTGCCGATTGTTGTACACAACTATATATGTTAATGTATAGCTTCAAATAAACATTCAAACACATATCACATTTTAAATTAACACAAAAACATAAATATCTATACACCAAACATTGCTATACGAGGCATATATTTTGCAATATGTGTATACAACGATTTCACATAAAAGATTCATCATCACCCCAGTCATCCCACAACATATACTACATGCTTACATGTACACAATATTAAATATATGTGTACACCAATCTTATACCTAATGTGTACATCTCTGTACATTTCTTTACACTAACATAACCATCAATTATGATTCCATATTTCTAAATAAAACATCTACAGGATGAATAAGGATATTGCGCGATTTTTGAACCATAAACACACATACCAGGAAAAAAAAAGCGTCAAAACCCGGCTTTCATCATGCTTGTCCGCTAACACTTTATCATGTTGTGATTCATCGAACTCATCGCCCATTTTCGAAAGGTTTTTGTGCTCTCTTTTTTTCGACTGTAGGTTTTCTTTTCTGTGTTTTTTGGGACGTCAAAATTGGCCTGGTTCTTTGGATTTTGGATGGAGGAAGAATGAAGAAGATGATAGGGAACGCCTGTTTCTGTTCCTAAATTAACGTTTAGTTTGTTTTGGCAAGATTGCAATCAAGAGGATCCCTTGATTTTAGGTTCTTAATTATGGTATTAATTTAGGCGTTTTTTGTAGATTACTGAAATGCCCTTTTGGTATTAAAATTAATTATAAAATGGTGTTTTGAAGGGCTAATCTAAGCCATTGATTTTTTAGGATGTAGGGATGGGATCTGTCCACACTGCCACATGGTAAGAGGCTACCACATGAGATCCCATCCCTATATATATATATATATATATATATATATATATATATATATATGAAGTGAGCAAAAGTATGGGCTAGTCAGAAAATAAAATATGAAGTGAGCACACATATAGGTCAACATGTGGGCTAAATAGAAAATAACATATAAAAATAAAATATGAAGTGGGTATTACATGTGGGCAATGTGGGGTAATTAAGAAATAACATAAGAATTAACTTTGCTGAGAAATGATCTTTCTTGTTAGGAACAAGTGTCATTTGATCAATCTAAACATAAAATATAGGCATGTTAGTGAGTGGGTAAAAATATGGGTTAATCACAAAGTAACATATATATGAAGTGGACAAACATATGGGCAAAAATATGGTCTAGTCAGAAAGTAAAATATGAAGTGAGCACACATATAGGTAAACACGTGGGCTAATTAGAAAATAACATATGAAAGTAAAATATGAAGTGGGCATACATGTGTGCAATGTGGGCTAATTAAGAAATAACATATGAAGTGGGTAATAAAGTGGGCACACATGTAGACATAAATTTTAACAAGTTATATGGGCATGAATGTGGGCAGAGAGGTGGGATCGATTAAAATGTACATTGAACAAAATACAAAGCGGTCTCAACCTACTTTGTTCAACCCAGAACCAAACAAACAATTTAATCCACAAAATACAACTCCATACAAAATTACATCAAAAAAACCCAAACAAAATTCAATATTTAACATGAAATATAATTTTAATCACTCACAAAATCCTAATGCTTCAAATATCTCTGCCTACCACAACATACTTTGTTCAAGTGGAACCAAAATAATAATTTTCACCAATAACAATAAATAAGATTATATCAAAACAACAATTCTTACCAATAATAAACAAGATTGTATAAACAAATACATGCAATATTTAAAATAGAGTTCAAGTCCATTAGTTAAATGTATTGATTTGTTTTCAAATAGGGCATTTCTAGGTGAACTCTTGGTGTTGCAATCATGCAATAGCATGGATACATGCACATGATGCCTATCCATCAATGAAATGGAATTAAATATATAGTCCATACTATACAGTGGCACAATTTTGAACTAGACAAATGAGATTGTGAAAACATGATTCTACCCTCGTGTATTTAATGCAACTAGATTTTGTAGTACTTTGAATATAAACAGAATGATAAGCAATCTTGATTCTAAAAGAATAACTGGAAAGAAGATAGCTTAAAACTGTAAAATATACTAATTTTTCCTATCCAGATCACAATCTTTAGCATGCCTATCAACACAAAGCTGGGATTAATATTCAGTATTTCCCAATATAACATCAATGTGGTTATAACATTTCCTAAAGATTTCTACACGAACTTCCTTACTCAGGAATACAAATGAGTTCAAGTCACCAAAATCATCAGCACCCAACGCAATCGGCTACCATCCGGAGATAACGTGCTAAGAGCCTAAGATGGCAAAAATAACAGGATAATCTGCCTGACCAAAAAAGTACTTCATGATCGGTGCTTGGGATATAGATGCCATGAGAAACTGAGGTTTAAAGCTTGCAATTCTCACATTTCACCCAATGGACATTAAACATTGCCACTGGAAATAAGCAAATCAGTGGAAGACCTCGCTTGGCAATTGCTAACTTATCACCTTTCCGTTAGCACCAAAGGGAGGATGACGCAAAGGGAAGTAGACTAATAGTCTTTCTTGCTGGGGCATTCAGATGCACGGTGGCCTGGACGCCCACAGTTGAAACATGCACCTCCAAAGCTTCTGCTGTAAACATATTGATGCATGTCAACAAATATGAGATATATAGAAATGGGATAATTACAAATACTACCTTTGAGGTTTAACCGCTAACAAGCTATCAGGATACCTCAATCTAATCTAGTTACAAGAAAACTCAATTATCTGTTAAAGTTATAGATACCCCTTGACATGTTTCTATTTTACAAATTGCACCTGTTGAGGGAGGTATTTGAAAAACAAACACAAAATTTTAAGTGGGTATTCGTATTTGTAATTTTAAAAGATAACTGGAATTATTGTAATTAGGCTAAATCTCATGGTGGTTTTTGTAATTATTCCTATAGGAAAAGGAAAATGTATGGGCTGCTGATCACACATGATGAACCAGAGTAACCATAAGAAATACATTTTTAACGCCATAAGCATAACATTGAAGTTCAGGGCGGAATCAAGCAAGTTTTAACATTTAGATTACCAACTACCATGAACGTAAGATTCTTTGGGATAGCAACCAATAAAACAGTTTTGGTGTCTATAATCCCACCGAGTGGAGTACGATGCACTTAAGTAGAAATATACCTGTCTTTACCCCCAAAAGATGGTGATCGACTAGATCGCCTATCACCGATTAGCCAATCACTCCCACTGCTTCTCGAGCTCCCACCAGACCACCTATTTTCACTTCTACCACTACGACCACCCCTTTTGAAGCCACTCTCAAGACCACTGTCATCCGACCAGTCCCGGGAAGATCTAAACCCTCCTCGGTCCATTGAACCTCTTTGTGGGCGTCTATCACTACGCCTGTCACTGTTAGAAAATCTGCCGTAATAATCACTTGGAGGCCCATCGTCTTGCAGAGGAGGCAACTGCGAGGAAAAAAAAATGTTTCAGTAAACTAACCCTAGGATCTTCAGGTCTTGACAGAGATCCCTAAATCATATGCAAGCCTAATATGGCTACTGTGCAGTACGTGTTCCTAAGTATATTGGAAAACAGGGACCAAAAAAGGATTCACCTTAGCAATCTTGGCAATAGTATTTCCGGGTGGTAGCTCCTTATTTAGCAACTCTTTAGCAATCTCTTCTGGGAGATCAAAAACTGCTCCCTGAACCTGACAGCATATCTCCAGTTGATCAACAAAATGTATTTATAATGAAGTACAGCACAAAGTTAACTTGGCAGCAGTTTTACGATTACCTTTTCATCTGCAATAATGTGTATTTTGCCTATTTCATCAGCAGCAGCAGAATAAACATCAGACAGAAACCCGTGACTGATCTAGCAGATAGGTATCCTCAGTATAAGCAGTATCACGCGTCAACTGTAATGTGACTAAACCCTACAATACGAGCAAACAGTCTCTAGTCAACACCAAAACAAGCACAGAGAATCAGACACTAATATATAACATTGCATGATAATTAAGCCACCAATAGTAGCCGATTCATACTGCCATTTTAATAAAGCAGACAATTAAGACCAACCGCATGCAAGGAAAATTAGAAGAGAGAGAGAGAGAGAAGGCCAACATCTCCTCCATTGGAACTCTATAAGCTGACAATAACGCCAAATAATAAAGAGGAAATTATATTTATACTCGTATTAGCCAAAGTTATTAAACCACATGATACAAATTCATTCGTAGTAGTTCACCGACTAAATTTTAAAACTTGCTGTGCTATCACTTACCTGTTCATGAGTAATAAGAGAACGAGAAGACGGAGGTTGTGAAAAACCACTCAAAGTCGCTAAAGCAGCAGCCAGAGCATCTACTCCTTGTTCTTCAATCATTTTTGCGCAGTTGGAGTGAAGTACTTAACAGATTCAGGATGAACTGCACTGAGAGTGGCTACTACTTGCTCGGCCGATGATTCCAAAACCTCTTGAACAGAAGGTGGACCAATAAACTCAAACTTGCACCCAACATCACGCTCAAGAGATTTGACAGTCCGCCTCTGGCTACTAGTGAACATCAAAACAGCTGTGCCTTCTTTTCCTGCACGTCCTGTTCGGCCAGAACGATGTACAAATGTTTCTGGGTCGTTTGGAAGTTCATAATGAATAACCTACAAAAGAAGTAGCCCACAAAACATGCATGAATACAGAATACCAGTAAACAACCATATGATCAATTAATATGCTATACTTAAACTGATGTTGTCAGACACTCAGATACCAAGAATCCTATCAAAAACAAACTTCAGAGAGATTAACAAAAACAGCATGCCTCAGAGGTACAATCAGAACAGATATATTGCATTGTGGGAGATACAGTAAACATGCATACGAACTGATGGATATATCCGGTGGCATTTAATGTAATAGAAAGCCTGATGAAAGGGCAGGAATGCAGGGAATACAAAGCCTTTGCATCTAATAAGCTACGCAAAGTCTCATGCCTCAAGAAAATAGTTGCCAATTCATCAGCAACACAATCCTATCATCTCTGAAGTAGAACCGAAAGAATCTCCCAGAAAGAAAAAGTTGATATCCCCATTGTATATGAATTTGGATGACTAAATTATGACCCAAAAATCATCTATCAAAATGGTTTGAATTGACCATTACGCAATAGTACTACTTTTAAGTTTTTAATGTAATGGCACATCTCAAACAACAGCTACTTTCTTCATGTGATAAATAACAAATCCTCCTTTCAGTATAATCATAAAAGTCATTACTGAATGAGAAATACCCACTTTCCATCCTAATATGACTCTCAAGTAGACCATGCAAATTCATATGTACTTACAAGGTCAACATTCGGAATATCAAGCCCACGAGCTGCAACATCAGTGGCAACAAGCACTGTAAATTTTCCTTGCCTAAAACCATTTAATGTTCTTTCCCTCTGGTGTTGAGAAATATCACCATGCAGTGCCTCTGAAGGAATGCTATTTGTTAATGCTAATGAGACTTCATCAGCATCTCGTTTAGTCTGTGTGAAAACAATGGCTTTTCCACCCTTCGCATAGACCTGAAGAGAAAAAAAGCAATATAACCATTCAAAAGCTACACACAGATTTTCTAGAGATACAAAATCAAACCAAATCTACAGAACATGAAAAAATGCAAGTTCAACAGAATAAGCAATTGACTCATACTGTCACAAGATCATCAAGCATAGTCCGCTTAAGCTACACAGAGATTTTCTAGAGATACAAAATCAAACCAAATCTACAGAACATGAAAAAATGCAAGTTCAACAGAATAAGCAATTGACTCATACTGTCACAAGATCACCGAGGATAGTCCGCTTTGATGTTGCGGTAGTTGGAATAGCATAGAGCTTAATCCCTTCTGCCAACTTTTCTTCTCGATCGCCAACCTAAAATGGATGCCCAAAATATGCCGAGAGAGAAAACAGTGAGAAAGTATTTGATATGAACTTAACAGGAAGAAATAGACAGAAATAGAATCAGTTAATGTCTCCCAGTATTAGTTAGTCATATGATTCTATATACTAATGAAATGAAGCCAATATTGATATCTTATCGTTTACTCGGAATAGGAAATCAGATCCCATTTGTACAACATACAATTAAGTAATCATTGGTATTCATTTGATGAAGAATGTAATTTACCAGATCAATTGTCAGAGGATTATTCAAATGCTTTCTTGCTAATTTTTAACCCAGCCAGGCATGGTTGCTGAAAAAGCATGGTCTGCCTCTCTGAAGGAACCTGTTCTAGAATGACTTCCACGTCTTCTTCAAATCCAACAGCAAGCATTTGATCCGCTTCATCGAGGACCAAGTATTTAACTTCACCCAATTTCAGGCTGTTGTTATTGATCAGGTCAATAAGTCTACCAGGAGTTCCAACCACAACATCCACTCCACGGGAAAGTGCACTCTGCTGCGTAGTATATGAAACACCTCCATAGATGCAGACAGTGTTCAAATGTGGGGCAGACTCTGAGATTTCTTTCTCCACTTGCTTAGCCAATTCCTAGTAGGTGCAAGGACCAATACTTTTGGAAGCCGCCCCCGTCTGCAAAAAAGTAAAAACAAAATTGTTATTGCGCTGATAAAATAACAGGTAACAACATGTTTGAGCATCACATGTGATATACCTCAAAGAACCTCTTTCTTGTTCAGCAACGTCGAGTCCTTTGATTATTGGAATACCAAATGCTAATGTTTTTCCTGTCCCAGTCTTTGCACGAGCAATTATGTCACGACCTTCCAGTGCTGGTACTAAAACAGCTCTCTATATAAGCAAAACATAAGAACAAAAGTGATCAGGCCAAGTACGTTTGAAAAGCTCAAATTCCAAAATGAATATCGAGCATGTCCAAAATATGTACTTCCAAATAAAATGAAATATTAGGAATTTCCCAAGCCATGATAAATCAGGACGGAGAAATAAAATGATGGAAATTGAGGAAATAAAGTTCATTATTTGTCAAGGTCCAATGGCAACACGGAAGAGTCGCACAGCAACTCTTAAGTAAAATGGAAATGAATTTTCTCATTATGGTAAAGTTAAGGCAGACAGTATCGCAAATAGAAAATAATGTGATAACACATGCTATAGATTTTGGAAGTAATAACAACATTTCAATTCAAAGCATAATTGCAAACATAAGGAAAAAAGATTTAAAAAAAAAAACTCTCGGGATATCCTTTTCTTCTGGAGTTGTGTGTTGAATATATTATTATCTCCATATACCTTTTATTTCATTTTTCCCTGTATTATATTTGAGAGCTATCAAGCCAGGAACCTCATTTCAATACTCTCCAGACTTACACTTCCTACTTCCTCAAATGGACAGATTTGACTGGTAAATACTACTCTCAACCATCAAACCACAAACTCATGTTAGAAACAAAAATAATAATAAGAGAAAATCCAAAGGGAGCTAGCCGCTATGAAGGTAAAATACATACTTGAATAGGGAACAGCTGAGTAATCCCACGCTTCTCCAGTGTATCCACAAGGCGTTGAGATAGACCCAGTTTAGAAACATCGAGTTCATCCACATTTCCAGTCTCATTCTCCCCCAATTCCCCTTCAGACTCTTCGTACTCACTCTCGCTTACATCCACGCCGCCCTTGCCGAAAGGCCCGAGCCCCTTGAACGCCTCCTCACTCAAAACCGACGAGTTTGGAGTGAATACAGCTGAAGCAACAAAAGAATTAGAAGCTCTGGATGTGGACTTGAGGCGGGTAGAGTGAGAAAAAGCTCTAAAGGGGTTGTAGGCGGTGGAGAAATGGATAAGGGTGGGGCGTTTGGAATGGTCGATGGATGGGTTGGTTTGGTAAACGGAGGAAACTCCGATGATAGACGAAGAGGTGGCCATGAGTGTGGGATGGTGAAGAGAGGAGGGGATAAGGTGGAGAGAGGTTTATGGTACGATAAACTTCCACCTCGATGAAGAGGAGGTTTAGCCAATGGGCTGTGGGGTATTTATATTTGGGGGTTTTGAATTGGATTTTTGGGGAGATTATATATTTATGATGAACCAAAAAAACGGTTTTGAAGAAAGACATTATTAATTTTTATGTGTAGTTTTTGCGTTTCTATTTCTTCGCTTGAGGATTTAGTAATAAATGTGGAAATTACATTAAAGGGTGAGGAAAGTTGGTTCAAATATGCAAAATGTTCGACATTTTCCTTTTTTTTTCCTTTTTGATAACTCAATTTCTAAGTTTATGTTCGACTATGTCTGGTGATAGTAACTTCAGCCCTTTATTTCTATCAGGTTAAACCGCGGAATGTTTTTGTTAGGAAAAGTGTATGATTTCTGTTTTCGAAAATGGCTAGGAGAATAAGTGTTTAGGCTTAGTCGAGGCCTTAATTAAATTCAGTCTCCGCAAGACGAAAATGTCCCGTATACAAGTGCTAACGGTTCTGGCGTACGTCTCTAAGATACAACGACTATTTCAGTTTAGAGTTTACAGCACTTGCAAACCCAAAACACAATGAATAACAGAAGTGATTCTGACTTTCAAGCTTTGAATGTAATGTATGGCAATATGCTCGAATGTAATATGACCGGTTAATTATCTTATGTTTTTTCGTTTTTTGTTTCCATCTGCAGGGGTCGAGTATTATAGGCACCAGGTGCCCCGTACGAAAAGAACACGTCTTTTGGCTCGAAAAGACAAGTTTTGAACGAACAGACGCATCTGTTTTGCACTTCGCATTGACGCACGGCCCGTGCGCCTGCCCATGCGTGGATGCGAACCAAAATGGCAAAGTTATGGCTTGACGCATGGGTCGTGCGTCTACCCGTGCTCAAGTGCGAACGATCGATCGACGACGACCGACGCGACGGACCGTGAATCTGCCGTCGCTGATTCGGCGAACACTCCCACGTTGAAAATCTTTTGATTAATTACAAAAATTAATTAAACATTTATTTTTAAAGGTTTTTGGTCCAAAAATAATAGGGGACTTGAAGCCCAAGCCCACGGCCCATGACCCACGACCTGGACCAGACCCGGGCCGGCCGGCGGTGGCGCACGCGCGTGTGTGCTTTGAACCAAACCCACAAACATGTAGGTCCTCACCCCTTTAAAAACTTGGGTGCCCCCGAGGGCCCAAACTCATAAGTCCAACTTAGGATATATTAAGTGTGCAAACTTTGCCTCTTTATCCTATGTGGGATGGATCATTTCCCCTTCCCCATATTTTCTATTTTCCATACTATTTATTTGTATTAAGTGGCTAACTACTAGCATTAATGTTCTCATTCACCCGGATTTGGTTTTGAGAAATTCCAAATGCTATTCTCATCTACTCTCTTAGTAGAATTTTTACAAATAATTTAATTCTATTTTTCACTAATGGAAACCACTTAATTATTTGGTCAAAATCGGGTCAACACCCATTTTACCAAACAAATAATTCCAACAATCCCCCACATAAATGAAATTAATGCATGTGTGTATGCAGATTCGCTTGAAAGTCTCGGCGAATTGTTATTGCATCAGGATATGTAGCTTGTGGCTTTGAACCTTCTGTTGGAAAATTTATTGTTTAGATTTTGATGAATGCCATGTAAAACTTAGAATAGGAAGTGTTTGATAAATGGTTTTATCATGATTTTGATGATTTTGTTTTATACCAAAACAATGTTCTTTAAAGGTTGTCCAAATACTCCTAAATGATTTAAAATGTTTTTTTCCGGAGTATTTCCTTAAGTATTTTTTTGACTAAAATGGACAACACTTTGTAATGATTGTATGTCAAATTGTTTTTACATCAAAACTATGTCCCTGAATGTTGTCCTAATACTCCCGATCGGTCTAAAATGTTTTTACTATTTTTCGGAGTATTTCTTGAAGTTTATTTTCGATATAAAATTGGACAACACTTATGTTTCAAGCTCGACCGATCGCTCTATAGGGCAACCCGCACTGTGTTGAGTTTTGGAACGAGAAAAAGACGGAGACAAAATTTGGGTGGGCGACGGTCGACCTGCAGGTCGGCCGGTGAGGCGACACGGCCGACCACTGGGTGACCGTGCACTGAACGTACCCAGAAGAATAGAAACATCTGTTTCTTATTTTTGATCTCCTCGACCGGTCCAACATAGGGGCGGCCGTGGTCGGACCTCCTCGCGACCGGTCCCCCTGAGTAAAATTTCTGAGAATTCAATTTCAATCTTATCTCTCGACCTGGCCGAACCCCTTCTTTTTGACAAAGAAACTATCCGTTGAGTTTGCGATGACTTTTCCTTGATTTAAGGGATTGATTTCTAACACTCTTTTCTTCAATTGTCTTGCAATTTTTCTGATTTCATGTCCCCAAGAGGAGCCTATCATGTACAAGACATCTCCTATAAATAGAGGAAGAATTGAAGCAACATAATATGAGAGAAAACTACAACACAACAAGATACACTCAAGAATACACTTGTTCTTACATTGTCTTATTTCTTGTTGTAATTTGCCTAGCTATTCACTTTCACATCTTTGAGGTCTGGCTATTCTTGATTACACCTTGCACTCAAATTATATTATTCATTATTGAGTTGTAATCTTGATTTTTGGTTATCATTCAACACAAGATATCCTTGTGAGTGTTCTTGTGGTAAGAACACACTGGGTGATCTAGGTGTTAGGTGAGAGAAGATTGTGGTAACCTTCTTGTTGAGGTGTTGAAGAATCGGTATTCTTCAAGGTTGAAGATTGTGGTAATCTTCACAAGGTGCCGATTGGAGATTGTGGTAATCTTGAGTGAGATTGTGGTAATCTCAAAGGTGGTGTTGAAGAAGAGTGTGGTGCTCTTCAAGGTGTTGTTGTAAGTTGGTGTTGTATTAATTTGTGGTAAATTAATAAAATCTTTTTTTTTTTTTGAAATCCATCCGGATATCTTGGGGTGGTAGAGGATTAGGCCCAGGTGGGTTGAACCTCTTTAAATCGACGTGTGTTGTTTACATTCCGCGCCTTTATTATTGTGTTTGAGCATTTGGTTCGAAAAAGAGGGCGAAATCGAAAAGATGGAGATAATCTATTCACCCCCTCTAGATTATCGTAGCCGCTTGGACTTACAAGTGGTATCAAAGCCAAACTCTTTGGCAAGCTCGTTTCACATCGCGAGTGAAGAGAAACAATCGACTGCTACGAACAAAGCTCATCTATCCAAGCACCTCCACCACCAAGCCACCACTATTTGATTCCAAGAATTTTAATTTTTGGAAAGAAAGAATGGAATGATATCTACAAGGTTGCGGGTTCGACATTTGGAACACCGTCATTAATGGAGAATCCATTCCGATGAAAGATACACCACACACCTCAAAAGGCTTCAAAAAGCTCAATAATGAAGAGAAGAAAATCATCTCCTTAAACGGTAAAGCTTTAAATATTTTGTATTGTTCATTTACTAATTTAGAATATGAACATATTGTAGGAATAAAGTCGGCACATGAAGTATGGCAAAAATTAGAAGCCATCTATGGAGTATTTGCAAATGAGAGGAGTCAAACAAAAGCATCTACTTCTCAAGGTCATACAAGCTCAAATCTAAGGAACAAGCCTCCTACAACTTCCAACTATGAAGAAGTTGAATATTGTTTTATGGGCATAAATGAAGAAAATGAGGTACATCTTAAACCCTCTACTTCCTATGATATTGCCATTCAAAATGATTATAGTGATTTGCAAAATGATTATGATGAAC
Organism: Rehmannia glutinosa; assembly: GCA_016081115.2. Classification (NCBI taxonomy): domain Eukaryota; kingdom Viridiplantae; phylum Streptophyta; class Magnoliopsida; order Lamiales; family Orobanchaceae; genus Rehmannia; species Rehmannia glutinosa. The sequence continues at coordinate 65,735 of JABTTQ020000412.1, forward strand.
TTCAAAATGAATTCCAAAGCTTACTTGTTAAATACAAAAATTTGAAAAAGGAATTCAATGTTTTAAAAAATAATAAGGATAGTTTATTTACTTCCTATGAATCACTATCATGTGCTCACACCACCACACTTGACAAGGTTAGAAACCTTGAAAAAGAAAATAGTACTCTTGTTGAGGATATAAATTGCTTGAAAAATGATTTATCTAAATCCAACTTGAGTACCGATAAAATGACCAAGATTGTTAATTGTTCGAAACTAGAACTTGATCATAAGCCTAAGGGTGTTAATCACATGAAAAAGAATCAAGTCTCTAAGCATGTTGGTCATTATGCTCCTAGAATTATTACATGTTTCTATTGCGGTAAAAAGGGTCATACGACTAATTTTTGTCGAGCTAGAAATAGCTCTAATTATAGTTGGAGACCTAAAAGCCTCAAGACTAATCCCAAAAGACCCAAACACATGAGGGTACCACAAAATAATGTCATATTAGGTACCCGGCGAAATAATGATCAAAGAAAACTCATACCGCCAAGAAGACATCAAATGACCGTTTCATTTGATCAAAGAAGGAGAAACTATTATCAACAAAGCCAATTTCCAAGAAGAGGATATAATCAAAATTGGGAAGAACATAATCCTTGGAAATGGCAAAGACATCATCAACAAGATGATTTTCAAAGAAGAAGAGACTATCAACAATGGGAAGGCAACAAACTTTGGAAATGGAGTAATCAAAGAAGTCATCATCAACAAAGTGACTTCTCAAGGGGAAGATATCATCAACAATGGGAACGACACAACCCATGGAAATGGCGTAATTGGTAAACCGTATCTCCCCATTTAAAATATGCATTTTATCTAGTTAGTATGCATGTTTTTATTTGTGCCTATATTGCAAATGAGTTTTCAAGTATTTATTTTGTTAATTAAGGTCTTCAATATATATTTGTGCTTTTAAAAAATTTTTGAAAAAGAAGACCTCATATGATGTTTTTAAAACTCTTGTGCATTTTTGTAGACTAGAGTGTGTTATCATCTCTTATGGATTTTTATGGCATGAGCTTACTTGTGATATCTCTTAGCCTACACTTTTATCATAATGATTTGTTCTAGATTTATTTTAAGAATTGTGTAGGATTTACAATTTTCACAAATGGCCATCTACGTCATTATTTGTCAAGAAAGGCATAAATTATCGAGGTACGTTTACTTGTGTTATTCTTACTCTTATAGAACTCGATATATGTATTGCCATATGCCTATGTGCTTGTTTTTCATAGTATTTCATACAAGTGCCATTAAGAGGATTTTTAGATTTTTTGAAAGGCACTATTTGACATTTGATTGCACATATTTGCTTTGTCAACTCTTGTTCAAATACTTCTTTTAAATGAGGTCTCAACTATATGCTATCGGATTTTCTAATTTCAAAAGAGACCTTTCATAGCTTTCTTAAGCTTATTTGAACTTGCATGATTTATTAGACTCTTGATGATATTCTAAATGCATAGTATGTGTTTCTTGCTTCATGGTCTATATAGTGTCTATTTCTACTATGCTCTTATGCAAGATATTTTGTGATTGATGATTGAGGCATACTTTTACACTTGGGCTACTTTTTCTTGCTTATATAAGCGATACCGGTAATGAGTTTGTTGTGTAAATGAGAAACGAAGTACTCCAAATATTGTTACCTCAAAATATTTGGATGTAAATGTTCTATTATGAACACCTTAGATCAATTGGATGCCCTATGATGATAGTGATGAAGAAGACAAAAAGGGTATTAGGAACAAACTCGATGACCAAGGCAACATTGGTCGAACTAAGACGAGGTTAGTAGCTCGAAGGTATTTTCAAGAAGAAGGTAATTGATTTTGGTGTAACATTTGCACTCATAGCACATTTTGTAGCTATTTGCATTTTACTTGCCCATTCTTGCTTTAAGAAAATTTCAAGCTTTACCAAATGGATGTTGAATCCAATTTTCTAAATGGTTTTATTCAAGTAGAAGTCTATCGGGGTTTAAATTTTTCTAGGCCAAATGATCTTTATAAAAGGCCTTGTATGGTTTCAAACAAGTACCCCATGTATGATATGATAGACTTAGCTATTTTTGCTAAATGATTTTACAAAAGGTAAAGTTGATACTACTCTCCTTGTTTTTTGAAAAAGGGCAAGATTGTTTGCTTGTGCATATTTATGAGAATATTTTTGGTGCTACTAATGAATATTTTGTGCAAGAGATCCTCCTAAGTTGATATAGGTGAACTTGAGATGAACATGGTATCACATGATGGGGGGGATCAAATTTCATCATTGGACTTCAAGTTAATCAATGCCAAGTAGATGGTTATATTTCAAAAGAACTCTTGAAGGAGTTAGGCATTGAAGAAGGAAGAATCATCTCAACCTCTATGGCTACCAATGAAGAAATTGACAAAGGTTGAGAAAGGCATGTCGGTTGACAAATAAATTCGAGGTATGTTTTCTTGTTTATTCCAATAGACTCAACATTTCATATGCCTTATGTCTATATGCTCGATTTCAAAAACTATCCCAACGAATCTCATTAAAGTGCCATTAAAAGAAATTTCCAAATATTTGAAAGGCACTTCTTCTTATGACTTGTATATCCAAAGATTTAAAATGTTCTTATTTTTCGGGATAACAAGTTCGGTATTTATTATACGGTTATTCGTATTCAAAATATGGTTCGTCATAATCGAACTAAACATATTGAGATTAAAAAAAAAAAACTTTCTAAGGGATTGCGTTTTTATCAAAAACTTGAGATGTGTTTAATTCCGTCTCAAAGTTAACTCGCGGACTTTTAATCATTTATCACGAGTATTTTACCTCATTTCGAGCTTGATTATGACATAATGTATATTGAATGAGGTCACGTGTGCATTTTGCACGTTTTAAAATCTAGGGGCGAAAAATCGATTTTTGGATCAAACTTGATTTTTCAAATGAACTCAAACAATGGGTTGATCGGGCAAGGCCGACCGGTCGCCGCCCAAGCCGTCGGCCGCCCCTGCCCCTGGACCGTCGCCGCCTTGATGATTTTCCTTGTTAAAAACGTTCGCTTTTCCGACTTAGCCATTTGGCTCTTTTGGTTCATTTTTCGTCCCTTTGCAATTTTCACACACATTTCACTTCAAATGAGTTTTGATGCATGAATTATATATTTTGGGGACTACATAGCTCGGTTATCACCATTGTTGCTCGTCTTTACCAATCGAATGGTAAGAATTCTACTTCTTTAGCTCAATTGGGTTGAACCTGAGTTTGTGGCTTATATGCATTTTTCTTGATGCAATTCATATATATTTGTGATGAGCTTATTGATTGTTGATGAATGATAATTGTTTAATTGTATTTGGTGATGAAAAACTTAGCTTGATTACATTTACAAGGGCTATATATATCATTTTCTAATTTTGACGCCCTTAGTGTTCGATAAAATGTTTCAATGAAAAATTTATCACCTACATGATTCTCTCGATTTCAAAAGTCTTATATATTTATAGAGATCATGTTTTGCTTATCAAGTGATATTTCATAAGCTTCTTCAAGTCGTATGATTCGACTTTTCCCTCCTATTTGGTTTATAAGCTTCAATGTTCAAATAGCTCGGTACATCGGTTTAGTTGCGCACTTTGATATGAATATATGATGTATTTATCGTGCTAACATTTTTTTGATGATTCAAAGGGGAGAAACAGGTTATGAGCTCTTTAGCTCAAAGAAGCTAAGATAAGCTCAAACGAAAAGAAGCTATAAGCTATGGCTTCCTAAAGCCATAAGTTGTGTATGACTCTTGGTCCATTGGTTGTAGTATGGACTTAACTTATATATGTTTCTAATGATGTCTCTCTGACAGGGGGAGCTTTTAAGTTATTGATACTTAAGCTCAATATCGAAAAGCTAATATTTTAGCTTATGTTTAAGTTGCTTCTATATAACTCTTGTTGTGCATGTTGATAGGGGAGCATTTGCTATATGTGTTTGAATATCTCTACTCCCATCCTTGTGTTTTTATTGTATGGAATGTTGTCACTCTCAACGGATATTTATTTTTGACCAGAAAACTTGTTTTGTTTTCAAAATCGCCTCTCAAAATTGTTTTGTTTTCAAAATCGGCCTTGTCAAATTGTTTTGGTTTGTAATCATCAAAAAGGGGGAGATTGTTTGATAAATGGTTTTATCATGATTTTGATGATTTTGTTTTATACCAAAACAATGTTCTTTAAAGGTTGTCCAAATACTCCTAAATGATTTAAAATGCTTTTTTCCGGAGTATTTCCTTAAGTATTGTTTTTGACTAAAATGGACAACACTTTGTAATGACTGTATGTCAAATTGTTTTTACATCAAAACTATGTCCCTGAATGTTGTCCTAATACTCCCGATCGGTCTAAAATGTTTTTACTATTTTTCGGAGTATTTCTTGAAGTTTATTTTCGATATAAAATTGGACAACACTTATGTTTCAAGCTCGACCGGTCGCCCTATAGGGCAACTCGCACTTTTTGTGTTGAGTTTTGGAACAGAAAAAGGACGGAGACAAAATTTAGGGGACCGGTCGACCAGGTCGGCCGGTGAGGGCGACCGGCCGACCACTGGGCGACCGGCACTGAACGCACCCCAGAAACGTAAATATCTGTTTCTTATTTTTGATCTCTCGACGGCCCAACATAGGGGCGACCGGTCGGACCCCTGCGACCGGTCCCTTGAGTAAAATTTCACGAATTCAATTTTAATCTTATCTCTGCGCGACCTGGTCGAACCCCTTTTGACAAAGAAACTATCCGTTGAGTTTGCGCATGCAGCTTTTCCTTGATTTAAGGGATTGATTTCTAACTCTTTTCTTCAATTGTCTTGCAATTTTTTACGATTTCATGTCCCCAAGAGGAGCCTATCATGTACAAGACATCTCCTATAAATAGAGGAAGAATTGAAGCAACATAATATGAGAGAAAACTACAACACAACAAGATACACTCAAGAATACACTTGTTCTTACATTGTCTTATTTCTTGTTGTAATTTGCCTAGCTATTCACTTTCACATCTTTGAGGTCTAGGCTATTCTTGATTACACCTTGCACTCAAATTGTATTATTCATTATTGAGTTGTAATCTTGATTTTTGGTTATCATTCAACACAAGATATCCTTGTGAGTGTTCTTGTGGTAAGAACACACTTGGGTGATCTAGGTGTTAGGTGAGAGAAGATTGTGGTAACCTTCTTGTTGAGGTGTTGAAGAATTTGGTATTCTTCAAGGTTGAAGATTGTGGTAATCTTCACAAGGTGCCGTTGGAGATTGTGGTAATCTTCAAGTGAGATTGTGGTAATCTCAAAGGTGGTGTTGAAGAAGAGTGTGGTGCTCTTCAAGGTGTTGTTGTAAGTTGGTGTTGTATTAATTTGTGGTAAATTAATAAAATCTTTTTCTTTTTGAAATCCATCCGGATATCTTTGGGGTGGTAGAGGATTAGGCCCTAGGTGGGTTGAACCTCTTTAAATCGACGTGTGTTGTTTACATTCCGCGCTTTATTATTGTGTTTGAGCATTTGGTTCGAAAAAGAGGGCGAAATCGAAAAGATGGAGATAATCTATTCACCCCCTCTAGATTATCGTAGCGCTTGGACTTACAAGGAAGTTGGCACCCCATTTTTGTTGTAAATCGCATTGTGATAAATAGGGCTGGTCAAGCCGAGTTAAGTCGGCTATGCCCAAACATGCAAGAAGACAATGGAGACTAGAAGGAAGACTCATTGCAAGACAGTGAGTATGGCAAAAAGAGAGAAGACGAGAACTCGATGAAGGAAGGAAACTAAGATGCGGTGAGAGGAGTATCGGTCAAGTCAACTCAAGATAAGCCAAGTCTCAAGTTGGAGTGACAGAAGAGTCATCCATGATTGGAAGTCGACTCTAAGTCACCTGGGGAAAGCAAGGAAATGCGGTCAAGTCGAGATAATCAAAAAGATCCGTTGCAGACGAGAAATCAAGAGAATTACTTAAACAAGTAATATCTCCATGCTACCTTTCTCGAAGTGCTCCCCGAGAAGCGTGCAAAAGGAATAAACCAATGGGAAGCACTACACCGTGTCGAACTCGAAAAGTCAAGAACAATTCATACGAGGAAATGGCAATTCCAAGGACTACAACAAGACAAGCCAAGCGACCACAAGTGACTTTCAAAAATAAGCCTATCTCTTCAACGGGCGATTTTTGAAAAGCTCACTATAAAAGGCCGAGGAATAACTCGAGAAAAGTTACGAAGGTTACCTTGACCATCCGAGAATTGAATACAAGCAAAGAAAGAAACATTTTGTAACCTCGAAATATTCTCAAGTTATTAAACGCTCAATCCTCAAGCCTACATTACGAAGAACATCAATCCAACACTCACCTGTGAAGGAAAGATAACTTCAATCAGTTGAAGAGGAAATCACTGAAGAATAAAGGGGTCTACATTCCACGAAGGATTGTAGGAAAGTTCAAGGTCGAACCAAGTCTTGAGCTTTTGGAGGGCTTCGTGATCAAATCCAAAGAGCTTGAGCAAGTGGGTTGTAGTAGCAATGCAATTGCCTGTGAAGAAGCGAGTCACGAGAAGCCACGGTGAGTGATCAAGGCGTCTCCAGATCGAGTCCCAAAGAATCAAGTCATTTGTGTGATCAAGACTTCAGATCCGGACATTACCACTTTGTATATCTTGATCAATACCTAGTGGATTCCTCCGGGAGTTGGAGAAGAGAGGAGTAGAAGAATTACCCCATCTTCGAACCTCTATAAAAACTTATCGTGCCATTTACATTTCAAAGACTTTAAATTCTGCATCTTATTTTGCGTAACGTTGTTGATAAATTTGCTATCCATTAGATAATTTCTAAGTACTAAATCAAGCTTTAAATCTATATTAAACCAAACTTAAGGGTGTTAAGTCTTCCGCTGAAAACAAACCACAGTTGAGCTAATTCAGTCTTAACAGCTGAGTTATTCTATCAATAGCTCGATCAGTGCATTTGAGTGACTAACTCTCTTGATTAACTAAATTGGTTGTTCACCCAGATGTGTGTAGTATCAACTCTGAACTTTTAAAAGGACTAAATCGAAAATTTGGTAAGGTTTATTCAAACCCCCCCTTATAAACCTTACACTCACACCCCTTGGGACCTACACCTTCCTTAGTAAAATACTATCGGATTTACTAGCTGCTTAGTGACGCGGTGTCTTGAACTACTCAGCCGTTTGTGTAAACCGATACAACAGTACTTACACAATAACAACTCTAATACTTGTTGTTCTCACGTTGTGTCCATTTCGGCCATGGACCATATCTTAGATTCATAAATGTCTCTTTGAAGCGGCCATTACTTCTCACTTATATAGGTGATCTCATATTGAACAGTATCCTGCCATACTCCACCTTTCGGTATAGGAATCATTAAAAGTCTTAAACTTAACCTCACCACATTTAGCAGGTTTACATTCACTTGGATGTTTCGAGAATGAGCTAACACATTTTCCAAGTGTTCAAATTTGAACATTCATAACTTAGTTGTCCCATCAAACGAGGTCTTGGGATCTCCAATTCACAAGGTTGGGTTACCACTATGAACATTCTTTAAGTTGTGGATTTTAAACCCATTCCCTTAACAGTTTATACAATTGATCTCGATTTATGCCTTTTGTAAGTGGATCCGCAAGGTTTTTCTTTGACTTCACGTAGTCAACCGAAATAACCCCATTCGAAATCAAATGTTTCTTGGTATTATGTCTACGACGGAAATGTCTAGACTTTACCTTTTTCCTTTGCAAGAAAAGACACATTTAATAAATACAACATTTCTTGATTTAATGATCGTACCATCATTTATATCATAAATGCTGAATTTATTTTCTTGGATGCTTCTACTTTAGCCAAAGCACTCCCATACTTCAAGGCATCCTCCTTTATGTGGTTTGCTAAAAAGTAAAGCTCCCTTATAATTTCTGATATCCTTGTTCAACACAAGATTATCCAGAATTTATATGGCTCTCGGCCACTTCGCTTTTAATTTTGTTAGAACATTGTCCCAACAATCCAGTTAAAACCTCGTTTCTACCGTTTCGGACATTAGTTCCAACAACTCCATTAACACATTTTACAAGGTGTCTAACCTTTGGTGTTATCACATTTTTAGTAAGACTTCAGTCTTAACTTGTTACGGTGTCTGCCTTTAGTGTTACAACACTTTTGGCAATACTTCATGCAAATGTGGTTTCGGTGTTTACAACACTTTTGGCAACACCTTCTGTTACATTTAAAATTGCAACAGAAACTCCACCGGTGTTCCACAAAGTGTGGTCATACCCCCACATATGCCGATTTCCATTCGGAATCCCAATTGTCTTCCTCAATCCGAAGTCGAACTATCAAATCCTCAAGCCCCATTTTTCTTCCGCTTGTGCTTGAAGTATTTCTTTAAATCTTTCCACGATGGCGGCAATTTTTCGATAATCGCAGCCAATTGGAACGACTCACTCAGAATCATCCCTTCAGACACTAAGTCACGAAGTATGATCTGAATTTCTTGTACTTGGCTAATCATCGTCTTGGTGTCAACCATTTTATAATCCAGAAATTTACCAACCGCAAATTTCTTTGTGCCGACATCTTCTGTTTTATATTTCTTCTCCAAAGAGTCCCACAACTCTTTGGACGTTTTGAACGTGCTATAGACGTTATAGAGGGTATCATCTAGCCCGTTCAAAATATAATTCTAACACAGGAAATTGTTGTTATGCCAAGCATCCACAACGATTCTCCGTTGGTTGTCGGATTCTCCATCACCAATGGTAGGAGAGTCCTCCTTCAGAAAACAGGACAGATCCAAAGTCGTCACGTAGAACATCATCTTCTGTTAATATCTATTGAAGTCACCACCGGAGAACTTCGCCGGTTTCTCGCCATGTGCAGGAGCAGCAGCCATCGGAGTGAACGAAACTGAAGCCATCGATCCGAACAGAAACGTAATATTTCGTCTTGCGATTGTTAGGAAAAGTGTATGGTTTTTGTTTTCGAAAATGGCTAGGAGAATAAGTTAGGGGTGGGCATTCGGATTCAGGTATCGGGTACCCGACCCGATCGAATTTTACCTAATCGGGTCAGGTATTTTTATAAATTTTCGGGTTTAGGGTACCCGATACCCGAAAATAGAAATAATCGGGTCGGGTCGGGTATTTATTTATTACCCGACTACCCGTTCGGGTACCCGCTAAATTAGAAAACCCTAAAAGATTAGTCACTCGCCACTCCCACACAAGTCAAGTCCGAAAGTCTCCCACTCCCACGGGGCCCCACTCAATACTCATTCTCAATATCTCGCCGCCATCGCCTTTGTCTCAACCTCTCTCTCTCCCGCACCGCACATGCCACGCGCCGCCGCCGCTTCACCAATTTGTCTCAATCTCTCCGTCTCTCTCGCATTTGATATTGTTATTTGTCAAGTTCCTTTAATTTCAAAGTAAGTTTCTTTTATCATTTAGATTATTGTTGGATTAATTACGAAAAATACCCTTGAGATTCAGATTTAAAAAAAATTGAGATTGAGATGTTTTTAAGCAAAAGACCTTTATCTTTCTAAATTATAAATATCCATTTGATCGTTTTTGTAATTTAACCCTTATTTGCAAGCTCATCTTATTCTCAAATAAATCATACTAATAAATAACTATTGCGAGAATCAAGTTCCAATTCCTGGAAAAAAAAACCCGAAAATAGTTACCCGTGGGTACCCGACTTTTCCGGGTACCCGAAATGTCGGGTACCCATTTTTTTCGGGTAGGGTTCGGGTACCCCAAAAAGCTACCCAAAATAATCGGGTACCCGACCCGACTACCTGAAAACCCGACTACCCGACCCGATGCCCACCCCTAGAATAAGTGTTTAGGCTTAGTCGAGGCCTGAATTAAATTCAGTCTCCGCAAGACGAAATTGCCCCGTATACAAGTGCTAACGGTTCCTGCGTACATCCCTAAGATACAACGACTATTTCAGTTTTGAGTTTACATCACTTGCAAATCCGAAACACAACGAACAACAGAAGTGATTCTGACTTTCAAGCTTTGAATGGAATGTATGGCAATATGCTCGAATGCAATATGACCGGTTAATTATTTGATGTTTTTTCGTTTTTTGTTTTCATCTACAGGGGTCGAGTATTATAGGCACCAGGTGCCCCGTACGGAAAGAACACGTCTTTTGGCTCGAAAAGATAGGTTTTGAATGAACAGACGCATCTATTCTGCACTTCACATCGACGCACGGCCCGTGCGCCTGCCCATGCGTGGATGCGAACCAAAATGGTAAAGTTATGGCTGACGCACGACTCAAGTGCGAACCAGACTGACTGACGCACTCGTCGTGCGTCCGCCCGTGTGCGGATGCGAACACTCCTAGGTTGAAAATCGTTTGATTAATTACAAAAATTAATTAAACATTTATTTTTAAAGGTTTTTGGTCCAAAAAGAATAGGGGACTTGAAGCCCAAGCCCAGGCCCACGACGCATGACCCGGACCCGAGCTGGGCCGAACCGAGCGCCGAGCCGGCCGACAAAGCGGTAACGGCGTGGCGCTACAGATGTGCTTTGAACAAACCCACAAACATGTAGGTCCTCACCCCTTTAAAAACTTGGTGCCCCAGGGCAAAACCCATAAGTCCAACTTGGGATATATTAAGTGTGCAAACTTTGCCTCTTTATCCTATGTGGGATGGAGCATTTCTCCTTCCCCACATTTTTCATTTTCCATACCACATGTAAAATGTAAAACCAGAAAATGTAAAATGTGGGGAAGGAGAAATGCTCCATCACACATAGAGTAGAAAGTCAAAGTTTGATCAATTTATAAATCACAAGTTGGACTATTGGGTTTGGGCCCTTGGGACACCAATGTTTTTAAAAAGGTGAGGACCTACATGTTTGTGGGTTTGGTTCAAAACACAAGCACGTGCGCTGCCCATCCGTCGGCTGACTCGGCTCGGCCCAAGCCGCCCCCGGGTCCAGGTCGTGTTCGGAGGGCACCGTGGAACAGTAGGCAAAATTGATCGCGTGCGTAGGTATGTGCAGATGCGCACGTCTGAAATGATGCACCTGTTCGAGCAACCATGTGCATTTTTTTGTTGTAGACATGTCTTTTCGATCCAAAAGACATATCTTTTCCATCAGGCACCTTGATGCCTATATATACGAGCCCCTGAAGATGGAAATCAGACACGAAATAATAAGCCTAACAATCGAGTCATTGCATCAGCATATTGATATATTTCTCTTCAAACTTGAAAGCCTTATACACTTAAGCTCGCTGTAGTTCGACTTTTGCAAGTGCTGCTAAGTCGAAACAGTATCGTTGTATCTTAGGGATGATCACCGAAATCGTAAGCACTTTGTATACAGGGCGATTTCGTCTTGCGGAGACTGTATTAAATACATGCCTCGACTTAATCCTGTCCAAGTTTTGTCTATACACTTTTAGCCATTTCGTGTAAACAGTAAACCACCATTCCAACAATCGCAAGACGAAATTTCTTCTGTTGTTTTCAAGCAATGGCATCCGTTTCATTCACTCTGATGGTTGTTGCTCCTACTCACGGCGAAAAATTGTCGAAGTTCTTCGGCCTTGACTTCAAATGCTGGCAACAGAAGATGCTCTTTTACCTCACTACGACGGGTCTATACTGTTTTCTGAAGGAGGACCCCCTACCGTTGGCGATGAAGAACCGACAACCAATGAAGAATCGCTGTGGATGCTTGGCATAACAACAATTTTCTCTGTTGGAACTATGTTTTGAACGGGCTAGATGACATCATCTATAATGTCTATAGTTCATTCAAAACATACAAAGAGTTGTGGGACTCTTTGGAGAAGAAATACAAAATAGAAGATGTCGGCACAAAGAAATTTGTTGTCGGCAAATTTCTGGATTACAAGATGGTTGACACCAAAATGGTAATCAACCAAGTTCAACAAATTCAGATCATTCTTCATGACTTGGTGTCTAAAGGGATGATTCTGAACGAGTCTGTCCAAGTGGCTACAATAATATTGGCGCTATTGTGAAAGGATTTTAAGAAGTACATCAAACACAAGGAAATCAGGCATATGGATCTAATAGCTCAGCTTCGGATTGAGGAAGACAACCGAAAATCTGAAGTGAAGTCCAGTAAGTTTGGAATAGAGGCCAAGGCCAATCTTGTTGAATCAAGCACTGGCAAGAAACGAAAGCATTCCGAAAAAGAGAAGGGGAAGGCCAAGAAATTCAAAGGGAATTGCTACAACTGTGGCAAGCCGAACTGCATGGCTAAGGATTGTCGACACCCGAAAAAGGTAATCAGAATGGCAACCAACAACAAGCTAATGTGACGGAGGACAAGTATGTTCCAATAGACATGTCGAAGCTTGATCTCACCACCGATATGTTTGAAGCCAATATGGTGGATAACCCAAAGGAGTGGTGGATAGATACCAGGGCTACTCGTCACATTTATGCCGATAAGGAGATGTTCTCCTCCTACACTACGGTAAATGGAAGGAAACTTTTCATGGGAAACTCTTCGACTTCCAACATCGTGGGGCTTAGGAAGGTTGTGCTCAAGATGACTTCCGGAAAGGAGCTTACGCCTATGTATGTGATGCATGTCCCAGATATCTGCAAGAATTTGGTTTCCAGTCCTTTGCTTAGTAAGGTCGGGTTTAGACTAGTGTTTGAGTCCAACAAGTTTGTAATGACCAAGAATGGTCAGTTTCTGTGTAAGGGCTACCTTGATAGAAAGTTCTTTAAAATGTATGTAATGTCTGTTTTCCGCCAAGAGGCGAAGAATAAAAGCGTTACTTTTGTTTACTTGTTGGATGGTTCTAATTTATGGCATGATAGATTAGGACATGTAAACTTCAACATAATTAAAAGGTTAGTGAATCTGGAATTAATACCTACTAGAGCTGTCAAAATGGGCTGGCGGGGCGGGCCAGTCCACAGCCCGCCAAAACCCGCCATTTGGCGGTGCGGTGCGGGCTGGCCCGCTGTTTTTTTTCAATTAACTTTTTTTACCCAAACGAAAGGTGGCTTGAGTTAAAGTCTGAAAAAGTTGAAACGATTATTTTTTTTCTTTGAATCTTGAGTGATATTACTTGTTAAAACCTATTAATCTTTTTCCCCCCATATTTCAACTCGATTTTGGGAAATTCAATAGCCTTATAGCCAGCCTCGTTTTGGCAAAAATCATTAAAGATACATTTTAAGTAACAGTTTTAGCTGTTTTTGTTAATACAACCATTAGTACAACACACAAGTCACGTAATAGTTTCTTGAAGAATGAAGCTTGCTTTTGCAACTTGTAAGGCATATGGAGCATAACCACGTGTCAATCAAAAGTTTTGACATCATTTAAGAGCATTAACACATCTCACAGACACAACAAAAAGGAAAAAAAAATATGGCAGAGACATTTAGAGATGTTAAACGGGCTGGCCCTAGCTCTATAGGGCCAGCCCTATAGGGCTTCGGGCTAAACGGGCTTCGGGCTAAATGGGCCACTACTATGCGGGCTAGCATTTTATTTAACCTAACCCTAACTCCTAGCGGGCGGGCTAAACGGGCCACTAACGGGCTACAAGCTAAAAAAATATTTTTTTATTTAAATCTAATTTTTATACTAAAACATGTATAACAATATAACAATCAAACTAAATATGCAAAACTAAATTACACAATTTATTTATGTTGCATTACAAGGATAAAAGTCTTAAAATTCAAATATAAACCAACATCATCATTATCGTCAAAGGCTTTGAACTTTAAGAACATACTTATGCAATAAGAGTTAATACAAAAATATGTGCAAAAACTCATTTCGAAAATAAAAATAGAAACAACAAACTACAATGTAGAATGATAAACACTATATAATGAATATTTTCTTAATACATTTGATTTTTGTCAAACAAATTAAATAAATATAAATAATGATAAAACGCGATTTGATGTTCAATGTTTGTGCGTGAGATAAGTTGGAATCTCAAAATGCAACAAATTCATCTTTATAATAATATGAATAGAATTTCAATTATTTGTCACATTTAAGTCACGAAAATTTTAAACTATTTAGATTATAGTATTGTATTTATTTGAGAGATATAAATTATATAACATTTTAAATCATCATAATTGATTACATTTTAAGTCACTATAAAAATATCTTTCTTAGGAAATATTACCTAAGTTTTGTTATCCCTTAATTCACCAACCCTCTATTTTGAAAAACAAAAATACAAAATTCAAAAATACAAAATAAAAAAAAAAAAAAAAAAAAACGGGCCGGCGGGCCAGCCCGGTGGCCCGTTTAGCCCGCGGGCTAACCGGTCCGGGCCAAAAAAGCCCGGATTTAAACGGGCCAGAAAAATCTGGCCCTAACCCTGTTTTTTTTCCGGGCTAAACGGGCTGGCCCGCGGGCCCGAGCCCGTTTAACATCTCTAGAGACATTACTTCAGCAAACCAACAATATGCAATGAAAGGATGAGTTTATCTTTGTATTTATGGACACAACTTAGGATAAATGTTGTGTAAAAATTACTTTTGTCAATATTCAATGTCGTTAATAGAGTCATTAATACAACATTAATACAGTAACTGAGAGTTAATTCAGAATTCGAAATCACTCTTACTAATACAGCTAATTGAGGGCTGATTAAAGATTTAAAATTTAAAATAGTTATATCAAAAAATGTGCGGGCTGGCCCGCCCCAAACCCGTCCCGCCCCGCTCCAGCCCGCAGCCCAAATGGTCCAGCCCATTGAGGCCCACTCCCAAGCAGGCCAGCATATATACAACCCAACCCAACCCATTTTATAGGCGGGGCGGGCTGGCCCGGTGGGCCAGGCCCATTTTGACGGTTCTAATACCTACATTTAAAACCGATTCACAAGACAAATCTGAAATTTGTGTTGAAGCAAATTTGGCTAAAACATCGTTTCATTCGGTAACGAGAAGTACCAAACAACTTGAATTAATTCATACATATGTGTGTGATTTAAAACTTGTGCAAACTCGAGGTGGCAAAAAGTACTTTATAATGTTTATTGACGATTGCACCAGATATTGCTATGTATATCTTTTGAAAAGCAAAGATGAAGCTTTAGTAGCTTTTAAAACTTATAAGAATGAAGTTGAAAATTAGCTTAATTTGAAATTTAAGATGATTCGAAATGATAGAGGCAGAGAGTATGTTGGTCCGTTTGAAGAATTCTGCTCGAAAACGGGTATAATTCATCAAACGACAGCTCCCTACTCACATCAATCAAATGGTATAGCAGAACACAAAAATCAAACTCTTAAGGAGATGATGAATGCAATGTTGATAAGCTCTGGCTTGCCCCAAAACTTGTGGGAGGAAGCCATACTTTCTGCAAACTACAATCTTAATAAGATCCCACACAAAGGTAAAAATGAAACTCCATATGAGTTATGGAAAGGACGTAAACCGTCATATAAATACCTCAAAGTGTGGAGGTGTTTGGCTAAAGTCGAAGTACCTAAGCCGAAACAATTTAGAATCGGTCTGAAGATGATCGATTGCGTTTTCATTGGATGTGCTAACAATAGTAGTGCATATCCCTTTTTAGTGCACAAGTCAGTTATTCCTGATATAAATGAAGGAATGATCATTGAATTAAGGAATGTTGTATTCTTCGATAATTTCTTTCCGAATAAAGAAAGGAAAGAAGAAAGTTCGAATAAACAAACTTATGAAATTGCAAGGTTACCTCAAAGTGATGATGTAGATGAACCAAGACGCAGTAAAAGGACAAAAGTAGCTAAGGCTTTTGGTGCTGATTTTCTACTTATATGTTTGAAAACAAACCAAGAACTATTCAAGAAGCTTTGTCTAGTCCAGAAGCTCCTCTCTGGAAAGAAGTTATCAATAATGAAATAGATTACATCATGCAAAATAACACTTGGGAGTTAGTTGATCGCCCACCGAGTTGCAAACCTTTGGGATGCAAGTGGACCCTTAAAAGAAAGTATAAAACATATGGATCTAAAGACAAGTACAAAGCCCGTTTGGTAGCTAAAGGGTTTAGACAAAAGGAGTGATATGATTTTTTCTGTACATATTCTCCTGTTACGAGGATCACGTCCATTCGTGTTCTCATTGCTATTGCAGCTTTGCTTAACTTGAGATACATCAAATGGGCGTAAAGACTGCCTTCTTGAATGGTGAGCTTGAAGAGGAGATTTGTATGGAACAACCTGAGGGGTTCGTTGCACCCGGTCAAGAGCGAAAGGTGTGTAAACTTGTTAAATCACTTTATGGACTAAAACTAGCACCTAAGCAATGACATGAAAAGTTTGACTTAACTATGAAGTCAGACGGTTTCAAGATCAGTGAATGTGCCAAGTGTGTCTATATTAAAGCAATGGCATGAAAAGTTTGACTTAACTATGAAGTCAGATGGTTTCAAGATCAATGAATGTGACAAGTGTGTCTATATTAAAGGTACTACAAATGATTACGTCATAGTATGCCTTTATGTAGATGATATGTTGATTATGGGTAGTAGTCTTGATTTAATCATGTATACTAAGAACATGTTGAAAAAGAACTCGACACTTAAAGATATGTGATTATCGATGTTATATTAGGAATTAAAATCTCTAGAACTTGGATGGAATTGTCTTGTCACAATTTCATTATGTCAAAACATACTTAGAAAGTTTACCTCTGGCTAAGACACCTGTAGATCTAAGTCTACACTTGGCCAAGAATAGAGGAGAACCCATTTCTCAGCTGGAATATGCAAGGATAATTGACAGTCAGATGTACTTAACGAATTATAAACGTCCATACATTGCATATTCAGTGAGTAAGCTAAGTAGGTTCATAAGTAACCCGAGTAAGGATCACTGGAAAGCCGTGACAAGGGTACTTAGATACTTAAAGTATACCATGAATTATAGAATACTTTATACTAGATATCCAACAATATTAGAAGGATATTGTGATGCCAATTGGATATCAGACACAAAAGACTCCAAGTCCACAAGTGGATATGTTTTCACAATAGGTGGATGATCGGTGTCGTGGAAGTCTTATAAGCAGAAGTGCATAGCTCGATCTACTATGGAATCCGAGTTCATTGCTTTAGATAAAGCTGGAGAAGAAACAAAATGACTTAGAAACTTCTTAGAAGATATTCCTTGTTGGAATAAGTCGGTACCTATTATTTTGATACATTGTGATAGTCTATTAGCAATTGGAATGGCACAAAGTAGTATGTATAATGGTAAGTCTAGACATATTTGTTGAAGACACAATACAATTAGACAATTGATTTCGAATGGGGTTATTTCGGTTGACTACATGAAGTCAAAGGAAAACCTTGCGGATCCGCTTACAAAAGGAATAAATCGAGATCATTTGTATAAATTGTTAAAGGAAATGTGTTTAAAATCCACAAAATAAATAATGTTCATAGCGGTAACCCAACTTTGTGAATTGGAGATCCCAAGACCTTGGTTGATGGGACAATTAAGTTATGAATGTTCAGCTGGATACTTGGAAAATGTGTTAGCTTATTCCCGAAACTTCCAAGTGAAATAGAAATATGCTGAATGTGGTGAGGTTAAGTTTAAAACTTTTAATGATTTCTATACCGAAAGATGGAGTACGGCAGAATACTCTTCAATAGGAGATCACTTATATAAGTGAGAAGTAATAACCACTTCAAAGAAACACTTATGAATCTACGACATGGCCCAGGGCCGAAATGGACACAACGTGAGAACAACAAGTGTTACAATTGTTATTATGTAAGTACTGTTGTCTCGGTTTACACAAACAACTGAATAGTTCATGACATCGCGTCACTAAACAGTTAGTGAATCCGATAGTATTTTACTAAGGAAGGTTCAAAGCCACAAGCTACCTATCCAGATGCAGTAACAGTTCGCTGAGACTTTCAAGCAAGTTTGCATACATGCATGCATTGATTTTATTCATGTGGAGGATTATTGGAATTTGGTTATGTTAAATTGGGTGTTCACCCGATTTTGACTAAATATTTAAGTGGTTTCCATTAGTGAAAAATGGAATTAAATTATATGTTAAAATTCTACTAAGTGAGTAGATGAGATTGACATTTGGAATTTCTCAAAACCAAATCCGGGTGAATGAGAAATTAATGCTAGAAGTTAGTCACTTTAAACTAGAAATTGGTATGAAAAATAAAAAATGTGAGGAAAGAGAAATGCTCCATCCCACATAGAGTCGAAAACCAAAGTTTGCTCAATTTATAAATACCAAGTTGGACAATTGGGTTTGGGCCCTTGGTGTAGCAATGTTTTAAAAGGGGCGAGGACCTACATGCTTGTGGGTTTGGTTCAAAACACGCGCGCTCACGCGCCGCCGCCCGCCCGTCGGCTATCCCGGTCCGGGTTGTGGGCCTGGGCTTCAAGGCCCTTATACTTTTTGGACCAAATTTATTTAGAACCCTTTAAATTAATTAATTAATTATAATTAATTAATCAAGTGTTTCCAACTGGAGGTGCGTGGGTGCACACCGCGCTGTGGAGCCAGCGTGCATCGGTGTGCGCGCGCACACCGCATTGAAAGTGGGCGAAATCGATCACGCGCAGTGTGCGCGGGCGCGACGCACACATCTCAACTGTTGCACCTGTTCGAGCAACCATGTGCATTTTTTGGCTGTATACATGTCTTTTCGATCCAAACGAGATATCCTTTCCATCACGCACCTTGATGCCTATATATAAGAGCCTCTGTAGATGAAATCGAACATGAAATAATAAGCCTAAAAATCGAGTCATTGCATCAACATATTGATATATTTCCCTTCAAAGCTTGAAAGCCTTATACACTTAAGTTCGCTGTAGTTTCGACTTTTGCAAGTGCTGCTAAGTCGAAACAGTTAAGTCGTTGTATCTTAGGGACGATCGCCGAAACCGTAAACACTTTGTATACGGGGCGATTTCGTCTTGCGGATACTGTATTAAATACATGTTTCGACTTAATCCTGTCCAGGTTTTATATATACACTTTTAGTCATTTCTTGTAAACAGTAAACCACCATTCCAACAAATGTTGGGTTTTCTGGGTCTTTAATATGATGCGGCGTCCACACAGAGAGAGAGATAATACGGATGAAATTGAATTAAAAATGTTTTTTGATTGAATTTTGCACGAGGAAATAAAAATAAATAACTTAACCAAAAATTACAAAATTACAATGTCCGGCTAATTCTAATTTCAACCGACAAATTAAGCTCAATTTGAACCTCCAATTACAAGACTAAGAGGGTGTTTGGCTAAACTTATTTAAAACATCTTATAAGCTTCTACATCTGATAAGCTGTTTTAGGAGCTTATAAGATGTTAGATCTTATTTTAAAAATAAGCTGTCAGAGTGTTTGGATAAAATAAGATAGTTGAGCTTATAAGATGTTTTTATATCTTATAAAATTATTAAGTATATTTTTGTCTTTTGAATCTTTAAAATAAAGAGCTTATAAGCTCTTTTAAAAAAAGTTGGGGTGGAGGTACTTTTTTTTAGAAGCTTATAAGCTCTCTGACAACTTTTTTAGAGCTTATAAGCTCTTTTGGAAAAAAAACTACCAAACACATTTTAAGAGCTTATAAGCTCTTAAACATCTTATAAGCTGTTTTTAAGAGTTTATAAGCTCAGCCAAACACCCTCTAAATTGATTTTTTTTTTCTTTTTTGAATCCCAAAACAAGATTATTTCTTACACCCATTAAGTTACAAATTAATTATGCATTTCCCCTTGAAAAACAGGGATGAGATTTTCTATTCCAAAATAGTGTTTCATCTTCTATTCCATCGTACGGATGATTGCCACATGTATAAAAGTTACCATATTTATTTTGAAGCATAAACCAAGCCTAAATTGTAGGTTTTTAATATGGTAACTTTTATACACGTGACAATCATCCGTGCGGTGGAACTGAAGATGAAACGCTATTTTGGAATAGAAGATCTCATCCGTGAAAAACAGTGATGGGTCCGGAGAGGGAGGATTAATTTATCCTCTTTGGGCTGGCATGCTTTTGTTCTTTTTTGCGCAGGGATAATGGAAGGATAAAATATAGAAAAGACGGTTAAGTAATCACGGCACAGCAAAACCAAAAACTATAACTAGAAGCTGCCATTATTGCCTTTTTGCCCCTACACCAACTCCGGCAAACGCGCTTTTTTGCCCCCGCTTTTAAATTTTTCATCCACAACCACAATCATTTGTTCTTCCTTGTTTTTGAACAGATCTAATCACTATTTGTACTTAAATCAATATTGCAATTTTTCCCCATTTTGTGCCAAGGAACTGTGAATTATTCCCTTGATTTCATCGATAAGGTGAGTCAGTAACGCAACTGCACTCATTTTGGTCCTTTTTTTCTTCGTCAAGATCAATTCAAACTTGTTATTTCTTAACTGTGTAGCGACATTATTGCTTTATCTGTTGCCATCCACGAGTCCCACTTCAAATTTATGGTGTTTCTTGAATCTTGATTTAATCTTGGGGGTTTTTGCGTTAGTTTAAACTTCATTCGCTCATTTTATCGAACAGTTTGTGATCGACATTTATTTGTTGCGTTCTCTTTCAGTCCGTCGTGTGGAAATATATGCCATTGTGTTGGGGATTAGGGATTTTATGAGTTACTGAGGAACTTGAGGAAAATAGTTCGTTCCATGCCTGACAGTTGAAGTTAATGGTATCCAGAGAAAGGGGATAGGACTGAATTCTAGTATTTGAGGTTTGTATAGTTTTTTGTATGGAGTATTTGTTAGATAGAATTGGTTGCTGTTTTTTCTCCTCATTTGGTATCAACTCGTTCTCGTTAACTACTGATAGTATTGTTATCTTCTTAGGTTCTGGGATAAGCTATTTGGTTTGCTTTGTACCCTTGGCCGCAAATGGGGCCAATATACTACATACTGATAGCATTGCCTTGTACGGTTGGGGCAATGACATTGGCGATTCTCCACATTCACAAACATCTCCTGAATTATACAGAGCCAACATATCAGAGATATATTGTCCGCATTATTTTTATGGTTCCTGTGAGTATTTTGATACTCTGACTTTGGACTTAGTGATCATGCTCATTTTTATACAATTGAACCTTTTTTGTGTTCATGTTCACAGTTGAAATATTCTCTCTAATTTGTGTGGTCATATGCTTACTCAATTTCACTATTATTTGCTTGTTGCAGCTAGTAATTTAGTCCATTAAATGAGTGGCCGCTTATTTATTATTTACTTATTGGTGGGAGCAGATTGTTTGAAGATTTCAGGATCCTTAGAATCTTCATGTCTTAAAATAATTGATTTAGTGTGTGGGTGTGACTATGATTTGGTTGAAGCTTTCTAAGTTACAGTTATCATATTTTTGTTCTACCCTAAACAATATAGGAAAGTCATAAATCCCAGCACAAGTGGAAATTATGTGGTAGATGATTAGAGTAAGACCTTGATACATGCATGGTATAAATGGACTTATGAGTGGTATAGCAGGAGCTGCAGGACGTGTGTGATTCTCATTATCAAGGGCACTTTAGCTATAAATTCATGTTGCTTGTTTTGGTATCTCTCCTTTCACCTTTTTTTTTTTGGTTTTTTGTGCGTGTGTATGTGGTCTGATAGAGCTTTTTTTTTGTTGTCTGGTAGATAAATTATGAGACAAAAGTATTTTACATGTTACCTAGTTTTGAGCAAAAAGCCTTGTAAAACTTGAAGACCCACCTCTCTTTGAAACAATTGAAAATGGGTAGATAACTGTTTAAAATGAATGTACATTACATTTTTAAGGGTAATTCAAGTAATAATAACAAAATTAATGTGTAAGTTTAAGTCACATCTGAGTCATCGGTCATCCTGAACAGCAAGGTAGATAGTGGTGAGAATGTGATGTAAATTGGAAAAATGGCGTCTAATCTTTAGAGCACCAAAACACGGGAAGCAATTTCTCCATGCTACTTCGGCTGTTTATCCTTCTGAGGAGGAGGTTGGCTGTTTGATTGGTACATTAGGCATATCTATTAATTGACAGTTGCACCCTGTTAGGAAAGGCCTGGTTCTGTTCTGGTACTGTTTATGGTATTTCACAACAATGAAGTGTACTGCTTTTTCTTCTCCTTCTGCCTTGTCCCCTTCCTTGCGGTGACATGCTTGCATACCAATTGATACACAGTTGCTTATTCACGTAATGCCGGACAAGTATAAACTTTAATCCATCCACCCAATAGGTAGTGGAGGCATGAATCTTGGCTTGATTCAGTAAAAAAAAAGTTGGCAAAAGAGAATTAATGTATGGCGAACGATATATATGAAGTTGGACGATATATGAGGCCTGATTTTGATTTAGAATGAATGATGTTTAAGGCTGTTCGTGGTTGATGTGAACTGTTACCTGAATTGTAAAAGCTGAATAAAGAATAAGAGGGAATAGAGAAGGAGAAAATAGAGGGAAGTTCAAATTCTCACATAATAACATTAGATTCGAACAATGATTATCTAATATTGAAGTTGGAAAAATGCATTCATACAATCCTATTATAACACAACATATATTAGGGAACTAATTAAGCAAGAAATTATGTTTAACAAGACTCTGCTAGCTACTTGATATTCCTATCAAGGACTTCTTTATGCAACCAATAAAGACACGGTTGGCTAGCAAGCCATTTCAACTAAGACCAAAAAGGCGCCTGACCCTAAGTCATTTTAATTCATAAATAGAAATTTTCATCATCTTAATCAAATTTATCCTAATTTTGGTATTCATTATAAATAGTCATACACATGTTATTGAATTTGTTGTTATTTATATTTTGTTTTGATGAGGTTCATTGTATGAGTTAATGATATTGATGTTAGTGGAATCTTCCATATTTGCAATAACTCAATCACTCGTAAATGTGTTATGATCATCTTGAAATTTGCAGGTTTATGCATTGATGTCTTTCTTGTCACTGGTCCTAAATAAAGGTGCAATTTACTTCAATTCAATAAGAGAAATGTAAGTATGTTTATCTGATTTTCTTTTTGTTGTTCTGAACAATTCGAAGTGATAATTAGTGAAACTCAATGCTGCGTATTTTTTCAGTAGTATAGGTATAGTATAGCTATTTCACTGTTATGAGTATCATCTGCCTTGTCTTTTACATCACTATGGAAAAAAATAATGAGAGCTTGCAATATGATATTTCATAATGCCACTAAAAGCGTATGAGATCAACCAAAAGTTTTAGAGTTTAGACCTATACATCCACGTTATTCTTTTGATTGAATATAATCATTATGTTATGGCCAGAAGTCAGGTACATAATGACTATCTTTAAGTTAAAAACGTAAATATTATGAATCATTCTTTATTTGGAGTGGTTAAGAAGTTTCAAATCTGGTCTGGCCTTTATCGACATAGGCAATGTTGCCATCTGCTTTGTGATGACAAACAAGAATTCTGTTCTCTTATGCCATCCTCTTAATTAAACTATGTGCACTTGGAGCACTGGATCTTGTGATAAGATTGACATTATAGGTGTCGAATAACCATTGACTTGTTGTCTAGCTTGGCATCATTGTAAGAGTTTTGCGAAACAAGTAGCACTAGAATAGGCCCTACAGTTGTTTAATTATTGATCCTACATTGCATGTAATTATTTTAGTAGTTATCTGACTACTTGTTTACCTGTTTGTACCCACTTTCCTTTGCTCATACAAAGTTATTGTCCTTTATTTTAACTCCAGACCGCCTCTCTCTCTCTCTCTATATATATATATATATATATATATATATATATTCTTCAGGGGTGAACATGAGCTACATGAATATTATTATTGTTAATAATAATAATAATGATTATGCTTCATGCTTTTTGAGGGGAAAAAGAAAAACACGAATTTGTCAGTGTATTTTATGTCATGTTGCAATCCAATGCTATCTAAATGGCACTAAGAATTTAAGTGTGTGACATCCGTGAATCCTCTGCTTGTTTTTAGTCTTACTTAGCATGATGTAAATTCATCTATATTTCCTTGTTTTTTTTCGATCTTTTATTGCTTTCAGTAATTTGCGGTGCTTTCGCCTGTGGCTAATTTCTTTTGCTTCAGGAATTTGATGGTTCTGATTAACTGTCTCTGCAGATATGAAGCCTGGGTCATTTATAATTTCCTGTCCCTGTGCTTAGCTTGGGTTGGTGGTCCAGGAGCTGTTGTGCTAAGTCTGTCTGGCAAAGTTATGAAGCCGAATTGGTGTTTAATGACATGTTGCTTCCCCCCAGTTCCACTGGATGGGTTCGTTTTCTGTACACAAACTACCATTTGTTTGACTGATTACATACATGGTTGACAATTCTTCAGGTTCCTGGACATCATATATGGCTCTCTGTCTTAAGTTCAAAGTAACGGTGGAATGAATAAATGCATCTACTTTTTGTTGATTGACGGAAGAATTTGACTTGCATGGTACTCATAGCATTGAAAGCCAAAAACACATGCCTATGTAGATATTTGGGGTGCGATTGGATATACTTTCATTTTGAAAATTTTCATTTTATTAGAGAATAGTGGAAAAAGAAATTTGAAAGGAAAAAAATGAATTTTGAGAGTATAATTGGACATGAGATGAAAAAGTAATGGTGAAAGTTGTTTTGATATAAAAATAGTAAAATAATGATTGGATATGATTGATAGTCAAAAATATGTGAGTCAACGAATAGTATAATTTATGGAAAAATGAGTAATAATTATTGGTGATTAGATGGATTTTTTGGAAAATGTGTAGAAGTGATTGATGGGAGGAAAAAAAAGGCGAGTGAATACTGTATTTTCTGAAAATTTTCATAAGCATTCACATTTTTGGTAAAAACAATTCCCTAGTGTAATGAAAATGAAAATTTTTCATAAGCAATCGCAACCTTGATTTCTCAATGCTATTCTTTTCATTTTTTATATGTTGAATAGTTATATAGTGATCAAATATATCAAACATGCATCTTTAACTCATTCTATATGTGGTTATTGGGAAATAGGCAAAGGTTATATAGTTAAACATTTGGTGTATTGCGCTTGATCCTGCACTATTTTCCCATTCTTTAGTGTATTTATTAAAGTTAAAAAATGCTCAGAAGGATAACGTGGTGGTACATGGGTTGTACAACTCGATTCGAAATTAATTTTTTTTTCATTGGGTAGGTCGTTATCTTACATAGTTTCGAATGGTTTAGGGCCTTGAAGTTCTCGATTTTCTTTAGACATGTGAGAATTTAGAATAGTTTCATAGATGGATTAATCTTTGAGATCCCGATCATTTTAGTTCATATCATAAGGTTGTTACGATAGTTGACGACATTGTGGGTTTCCGCTTAACTTGTGCTATCCATCGTGTCACACTCATTCTTTAAGCGGCTCGTTTACGTCATTTGATGGGATGATGAATGATTAATTAAATATATGATGAGATTTTGGATTAAGATTAAAATATCTCAATAGTTTAATGTGTACTTCATATGATTATTTAAATAATATATTAGTTAAAATTCTTGTCAAACGTGTGCTTTGATTGATGGGTTTTTGACAAAATACGATGACTTTTGAAACTAACTTGACAAAATGTGTACTTTTGGATCCTTTTGTATAATTAAGTGTAGGCGCAAGACTGTTTTAGTCTTTATAAGAAGCTCAACAACAGGTTTGCACCTTCTTTTTTTTTCGGGAAATTAGATGAAGCGCAAAATTAGTTTCGCTTGCAGGTTTTTATTTTTATTTTTTTCTAAAAACCTGGATGAAGCGCAACATATATTTGCACTTGTCAACTTTTTGATTTTTTTGAAAAACTGGATGAAGCGCAACCTCTGTTTGCACTTGAATCTTTTACAAGCGATTCGATTGCTTAAGTAAACACTAATTTATAGTTCTAATTCACAATAATATAATTTTCAACTCATATATTAGGTAGCCATTTGAATGTTTGTAGTTGTTCGAACCAAATGAAAATTAGAGTAGAGAATATGTAGATATTATTGGAAAAATTGAAATAAATTATTTTTGACTTTTGTAATAGTAAATGGCACATTTTATTTTTGACCTTTTTAATTTTAAAGGGCAAATTTATTTTTGAACTTTTTAATAGTATTGAGCAAATTTTATTTTGACCTTTTTAATAGTAAAGGGCAAATTTTATTTTGACCTTTTTAATAGTAAATGACAAATCTTATTTGGTGATGAAAGGCCTATAGATATGACTTATTTCTCACATTTGAAATACACACAAAAGACACAGAAAAATTTCCATATACTACCAAAACTCTTGATAAACACACAAAAACTTCTTGTCGGTTTTTTATCAAAATATATGGATCAACCTTATTTGTCAATTTAGTTTGAGATGTGGGGTAGTTTGTCAAAAAGCCCTAGTTACCTGCTACATCATAATGTAATTTTCGTAAATAATTCATTCTTCATTTATTTTCAATTATATTGTCTAACATTTATACTTTTTTTTTTATGTTTTTGGTTGTCTCTGTAAGAAATTTTGTAGATTAATTACTAGTACATATTTGAATCAAAGAACGAAAATGAAATTACAAATTACTGAACATCAATCGAAATTTGTAATAAACTAAATTACGTAAGCAATATAAAAAATTGGCCCGAATCATGTGCTCAACACACTATCCTTAAAACAGATTCATCCCTTATTCTGGATGTCTGTTTCCCAGGATAAGATGGGAAATCCGAATTGCCTTTCGTTCGGCGAATCGAAGGATATGCATGGAAATTATCACCAAAAATTCAAGAGTTTTGGAAGTATATGGAAATTTTTGTGTGTTTTTCAAATGTGAGAACAAGTCATATTTATAGGCATAATATGACATTCCATCACCAAACAAAATTTGTCCTTTACTATTAAAAAAGTCAAAATAAAGTTTGTCCAATACTATTAAAAATTTCAAAAATAAAATTTGTCCTTTACCATTAAAAATGTCAAAAATAAAATTTGTCATTTACTATTACAAGGGTAAAAAATAATTTATTTGAATTTTTACAACAGTCTCTACATATTTTCTACTCTAATTTTGATTTGGTTCGAACAACTCCAAACATATTTAATGATTTGTTTGTTCATAATTAAAAAGCGCTACCTAACATATGAGTTGACAATTATATTATCATGAATTAGAACTAATAAATTAGTGTAAAGATTCAAGCGCAAATACTGCGCTTCGTCCAATTTTCTTAAAAACAAAATGTTGACAAGCGCAAATATATGTTGCGCTTCATCTGGGTGTTTAGAGAAAAAAAAAAAACCCCTGCAAGTGCAAACTAATTTTGCGCTTCATCTGATTTCCCGAGAGAAAAAAATAAAAAAAGGAAGAAGGTGCAAACTATTGTTGAGCTTCTTATAAAGGCTCGAAATAGTGTTGCGCCTACATTTAATTATACAAAAGGATCCAAAAGTAATACATTTTGTCAAGTTAGTTTTAAAAGTACCGTATTTTGTTAAAAAGCCCTTGATTGATAAACATATGGCTTACTATGTCTTGTCTAGTTTATCCTTAAATAAAAGTTCTGATAAATTAATTTTGATTTAAATTATTGTACAGGTATAAAATAATAGGTCCTATGGTATAAATATATTCGAAAAATTTTAATCGAAAGAGTGGGATTATGCATCCCACCTATGAGGTAGGTAGGATGATTTATCGGCAATAATCCACATCATGCCGGGCTTGGGATTTTACCATAGGCTTTCATCATTTAAAGCAAATATGTGACTAGGTTGGTTATATTAAATTTTTCAACCTAATCAAATGAAGTAAACGGGACCTAAGTAGTTGAGGAGCTTTTGTAACTGCCCTATGTACTATAGGTATTTTGGCCTCTTAAAAACTTAGGATAAATTGGATGCCCGGTGATTGCTAATAACTTTATTGCTTTACGCTTTGTTTAAGCTGCAATCTCCAAAAGAATTTGTAATGGTTTCGGATAAATGTTTTCCCTTGAGTATCACACTGCACACATGAATGTTGCACCTCCTAAACTACTTTTGGTTGGCTTACATTTTTTGATGCCATGCAGGCGCTTTATACGGAGATGCAAACAAGGGTGTTTGCAGTTTGTAATCCTCAAGCCCGTTCTAGTCACAGTTACTTTTATACTATATGCAAAGGGAAAGTATGAAGATGGGAATTTCAATCCAAGGCAATCCTATCTCTACCTCACCATTATCTATACAATCTCTTACTCTGTGGCTCTTTACGCCTTAGCCTTGTTTTACGTGGCCTGCAAGGATTTACTTCAGCCATTCAATCCAGTGCCCAAGTTTATCATAATCAAATCTGTAGTATTTCTTACGTACTGGCAGGTAAAATACTTGTAGAAATGTTGATATACATTAGTGAGTGATACTGAAAGTTTACTTGCTTTTATTGCAATTCTGAAGCATTGCTGCTAAATTTTCATGTACTTTTCTATTGCCATATTTTGAATAAAAAAGACATCCTGTGTTCTCCCTCGACACGCCCCGCTCTTATGGTTTTAACTTGATTTGATATTATCTGCCTAGTGTTTTTTTTGAAGCTAAATGCATGCATCTTTCATTGCTAATTTTACCTGAGCTGATGATAATGCCGTTATTTGACTACCAAATTTTTTGTGTGACATGACTTGGTTATATGACATGTTATAAGTATCTCAAATAAGCGTTATCTTCCCAAAAGGAAGGTACATTCTTTAACACAGTTGTATTGGAGCAATAAGACTGCACCCACAACCCACCATTCAGCTTCTACTGATTTCCCTCTAGTATAAATGTGTGGTTCTCTCTGTTTCTCTTGTATATCATTCAAACCTGCATAGAATTTGTCTCCATTATCCTAACACCTACAGAACTCTGCAACCAACACTACACAGTCATAAATGATGAGATGAGCCGTCATCTGTAATGAATCCATGGTTTGGTAGTATTGCTTGAGCTTGGGCACATTAGGTATCACTGTATCAGCCTCACATGCAATTTTACTGTTCTCAATGATTATTTTTTGGACTTCTCCACTGTTGTCCTGTTTCTCCATATCCTGAGTTAATCAACTCACCATCATTGTGCAGCCACCATCAGTTCCATATATTTTCTTCTCATCAATGATGTGAATTGGACATGGTGATTAGCTTCACTGATGTCTTGTGCTTCTTTTCAACCAACAAGTAATAATGTGATATCTCACTACTAGAGCTCTAGTATATGCCAACTACAGCCACAATAATTAGCAACATTGGTGACTTTTCAGTTTTCATTTTGCTTATGTTTGAGGTTAGACTGTTACTAATGTCGTTTCTCACCTTTAACATGTTTAGTTTTTCTACTGTTTTGATTTGTTAGCAGTTATAGTTTTTGCTTGAATTTTGTTCTCATTGCAATTAAGTAACAGAGCATGACTTCATCTGGTTTTTGTGAAGTAAGATGTCTGCGTTGTGCTTGATGACTATATTTATATGCTGAGAGTCCGAGTTTTAAGAACATGTCTCTCGCAGGGTGTTCTGGTTTTCCTTGCTGCAAAGTCTGGATTAATAAAAGATACAGAGGAAGCTGCAGAATTTCAAAATTTTATAATTTGTGTTGAGATGCTTATTGCTGCGGTTGGCCATCTATATGCTTTTCCCTACAAAGAGTATGCTGGTGCAAATATCGGTGCGAATAGTGGCTTTACTGCAAGCCTTGCACACGCTCTGAAATTAAATGACTTCTACCATGATACAGTACACCAGGTAAAAGTTGCAATTGGAAGAGGGCTTCACTCGGTGTCCAATTTTAGGTTTTGCAAAGCATATGTTTATTCTGGATGATGTCTTTAATGGAGTCCAACACGTTTTCTTGATTTATGTATTCTCATTATCTGCATAATTAAAAATTTCATACAGTTTGCGCCAACCTATCATGATTATGTGCTCTACAACCATGGCGAGGGTGATGAGGGAGCTAGAAAGTATAGGGCCCGTACTTTTGTTCCAACTGGCCCAGAAATGGATGCAGTCAGAAGAAACAAATACATGTCCGGGAACAAGTCGGACGACGTGCAGTTATCGAATCTATCGTCTTCAGCTGGTGGCACTCAAAATTCTGGCGGAATACAAGAAACTCGGAAATCAGAGGCACTGAACTCATCATTGCTCAGGGATGCATCAAATACTGTCTCTGTACCTTATGATCTTTCTCTCATTGACATAGACATTTCTAGTTACCCAGCAAAAGTACCCGCTGCTAAAGAAGCTGGAACAAGATGACACACATGATGCTGTTGAGAATCCGGGTGTTCATTATGTTCCTTTTCTTTAGATATTAGGCCGTTTTTCGTCTGTTACTATTGTGGCTGACACCAGGCTTTGTACATGTAGGTTGACACTTGTTTGACATTTTCGCATAGTCACAGGTTAAGCATAAGATTGTTACATGCCAGTTGTGCTGTAGATGCAAACTATGTTCTTGGCTTGTCACTATATTACAATAGAGGTCATTATTGTACATGAAATGAGATTCAGGGGTTTGATTTGTTTCATTATCTTGCTAACTCGAGTTTGGGTTGTATTTTTATGGATCTTTCTGTTGCAATTCAATTTTAATGTTATGTACGGAAAAGAATCTTATTGCCCTTATTTTATTTTGTCCCTGTATTATGTGGTTTAAACAGGATTTTATACCTTGGTCTACATTCTTTTGCAGCACTGAAGCTTAAGTTGCAGACTTGCAGCAGTATATATACCCAGTTGTGCTAAGAATATGCCTCATCAGGAATTTGAATTTCAGAAGCTTTGATAATTCTTGGTAAGTCGCTTAGTAAATTGTGATGGATGATGGGTCTACTGAGTATTAGAAAACTGAGATTACACTATTTGGCAGTCTCTTTACTTTTTTTTTTTCTTTTGTTGCTTTTTATGGGATCAAATTTCCTATTTCACATTCATATTCCACTTTGTTGGATGAATGACATGTGTCTTTGAGATAAACACGTGCCTTTGGACGTTTGAATGTATATACACGCGTCATTCATTTGAGCAGGAAGAAGAATTAGAACTCTGAATCCGCTTTGTTTTAATGAGGAGACACAGAAACCTAAAATTTACGAAAATGGGACATATACTGCCTCTTGCCAGCAACTGGAGATAGCTGATCAACGAGGAAGATTAACTTTTATAGGTGTCTCGCAACTTGTCCCACACTAGAGAAACTATAGTAACTACTTTCTAAAAGGTTAGCTACATTTAGAGGCATGAATCTGGATATATGAAGGCAAGAATTGAGGGAAAGTGATGGAGAATGTTCTGCTAAGTAGTTTTAGGCTTTTAGCAATCTTGAATTTAAACATTCCACTCTAGCGTTTAGGGTTCTCTATCGTACACGATTATCTTAGGCTAATATTGGCCTTCCTCGGAGGAGGATCTCTTATGCCTTGTAAGTAGTTTTAGGCTTTTAGCAATCTTGAATTCAGGTTTAGTCTGCGTATTCTTTATTTTTCAGCTGCTTCTTTTATTGCTAAGCTTCCCAATTTACGGAAGATGTACTGAGAAGCAACATTTATAAATAGAGGCGTGGCTTAGTAATTGATCAAGACATGCCTAATTTATGTTGCAAATTACTTACAATCATTTAATATTAGGTATAGTTACAAAAGCTGCCCCTGAGGTTTTGGGTAGTTACAGAAAAACCTAGAGAAATTTCAAAATTACAAAAATCCCCCAGAGGTTTGATTTTGTCTTAAATGTAGGAGGTTAACTGTGTAAATGGGGTGTTTGAAATATTTTTACTTATGAACGGGGCAAAGTGTAATACAAAATCAAACCTCAAGGGGATTTTTGTAATTTTCAAAAACACCTGTTTTTTTTTTGTTATTAGCTCAAACCTCTGGGGTAGTTTTTGTAATTATCCCTTAATATTATTAGTGATTCCTGAGCTTACTTTGTGTGCTGATCCTTAATCTCATTTTAAACTCTGATGATTAGTGTAATATCAAGTTCTCTTATTCCTAACCAACATCATTTTATATCATGAGTCTAGTTTCTATCCTTACACTAATTTTGAACTTTGAAGTGAGTTTAGAAATAAAGAATCTCCATAGGTCTTGGTTTGCTGGCATTTTCAAGCTTGCTTTTGTACCTAATCCATCAGATTGGGACAAATACAAAAGCTTACAACGTAAGATCTTGCATTCTGGACGTTGGTTGTATCTGTCTTGATTATCCAATCACTACTTTAATCTGTCATTAAAACTCCTACTTAAAGTTAAAACTCACTTTTAAGTTTTCCCCACGTCTCTCTCTTACATGTTTATCTGATTGCATTTTCAGAATACTTCCATTTGAAGTTGCATAATTGCACGATCTTTTTAAAACAGTAGAGGAATAATTACAAAACACCCCTAAGGTTTGAGCTAATTACAAAAAACCAAGAGAGTGTTGAAAATTACAAAAAGAAACTTGAGATATGATTTTGTTTTAAATTTGGGTTAACTGTTATATTTCTCTATGATTCAGAGAGGTTTTTGAAATGTTTTTTAGCTTATGAGGGGGAAATGTAAGGCATAATTAAATCACAAGTTTTTTTTTAGTTTTCAAATATCTGTTTTTTTTGTAATTAGCCTAAACCTCAAGGGGTGTTTTGTAATTATCCCTACTAGAAATTATAAAGTGAATGCTGACATCACTTTATGTAATCTAACCCCCAAACTATCTAAACATTGCGTGTGGTATTATATGATACGAAAACTAATCATCGGACGATGAGTTAAGCTTGTCGACATAAAATTTGTCTATATCTTAGAGATATTATCTGTATTGTCAACTTATTTGATGTGAGTTAATATATATGTTGGAGTGTGATTGTATGAATTGACCACCAATTAATTAGTTGGTGAGTTGATTTGACATAAGTTTGGTGTTTGGGTGTGAATCTTTGCCATTAGTACCAAATTAATACTTCAATCTTTAATTTGAAGTGACAAAGGGTTGGCGATTAATTCATTTGATCTTGAATTTATGTAAATGCTTTACGAAGATTTAAAGGGAAAATGATAAAACTAAAACGCTTTTGGGCTAGTTGTAAATTTTGACTTGTTGAATTAGAGGGCGTTTGACTGAGCTTATAAATTTTTATAACAAAACGTTGGATAGTTTATAAGCCCTCTAAAATTATTTTTTTTTAGATCTTATAAGCTCTCGGAATAAGATGTTAATAAGAATTTATAATCTCTTCTTAAAAAGGTGGAGGGTCCCACCTTATTTTAAAAATAAGATTTTCTTTTAATAATCTCCTTTCACAAAGTCTTTTTAATTACAAAACTACAATTACTAACCTTCTATAAGCTATTTCATCTTATTTTATCAAATACTTCAACTACTTACTTTTAAAATAAGATCAAACATCATATAACCTCTAAAAACATAGCTTCTAAGATCTTTTAAATAAGCTTAACCAAACACCCTGTTAATATATGTATGGAACTAACGTTTTACTTTTTTTTTTATAACAAATAGTATTGATTTTTTTTAATATGTAAGATAAAGTGTTTTCTGGTGAGTGTGAATTCTTGAAAATAGATTGTAGAGTTTGAAAACAGTAAGTAATTACTTTTGGACACTATTTTGATATATAATTTCAAATAGAGTAGCAAAATGAACATGTTTTTTCGGATTGCAAATGCTTTCGGGTTTTAAACATAATATAGAGATTGTATTTGCGGGGAAGAAAGAGATTCCCCAAAGGTCAAGAGAAGTGATGTAACTGAAGTAGTGGACCAATTCCCAGGCTCCAACACTACAAAAAAAAGTAATATATAATTGATTAAGATTGAAAAGCAAGTCAAACTATCTGATGTTTGATTGTTAACAATTTATTTTTAACCTAATATTTTAATTTAACAAATGAAATTTAATAATTTTTTGATTAGATTTGAAATTCGATTTAAATAGTAAAAAAAAAAACATTAACTCGATCTTTATTTGATTCAAAGTTGTTTAAACTTAACTTATTTAATAATTAAATTAATTCAAATACTTTTAAACTCAATATTTTTTTAAAGGTTTTGAACAATAAAGTGGTATCAATTCATTCACTTTCTGAGTTTCTGATAAGAAGTAATCTCACAAGAAACATAACTGCAAAAGCATACAACGGCCGAAACTCTCGTGATATTATGTCTTAAAATTAATTTTGATCCCTCATATTCCACTCATCATACACATTAAAGTCAGTTAAGATGACCCAATTTAAGAAAGTTTTCTAAAGCTATTCACTTAGAAATATTAATGTTATAGTTTTATCAAAAGAAATAAAAAAAGAAATACTGTTATATTAAGAGTTCGCGAGTTAGAATTGTAGATTATATTAAATAATATATTTATCAAGTATTTGAATATTTTTGAGCGTACATCATTTTTTTCTAATCACATTTAGTTATTCTTTTAATTAATTATTATTGTTGATTTGTTTTTAGTAAAAACAATTATTGATACGGATTTGTTCACCTGTCATGGTCATTAGAATTTTTTTTAACCCTGATAATTTTTCATATTCGAAATCCAAATTCAATCATAACATAAATAATTTTTAGCCTAAACAAATTCGAAAATGAAAACCATTTTCATGGTGCAAGAACTAGTAAATTGTGAGTCAAAGATCACATTAGTACAAAATAGAAAAATGACAAAAAAGTAAAATATAATATACTATTAAATGTCACAATCAAGTATACCATTTGAGGTGTAATCATTTTCTTTTTTAGCATTGTAAAAGAAGAACAAAATAGTTATTCGTGTGTCTTAAAATATTCTATATAGTAGAATATTAGTTACTTTTTTTATAGAAAAAAATAATCAACTAGTACAAAAAGGAATATTGTTCAGTGAAAATTGGTACTTCTAGAAAAGAAAATGAAAGGGTTAACATAACTTTGATTTTAAATAAGATTGATATTTTAATAATTCGTAAAATATATTAATCCCGTGGCCACTGTGGTCTGTGGCCTTATTTATAATATTCCCGTAAAACGTCTCCCATAAGATAAGGAAATTAAAAATCATCTTTTCAAAAAAAAAAAAAAAAAAAGGAACTTAAAAATCATGAAAAGAAGAGAGAGTCCAAATAATTTTCATCTTTTTCTTCCATCACAATAATTTTCATTGATTTTAATCTAAATAAAATTTTCCAATAGGTGCCTTTCATTTATTTCTATTAGGCAACCTTTTTTTTCAGTTAACAAGTTTGTCCAATGTGGCTTTGTTCAGAAAATTAGATAAGTTATTACTCGACTATACGTGATAGAAACGAGATCAGCTTTAGCACGTGTTTCAAAATTCTAATTTTACAGTGTACATCTATTTTGGTTTAAACTTGTGTTTTAGATATATATATATATATATATATATATATATATATATATAGGGATTGGATCAAATGAGATCACATAATTAGAGTGAGACAGTGTGGACTAATCTTGTCCACAAATCTGTAATTTTAGATGGTTGAGATTTACCCACTTTAATAAATATTTTTTATTTAATTTAAATCTGAAAAGGGCATTATTGTAATTATGTTGGTAAAAATGAAAATTTAAAATTATTAATTATACAAATGAAATAAAACAACCAACCTAACAAATTTGATCTGATACAATGCAGGACAATGAAAAGAAAAACATCATGGCCGTCCAAACACTCCGCAACACGATAATGGGGTCCACACTCATGGCCACCACATCCATCCTCCTCTGCTCGGCCCGTCGTCATCAGAAAGACGTACATCGTGAAGAAGCCCCTTAACGACGCCGTCTACATCGCGCATGACGAATTCATGGTGGCGCTGAAATACGTGACACTCCTTGTCCTCTTCCTCTTCCTCTTCTCCTTCGTCTGCCACTCGCTCTCGATTAGGTTTATCAATCAGGTTAATTTCCTAATTAACTGTCCGCCGGACACCACAGCGGCGATGAGGCGGAGACTGGAGGCGGGCTGTTAGGGTTGTTGGAGAATTACCAGCAGCAGGGGTTTGGGGTGGTTTACGACTTAGATGTTTTTCAATGTATACTTAGATGTGTTTTGTTGTATAAATAGTTAATTTTTGATGTATATATTTATGTTGCTGTATATTTATGTTTTTTTGTTGTATATTTATATGTTGTTTGTTGTATACTTATATGTGTTTTGTTGTATACTTATATTTTTGTTTGACAATTGTAATATGCAGTAAAATTATGTTAAACATACATCAAAATAGTGTTAAGTATACATCAAATATATGTTAAATATACATCACTAATGAGCATGATTTTTTTTTTCTCTCTCTCTCTCTCTCTATATATATATATAATTGATTTACTTAATCCACGGTCCCCACATATTTTTGTTTGACCATTTTAATATGTAGTAAAATTATGTTAAACATACAACAAAATAGTGTTGAGTGTACATCAAATATATACTAAATATACAGCACAATAATGAGCGTAATTTTTTCTCTCTCTATAATTGATTTACTTAATCACGGTCCCCCACATATTAATGGCGTGATTCTTTCTCTATATATAATCGATTCCTTGATTCGCGGTCCCACATATTTTTGTTTGACCATTTTAATACGCAAAGTAAAATTATCTTAAACATACAAGAAAAAATAGTCTAAATATACATCAAATATATGATAAGTGTACAAATGAACATCTTTGCGTGGCAGAAAGCACATGCGTGATTTTATCTCTCCAGTAGCGATTTTCTCTCTCCACGTGATTTTTCTCTCCTAATAATCGATTCCATATTTAGATGGTCCCCACTGGGTAATTTGGCTATTATACCCTTATTTTGATTTAATTAAATATTTAATGTAGTTATAACCCCTATTTATCTTAGCCGTTGATATAACTAAAGGAGGGTTGAGATGAGTCCACATTGTCTCACTATATATATATATATATATATATATATATATATATAGGGGAGGTTATAATGAGACCACATATTATAGTGAGACAATGTGGACCCATCTCAACCCTCCATTATCTATATCAATGGCTAAGATAAATAGGGGTTAGAATTACATTAAACATTTAATTAAGGCAAAATAAGGGTATAATTGTCAAAACAAACATGTGGGGACCATTCAAATATGGAATCGATTATTAGGAAAGAAAATCACGCGGGGAGAGAGAAAATCGCGAAAAAATCGAGCAGGAGAGAGAAAATCGCGCGCATGTGCTCTGCCATGAAGTATGTTGTACACTTATCAATGATTTGTTGTATACTTAACACTATTTTGATGTATGTTTAATATAATTTTATTGTATATTAAAATGGTCAAACAAAAATACGTAGGACCATTTATTGAGGAATCATTTATGAGAGAGAATCACACTCATTAACATGTGGGGATCGTGATTAAGTAAATCAATTGAGAGAGAGAAAATCACGATTATTGTGATGTATATTTAGCATATATTTGATGTATACTTAACACTATTTTTTGTTGTATGTTTAACATAAGTTTACTGCATATTACAATTGTCAAACAAAAACATGTGGGAAACATGAATTAAGGAATCAATTAATAAGATTATTCTGGGCATACCAATAATTACGGTATACCAAATAACAATAATTAAAAAATCAACAACTAATAGACACAAATAAATTAACTAAAATATTATACAGTAAACTATGTCTAACAATACAATAAAATCGGGCCATGTATACATTAAACAATGTCATTTGCACAACAAAATCGACTTCCTATACAAAGAAAACTATGTCTAAATTAACAATAAAATCATACTACCTATACATTAAATTATGTCTAACTATACAATAAAATCGGACTATGTATATAGATTTGTCTTGTCCTCGACGCTACTATTCACGAAGTCACGATTAACAAAACACCAGTCCTAGCACAAAAAACCAAAAAAAAAAAATGTAAGTTCGGAATATACAAAAAAACATACGGTAAAAATTAACTACATAAGCATTAAAACACATATAAGTATACAACGAAATCTCCTAAATAAGCATCGAAACACATATAAATACATCATCAAATATTAACTAATTACACAGTAAAACACATCTAAGTATACATCGAAAAATATATAAGTGTACATTTACCTATACAAAAATATAAATATACAACGTAACACATCATCAATCCAAACTCACACAAACTTCATTCATATGAACCTAATTATAAGATTCTTAATGGAATAAAATTTCTTAAAAAACACGAAATCTAAAAACCGAACTTTGTTGATTGAAGTAAAAAAAAGGCGTCTTTGAACTTACATCGTCAAAAAATAGGGAGAAGTCGAGCGTGCGGATGAATAGAGAAAAGTCCAAGAGAATTGCGTAGGACTTCCGCCACCTCCAGAGGCCGAGGATACGGCGGAGGACCGGTGGATCAACGGCAAAAATGGCGAATTAATTTTACGGGCGTGCGTCGATTCAAAACCGTGAAGCACGTGGTGTACACTTCTTTCAGCAGAACAAGCGACTTTCACTTTCAACGGCGAGATTGCGCCAAAGTGGTTTCTAATAGATGAAAGATCTTGGTGATATAATTGTATGCAATTATACAATTACAATATTGCCCTTTACATTTTTAAAATAAATTAAAAAAGGCTATTAAATTGGATAAATCTCAATCATCTAAAATTTGAGATTTGTGGCGGATTAGTCCACACTGTCTCACTCTAATTATCCTGGTCTCATTTGATCCTATTCCTATATATATATATATATATATATATTGGCAAAAACTTGCGTGAGACGGAGCCCTTACACAAAGTTTTAAAGGTTTTCTTTTTTTGATTTTATTTTTCTTAGGGTTTATTTTGTTTTTTCTTGGGTTTATTTTTAATTTATTTGGGTTTTTAGGATTTTTAGTTTTTTTTTTAGGGTTTATTTTTTTTATTTTTGGGTTTATTTTTGTTTTTTTAGGGTTTTATTCTTCATGGTTCATATTTTTAGGGTTTGTTTTTGTTTCTTTATGGTTCATTATTATTTTTAAATTTATTTTCATTGGTTCATGTTTCAAGACGGTTTCAGGAGGTCTGTCTCACTGATCTAACCATCAAAGCGACTTTGCTGTCGTATATTTATGATATTGCAAGGCTAAAAAAAAAAGATTCAACCTTTAGTACAAAATTACCAAAACAGCCCCCACATCAGCGACGGCGCAATGGTAATTAAATTTACAGGTGTGACTAATGAAAGTCCTCGCCTTCAACAAAAGCCACCCACGAAACCCTTTTATAAATACCCTTCCAATTCGTCTTCCTCACACTAGAAACTGAACCCCCCAACCCCCTGTTTTTTCTCTCTCTCTAAACTATACATACACGCTGTATGTATAGCCAGCCATGGCGCTCAACTATTCCAGTATGGGTCCCACCTACATGTTCAGAAGTGAGATGGGTTACACAGAGTCGGAAAAAAGGCAGCTGTTCTTGAGAAGCTATCAGTTTTCCAGAAAACAGAGTGTGGCTGAGAGAATCAAGAAATCATTATTCAGAGTGAAAAGGGTTATATGGGTTCGATTCAGATCAGCGAGAAAGCTGAGGAAGATGCTCTGGTTGAAGCTTAAAAATGGCATCTTTTTCACCGCTAGGAGAAGGAGGTTTTTTCTGCGACTCCATAACTGTAACTATAATTATTACCATGGCTCCACTACAAAAGGAAGTTCTTGGCAATCTTCTTGTTTCGGGTAGTTGTTTTTTTTTTTCGAAACTTTTATTTAGGGATAATTACAAAAAGCTCCCTCAGATTTGGACTAATTACAAAAGTACCCGTAGATGTTTCAAACTTACAAAAAGCCCCCTCAAGTTTGCTTTTGTCTTAAATTTAAGGGGTAAATGTAGTATTTATGTAAGGATCAGGGGTTGAAGAGGGAACATATATTGATATAAAATAGAGTTAACCTCAAGGTGTTTTTTTGTAATTTTCAAAAACCTCTTGGTTTTTTTTTTGTAATTAGCCCGAACCTCAGGGAGTTTTTTGTAATTATCCCTTTTATTTATGTGATTTGGGAATCTGTTTAGTGAGCAGTTATGGGGGGTTTTTAAGGTCCAGTTTGGTGTAAAATATGCTTAAATTTATTATAACCTGTTTTTTTTCATATGGTGGCCTCAGTTATTTATATTGCTGCAGATGTTTATGTTGTCAAATATGATTGTAAATATTATTACATGGTCTGACTGAATTTTGATTCTGGTGATTTTTTT
This sequence comes from Rehmannia glutinosa, assembly GCA_016081115.2. Classification (NCBI taxonomy): domain Eukaryota; kingdom Viridiplantae; phylum Streptophyta; class Magnoliopsida; order Lamiales; family Orobanchaceae; genus Rehmannia; species Rehmannia glutinosa. Next base: position 106,072 of record JABTTQ020000412.1, read on the forward strand.
TTTCTCTTTTTGGTTTTATAGGGCATGTATTTTTGGATCTTCTATTCCTTAAGAAAGAAGATGTGAAACAGATATTGGACATTTGACTAAAACATCTCTCAATTAGTTTTCAAGTATAAATTGTGAAATCTGATTACTATTTTTTTTTCCAATTATTGAGAACCTAAAAGTTAAAACTATTTTATTATGAGTTAATTCAGTCAAATCGAATTTAGTTTAACATTTAATAATAAAAAAATAAAATTGGGAGTCACTTGATATTAATCTCTGCTAAAATGATTTTTATACACTTGACTACAAGAAAAGTTTTAAATACATAATAAATAACGCGTATGAGATAATATTGTTATTGTGCACATCACGCTCATCAATTGTATTGAATCATCAAATAAAATAAAGAAAAAGGAGATCAAATTCATTTATTTCGTTGAGTGACATTTGCCTCCCTCCCATTGAACAACAAAAGAATTAATAATGATCTGCTTATTGTAATAATTGCATTTTACATGATTTTCTTTTTCATTTTATTTTTTAATAATTGAATTTCTTAAGTGTGATTGGGCGGTGACAATATTGTCGTTTTATAAAATGCTTGGAACGACAAATGCATATATGTAATTTTTGATTTTTTTTGGTGGAAAAAATCCCGTTTCTTTTTCTTCTCTGTTATATACATGCTCGGTGCTCGACGGCTAAAACAGTGAAACATTTCACTTGATAATTAAACGATAATTACAAAAACACCCCTGAGGTTTAAGTTAATTACAAAGAAACCAAAGATATTTCAAAATTATAAAAGAGCCTCAAGTTTCATTTTGACTTAAGTTTAATGGGGCAATTATAATATTTTTATAAATGTCATGGGGTTTTTCTGAAATATTTTTTGCTTACAAAGGAAAATATGTAAGACGAAATCAAATTTCAAGGTTTTTTTTTTTTTTGTAATTTTAAAAAATCTCTGGTTTTCTTTTTTATTTATACCGAACTTCAATTTTTTTTCCGTAATCATATATCCCTGAATTAAATATCACAAAATTGATCAGGTTAATGCTTGGAATAATTATTACATTTTAATGTGTTCATAATTCCTCATAATGAAATGGATTTCAACCAAAGATCATTATGCACATGCCTATCAAGAATTAAAATAAGATTAAGATATGGCAACTGCAAACATTTGAGACTTGAGAGTAATGAAAGTTGAGGACCACACCATTTCTGAGTTTATATTTTTCTTAGAATAGATGATTTCAGGATCATGCTAGATCGTGATTGATTGAAATATTCATGACCACAATGTTTCCATTCTACTCGATGATTTTACTTATTTGGCGGGTTTGGTAACGTACATATATGCGATTTCAAGTTTACATAATTACAAAAAGCCCTCCCAATCTTTGGTAATTACAAAGAAAACCCAATTAAAATTTTGAATTACAAAAAGTACCTCTAAAGTATGAGAGGCTTAATTGGGACTTCGATAAACCTAACGGAATCTGTTTAAAATCAATAATGCCTTTGAAGGAACTCAAAAAAATAAACTGAAGTGGACGAATAAAATTGCGCCGAGAGTTTTTAATAACAAAAAAGAAGATGACATCAGCAAATTCCATTTAGTTGACTAGAGTAAAATCGTAAGACAGAATTAAGCCTCACGTATAAGTACTTTTTGTAATTTTAAAACTTAGCTTTTTTTTTATTATTTAATGTTTACCCCAACCATCACAATATTTTTTTGTAATTAGCCCTTATAAAAACTTATTATATTTTTATTGCATTGCTATTTATCTGTCACTTAAAAAAATTTGATTAGTAAAATACATATATATGTGATGACAATCAGTGCAGTGTAATAAATGGCACAGTAAAATATAGTAAAGTATGTAATTGGATAGAAATGGAAAGGAACAGCCAATGAGCCAACCCTTTATGAGTTTCTTTTTGTGTGCAGAAAAGCATGAGGGAAGAAATGGGGTTCACGCCTAACTTAAACTTTGAATATAACAGTTCCCAAAAGAGCAGGCAACCTCAATTTGCATTGGGTTTTGTAAAAAGTCCATTATTCAAACCTCAAATTGTGAATACTAAAGTAAGAAAATAGGATGTAATAAAGTCTGATAAGAATCGTGACTCGTTTGCTTTTACTTTACACATACATGCACATTTGCAACTATTCATAAAACCAGAGTGTCCGCATTCGTGATTCATTTTTTTTATTTAAAATTTTATTATATATTAATTTATGAGCTCAAGTTGCATTTTTGAAAGATTATTAATTTTATATGTTTTTTAAATTAAAAAAATGAGTCTAACAAGTTTAATCACTGGATTTGGTTTTAAGCGAGTTTGAACCTAAGTCTAACAAGTCATTAAAAACAATTTTCTTAGCATGGCAGGGAGAGAGGTTCTCATCAAGTCGGTTCTAAGCGCTCTTCCAACATATATTATGGCTTGCTTCAAGCTCCCTAAAGGTACTTAGGCTGATTTCAACAAGATTTTGGCTAATTTCTGGTGGGGGCATTCGGATAATGGCCATTTTAAGATGCATTGGATCAAATGGAGTAGCATGGCGATGCCCAAGGATATGGGCGGTATGGGATTTCAAGATATGGGCCGGTTTAACGATGCACTATTGGCTAAACAACTTTGGAGGGTGTTGATCTACCCCAATAGACTCCTTAGCAAGATTCTTAGAGCGAAATATTGTCCAAATGGTGGTGTTCTTAATACTTGTGCTAAACCAACGGATTCATTTATTTGGAAGAGTATTATCAATGCTAAACAGGTGCTCAATCAAGGCCTTTGTTTTGCTATTGGGGATGGTAAATCTACGCGAATCTGGGAGCATCCATGGATTAGAAAAGGGTGTTCTCCAATCCCTTTAGGGCGGCCTAATTCTGTTCGGTTTGGGACGTGGGTCAGCGAGCTTTTGTTGGATCAGGGGAAAAATTGGAATGGTGATCTCATTCGCAGTTTATTCCTACCTCATGAAGCTCATGCTATTCTTGAGACCCCTATTCAGTCGGATTGGGCTAAAGATAAAATTATTTGGACGCTTACAAAGGACCAAATTTATTCGGTGAAATCGGCTTATAAGGCCCTCTGTGAAGATAAACTCCTTGATCGGTCCGAAGGGAGTAACAGTCGGAAGTATTCTTGTGAGTCGTGGATGAAGGCTTGGAAGCTCAAGATCAAAGGTAAGGTGAAGATGTTTCTTTGGAAGTGCTTACATGGTATTGTCCCGGTGCAAAGCCAGATTTCCTGTAGGGGGGTCAAAGGGGATATTATTTGTAAATGGTGCGGTGCTGCTGAAGAGACTTTGGAACATCTTCTTTTTACCTGTGAAAGAGCTGTTAAGGCGTGGAGACTTTCCCCAGTGTGGTGGTCGGAAGGAGTCAGTCCAAATTGCTCGGTTCGTCAGTGGTGGGGTAATCTTTGTTTGGGATTCTGGGATAAGGTCTTTCAAGATAGAGTCCAATTATCTACGTATATCCTATGGTGGCTTTGGAAGACGAGGAATTCGTGGATGTTTGAAGGGAGAGTCACATCGGAGTTGGATACTGTTTCTCTTGCGTGGACGGAATGGAATGAGTTTGAGACTTATTCCTAAAATACTTATGATCGAGAGGGTGTACCCTTTAGGGATGTATTCATCCAGTTGAGGCTATTTCTCTGTATGTCTGTTTTGGCACCTTTTGGCTTGGGATGGGTGGGGTTTTGGCTGCGTGGCAGCTTGCTAGATTTGTGGTTGTTAGTTTCTTTTGTTATGCTTTTGGCTTGTATATTCCCTCCAAGTGTTGTGTTTATTTCCTTTGATCCAATTGTGGATGTTTCCTGTCAAGGACCTGTTTACCTTGATTAGGCATTTGGCATTTGTGCCACGTTTGTAAAGCACAGTTCTGAGTTTTAATATAAAGCTTCTTCCGATTGTTAAAAAAAAAGAGATTATGATGTGTTATCCCATTATTCTTTAAGTCTACGAGCTAGAAGTTAATGATTGAATTGAGCGATTGATGCAACATAACAAGTCGTTAGAGTACTAGTGTTGTACCGACGAAAATTCTCCGATGCTTAAGGCTGATTGGAGAGCCAAAGAATAATCAAAATTCACAAGACTAGATAGTTAGAAGGAATTACATACCTTGACAATAAGGTTTGATGGAAGCATTTATAGAATACAAAGATTAAGTAATTTTTCGGTGCACGCGGCGCACCGTTGAGTGCAATTGAACTTTTATCATAAGTACTACTACATGAGCTTTTACTATAAAGTATAAATACCTGGAAAGCCCATATATCAGATTCCAAACTTAATTTTGTGATGAACTACTTGTACTTATTGTAACATAACTCTCATGATTATTTACTACCACTTATTTTGTTTCTACTTAGTATTTAATATGAGGGTGACTGAAACTAATACTTTATGAGTAGGCTATAATTTACAAGGGGAAGTTGGTTTTCATTGTATTCAATTAAATTATTATGATGCCAACCACACATTTTACCTACCATACTCATATGTGGAAATATTGTTGGGGTTTGTGGATGTGGCTTGTACTATTGTACATTTGCTTTGACTGCCCTAGTTGTGCTATAGTGACCGACTTAATTGCCAGTGAAAAAACAAGTACGACTTGACAATTTTTACTTTCCTGCCGGTTTCTGCTAGCACAAAATATTTGACTGAGTATTAATCCTAGGGATGTCAATGTTTTGGGTTTGGGCCAAGTCCACCTGGACTCGGCATCTGATCCATTAAAAAAAATGCAACACCCATATCCATATCCGCCCACCTCATCTAAACCCATACCCACCGCGACCTATACCCGTGTCTTGCGGGTAAGGCCCGTTAGACCTATTAGACCCGCCAACCTCATATATTTGGCCAGATTTTTACGATTTTTATTCCAAATGTTATTTATATAATTTTTGTAGATATTATATGAATTATGAAATAAACACCAACATATATAAATCAAGAGTTCTTGAACAAAACTAATATAATATATTCATTCTATATATAAAATAAAATAAAATTTATATGGGTCGGGTCCTGTCATACCTGTCACCCGATTACCCGTCCGGGTCTAAAACTCAATACCTGTTGCCCATCCCATACCCATTTATTGGACCCATACTCACCCCAGATGAGACGGGTCTGGTTCGGGTCCGAGTCTTACCCTGACCATTGCCATCCCTAAGTAATCCCATGCCTTACTAATGATTTATAATTATGACATAAGATTGAAAACTACTAATTTTGAAGTATAAAATAATAATGCGAGACTAATAGGATAAAACCCCACAAAAAATGACAATATAAACTGTCTATCACAAAAACAAAATAAATCATAGCACTATGTACTTATGTAGTATGTATGTGTTTATTGATTGTGAGTCCATTGAAAAGTTGAAAAACGAGTCCTTGTGTAAGTGCAACCAAAACCAATCCTTTTTTCTTTTTTTTTTTCTATTTTTGGTGAAATTTGTTATAGAAATAGGAGGAATCCAGCCAATTGTAAATTACCTTGACATTATAAGAGAAGTCAAAAAGTTGGATATTGCTGAGTAAGATGCAAGAAATAATTACTATATTAGTGCCGTTAATTGTTCTTCTAGCACCGATACTATTACTCTTATTTATTGAAAATTATATATATTTTCTCTAAAACCATCCTCACCATACGGTAATAATAATGGATACTGTAAGGCCAAATAAGAGGCATTCAATTCATTTATCCGCTGCAGAAGTCCAGATCTTGTTTCAACGACAATATCCCGATCGCCTAAAGCACGATCAAAATCACCAACAATCAAAGCGGCGACTTCACTGCTCGTTGGCATATTATATCTCCTAGCATCCATACTCCTACCAATTAAACGTAATTTTACATCCGAATATCCATGTTCTCGAATCTTTTCTTTTGCCATTCGAAAAGATTTTACCAAGACATTGTTCTCATCCAACATTCTCTTCAATTCAGACACGATAGCTTCGTGCAAATTATTGGTATCACTCCCTTGCCTACAAAATTAAACAATGTTTTATAAAAATTAAATAAAATTGCGTTTAACAATTTGAACAATATAATAATAAATAGACACTAAATAATAATAAAAAAAATACAAACTCGATTGAGAATTCAACCTATGACTTATTTCATTCTCCGTATCGTATATGTATAGTTGAACAAATTTGGGGTCGATCCATCCAGGAGGCAACAAACTTCCAATCGGTGATAATTTTGACCGTACATTCAAAAAAACTCGGAGGACCTCGACCTTTGTTTACATCTGTGTCAATCTTTCCTCCCATAGATGTAAAACAAAACATATTGTTATAAGATCGTATATTCTCTTGAAAGTGTTTACTTTTATATCCATTTCCAAACAATAGATCTTCAAGAACACTTGGTGGTGGTTTGATTGGCGGAAGTTGAATATTTCCGTGGCCACAACACAAAGAGTAGCGAATCTTTGATTTTGGATAGGAGGATAGTCTTTCATCGAACCAAAATAATGCTCCACAAAATTCGCATTTACAACTCGCATCTCCTATATCCCAATACTCTGAAAAATAAAAATTGCTTCAATTAATAGAACTATATAAGATAATACTAATAAACTCATATATGAAATGAACATATATAAAAAAATTCACTAACCGGCATTTGAAGGATTTAATACTTCACTGAGATCAATCTCAGTTATGTTAAAACCAGAATTCTAATGGGCTGGGCTCTATTTATCTAGGCCCGAAAAAAGTCGGGCCTCAAAAGCCCGGCCCGATCGGCCCGGCCCGGCGGGCTAGCAATGAAGCCCGACTTTTTCAGTGTATTTTTCATTTTTAGGATGGGCGGATTCCCCATTTCGCATGCCCGGTGCATCTGTTTGTTTACCGCCCGATTTTCTAAAAAGCCGGTGGGCTCGGCACGGCCGCCCTACCGTCTTTTGACAAACTCTAGTTGTCAGCTCATTTGAAGTCACATTGGCTTCATTTGGTTCATCTTTAGTAAGATCAATTATTACAGCTTCTTTCGAACTCATCAAAGAGGGTGTCTCGGAAGTACCATAATTGGATACATCACGATTAATAATATTTCTTCCAGAAAGTAACCTTGTGCCGAAAACTAAAATCATTTTTCAAAAATTATGTCATTATTATTAATAAATGTAAGAGTATATTACTTAATTGTTTATAAAAAAAACGAAATTAAACAAATTTCAAACATACCGTTTGTGATATCACTTAGTGGACTGTTGGATAATGGATAAACCATTGTACTTGATGATCCTTTGTCAAAAGACATCCTTTTAGATAATGTTATATTTCCTGAAAAAATAATTTAAAATTGTAATTTATTAAAATGACTATAAATTAAAAAAATAATATCTATATATATAAATGGATTTATATAATTCGAAACTAATTGAATATTCCATCATAAATATAAATAAATTAAACTATATATAATAATACTATTTATACTAATAATATTGATAATAATAAGTATGATAATAATAATAAAAATAATAATAATAAAAATAATAAAAATATCGATTAATTTAAAAAAATGATAATAATAATATAATAAGTAAAATAAAATAAAATAATACGAAAAATAAATAATTATTTAATGATATAGATTTACCTATCTATATATATAGAGAGAGATTACAATTATTAATAATATTATAATTATAATTATAATCAATATTAAGGTAAATATGCTAATAATATATATCTGTATATAATAAATAAATAAATTCAAATAATACAAAAAACTTAATAATTATCAAATGATGATGATGATGATGATAATAATAATAATAATAATAATAATAATAATAATAATAATAATAATAATAATAATAATAATAATAATAATAATAATAATAATAAAATAGGTGTTATTCTTAAAATTAGTAGAAATTTAATTTAAATATATTTAATAAATTAAATTATTAGAAATTAAAAATTAAATTAAATAAATATAAAACCTAAAATATACACAATACAATAAAGCCCAACACAAAAATAAGAAGCCCATTCAAAAATTGATTTTATATTAATATAGAAGCCCATTTCAAATACATTCAATTCATTTTCCAGCCCAAACCCATTATCTAGAACATTCCATCAGATAAAATTTTGAAAATGAATGGTCACGATGTAGACACGTATCCAAAACAAACGGCCGAGATTTAATCAAATTTTAAAGGTGTAAGACTTTCCTTCTAGGGTTTGTAAACCCATTTGTCGGTCATTTCGAACCGTCTCTATCTCTCTCTACTCTCCCGTCTCTCTCTCTAAAACTTACACTTTGTTTCTTCTCAAAAGGTGTTAATCGGTAAATCCGTCGATTCCGTTCTTATCTTTGCTTCAGAGTATGAGTTTCTTTAAGTTATCGGTTCGAAATGTTTCAGATTCACGAATGTTTTTTAAAAAATCTACTGACTTATGATTTTTTGTTTAGATCGAAAAAATCAAAGTTCAAAACCCTAAAATATTTTCGTCAAAATTGTTTTGATTTCTGATGATTTTTTTGAAAAGATCCAAACATTTTTTTCAGTAGACCACTGGTTATTGATATAGATATGTAGATTTAGAAAATATATTTTGTAGATCTGATGTTTTGTTTTTGTATATCCAAATATTTTGCTGGGTTTTTGATGCCTGATGATTTTTTTGAAAACATCCAAACATTTTTTTCAGTAGACCACTGGTTATTGTTATTAAATATTTTATTTTATATATAGATATGTAGATTTAGACAATATATTTTGTAGATCTGATGTTTTTTTTTTTATATCCAAATATTTTTCTAGGTTTTTAACGGTGAAAATTGGGATTATTAGCCGATTAAACATTTCAGTTTTAGGGTTTTTTGTTTTATGATGTATGTTTTTTTAAAAAGATGTAAACTTAAAATGTTTGATTTTTCTGGAAAAATTGAAGATCTATGTTTTTCAAAGTTTCGAAAACCCTAGATCTGTAGTTTTTACGGTAAAAATGGGGGTTTTAAAAAATTACAGTGCTATAGTTTTTGGAACAATGATTATCGAAAGTTTTTTTTTCTATAAACTGTACTAAAAATGTTTTGATACTTTTTTTCTTAAATTTTACTTAAATTTTTTAATGTATTACAAAATTCCCAGATTTAGTTTTTAACGGTAAATGTATGGTTTTGTGCAATAAAATAGCTCGGTCATCTTAATGAGTGCCTTAAACGATTATAGTTTTTAAAAAATCATTTTTTGTAAATAAGAAACCCTGACGTCAATTTTTCTAATTCTGTTTACATTTTTTCATTAGTTAAAACACTAAGGGTGTGAGAGTTGAATGGTAAAACAGAGTGTTTGAAAAAATAGGGTTTTCTGTAACAGAAATTTGTAAAAATAATCTTTATTTGAAAACACCCTGTCTACCGTCAATGGTTTTTTTTTTCAAAAAAAAGGCATTTCCGGAAATGAAAACCCTAACTTTACTAATTCAGATTTTCTTATACCTGTGAATACCATTTGTATGATGGATGTTTGATGCTCAGAAACTTAAGCATCACGATAAAAATTTTAATATACTGATGTACATTCTAAACATTCCAAAAATAAAACAACTTGACCCTACAACACGATTGTAGTGTAATCCTGTTGTTTGTAAAAGAATCTTCATTTGTGTAAAATTGTTATTATGAAATACCAAAACTTGTCTTGTTGAAGAGCTCATACCAAAATGCAGTCCAAAGAGTATGAAAAAAGATAAGTATTTCAATTTTTCAATATTTCCTGGTATTTTTTGTTTAATACGTTATTGCATGCTTGACTGATATTTGTTGAAAATGTTACTGAAATTCTTCATTGCTATTTATCATGATTTTGGCACTTTAATATAATCAGTGGTTACTAATTTATTTTTAAAAAAATGAATTTCCAGGTTACCTGATAAAGGATGGTCAGTGATAAAAAAAACTTCCAGGTTTTGAAAGATAAGTATTCAACTAATCTCTAATTGTTTTGTTCAAATATGTTAATATAATTATACTAACAATATTTTCTTTTTGATGCAGGTTCTCAATATGTTACAAATCTACAAAAAACAAACACATCGTCGTGGAATACAACATTGTAGATCCCAAGGGGTGTAAGTGTAAGGTTTAGAAGGGGGTTGAATAAACCTTACCAAATTTTCGATTTAGTCCTTTTAAATATACTGAGTTGATACTACACAGTTTGTGTCCTTGATGGACAATCAATCTAGCCACTCAAGTAGAGTTAATCTCTCAACAGACTCAACGAGCTGTTGATGGAATAACTCACTGTTGGTTCTAAAATAACTCAATGTGTGGTTTTGTTTTTGTGGAAGACTTAACACCCTTAAGTTTGATTAAGTAAGAGTTTAGTGCTTGGTTTAGTACTTATAAATTATCAAGTGGATAGCAAATTTATCACAGATATAAGCGAGTTAAAAATGCAGGAATTAAAGTCTTTGAAATGTAAATGACACAATGAAATTTTTATAGAGGTTCGAAGATGGGGTAATTCTTCTACTCCTCTCTTCTCCAACTCCTGGAGGAATCCACTAGGTAATGATCGAGTATACAAAGTGGTAACAGTCCGATACAAGTCTTGATCACACATTGACTTGATCCTTTGGGACTCGGGCCTGAGACGCCTTGATCACTCGGTGGCTTCTCGACGACTCGGCCTTCTTCACAGGGCATTTTGCGCTTTGCTACTGACTCACTTGCTCAAGCTCTTTGGATTTGATCACGAAGCCCTCCAAATGCTTAAGACTTGGTTCGACCTTGAACCTTCCTACAATCCTTCGTGGAATGTAGACCCCTTGATTTTCAAAGATTTTCCTCTTCAACCGATTGAAGTTATCTTTCCTTCACAGGTGAGTGTTGGATTGATGTCCTTCGTAATGTAGGCTTGAGGATTGAGAATATTTTGATTTTCTAATAATTGCTTGAACGTTTTTGGTTCGAGATCTATCTCTTGTGTCACTTGTGTCTCTCTTCCTTCTCAATTTAAATTCCTCGGCCTTTTATAGTGATCTTTCAAAAATTTGCCCGTTGAAGAGATAGCTTATTTTTGAAAGTCACTTGCGATCGTTGGCTTGTCTTGTTGCGATCCTTGGAATTGCCATTTCCTCGTATGAATTGTTCTTTCACCTTTCGGAGTTTCGACACGGTGTAGTGCTTCCCATTGGTTCATTCCATTTGCACGCTCGGGACCGAGCACTCCGAGAAAGGTGGTATGGAGATATTACTTGTTTAAGTAATTCTCTTGATTTCGTGCAACGGATCTTTTACGATTAACTCGACTTGACCGCATTTCTTTGCTTTCCCAGGTGACTTAGAGTCACTTCCAATCATGGATGACTCTTCCGTCACTTCAACTTGAGACTTGGCTTTTCTTGAGTTGACTTGATCGATACTCCACTCACCGCATCTCACCGCTTCTTCAAGATAGAGTTCCCGTCTACTCTTCTTTGCCATACTCATTGCCTCGCAATGCGGAGTCTTCCTTCTAGTCTTGATTGTCTTCTTGCATGTTAGGGCGTGGCCGACTTAACTCGCCTTGGCCACTCTATTTATTACAATGCATTTTACAACAAGAATTGGGGTGCCAACTTTCTATTCTAAGTTTTACATGGCATTCATCAAAATCTAAACAATAAATTTCCTAACAAACATCAAAAGATAAGTTTTTTTTTCCAATCCAGACAATAAAAAGAAAGAAGTTTAGGAAACTTAAATATACAAATATATGAACAATCAGGAATAATATTTATAAAATTAATATGCAAAAAAAAAATAAAAATTTTGTTGTTAAGATTTATAAACAAAAAACATAGATCACCTTGTTCGTATACGCTAGGACTTTTTCTTTTACTGCTAATGATATTGTTACCCGAAAGCTTCCTCATCGTGATGATGGTCCTGTGTGAAGTTTATGATAAATTTTGCTTGAAGATTTTTCTGGATTTTTGCTAAGATGAATGAAATTATTAAAATTATGTTGGGCTTGTTCTGAGAATTGAGAACTACTTATACAGTTTAATTTTTTGTGTTTTTGGTATGTGAATCGAATTGGTATCAAGAATTTCTGTAAGATGATTGTTACCCATTTCATAAGATCTATATACTGAGAAATCAATATAATAAAGACTGGATTAAGTGTTATATTAGGCATGTGAATTATTGGAGATATAATCCTCTTTTTTATATTATAAAGTCAATAAGAAAAACTTATGAAATAAAATATACGAAATTTATTTCCATAAATAACAAATTATAATCGATAAATTAAATATATCTTTTAACATTACATTATATATCATAATATATTTTGGTAATTAGATTTTTTTTAAAAATATAGTAATTTATTGTAAGAATTATGCAGTAGATGTATGTTATATTTAAAACAATGCAGTCATATTTTCTGATTTTTTTTAGAAATAAAAATTCTATATATAAATCCAGTTTATCAATTAAATGTAAATGAATGTTAGATGTTGTCAACTTAATTCTGTTTGTGTGATGCCAAAAACATTAATATTGACATAATATTAATTGTGTTTATTAAAATTGGTTAACCTAGAATGATCTGTTCAAGTGGTTGAGTTGTTGCTGATTGTATGTATCAGATCATCTATTCACATGTTCCTTTTAATCTTTTAATTACAGTATGCTATATATGCTGATATTTTCCTGCTTCAGAAGTGTGTGTTTTTCATTTATAACAAAAATACAAATCAATTAAATTAAAAAAAACCACTTGACCGTACACTAAAAGTGTATTGGAATCCTGTTGGTTAAAAATGTGAATTTGTTATAGTGTTCATCTTTTTATTATGTTTAGTTATTGTAAAGTGACTAAAAATAAATACCACTTGACCCTACAACATGATTGTAGTGGAATCCTGTTGGTTTAATTTTATTCCGTTTATGTATTCAGTTTCATTAATATTGTACATGAATCTTATTGGTTTAATTTTTCATTAGTTAGTTTTCTGAATGAAACATATATATATATATATATATATATATTTGCAGTTAGGTAGAAATAGTTAAAATATTTGAAAGAAAAAAGCACAATATATTTAAAATACATTAATTAAATTTTAAATTTATAATTACAAAGTATTTAAGAAATAAATTTTTAAAAATATATAAATCCCAAATATTTTATGGACCAATACAGGGTATTAAAAATATACTAAAAATTAAAACAAAACTTGAGTATAAATATTGTCAATTTATTGAAAGTTTACTAATATAAAAAATCATAAGCAATGTAAAAAAAAATTTAGACTACTTAATAAAAAAAGCCAAATCCATAATTATAATGCAAAAATAATATTCATAACTGGGTATCTAACCCAATAAACCAAACAAAAATAATTGTTGATCCTTGTTGGGGGGTTTGTGCAATCATCAAGGTCACATCTGTCGATCCTTCCCCCTCAACAAGCTTTCCTTTCTTTTGTTTCAACATTTTCTCAGCTGACTTTCCCCTCGCAGCCCGTTCCTCCTTCTCAACACCATTCTTCCTCGTGCTTTAAGGTATTCCTCTTCCCCTTTTGGCATCATCAAAGGAGAGAGGGACACACTGAAACATGCCGCAAAGCGGAAGTCAAGCCTCGCCGATAGTTGAGTTTTGTCGCGTCTGGCTGCTGCAGAGTATGCAACACGAAATTCGGATCGAGTAGCGTTGAACTCATAAATCACTTCATCTCAATGCATGAGAAGGTGAATTTTGTATTCATGGTTTCTTCCAAACGTCGTAGATCACTCTTGTTTTGCTCACGCAGCACTTAATCTCGGCAATGTGAGCTTCATGCATGTGCTCAATATGCTCTCTCCGTTCGTTTTTGCATCGGCATTTTCACTCTCCATACCAGCAGCCTTGTTGAACAATGTCCTGAAGTATCTAACTTGTTCCATACGCATTGTTTCTTTGTGCTGTTGCCACCATTCCCTCGATCCGGACCGTGATGCCTCTTAAAAATCGCAGTGAGATTGGCATCTCTGTTGTCCGGCCGCATGTCCATAGAGGCTCGATGCCTCTCCATCCGTTCAATCTCGCGAATAATGCCTTGAACACTTCGCGGACTTGGTGATTCTTCCGCTGTTTGTTGGCCATGCGTCAAAATCATAATCACCGGAACAATGGTGCCCGATGGAAAAACGGAGTGGTCGTGGTAGCGTGCGATTCGTTTTTCGACTCTTCATGGAGGTCGGGTACCTCCAGGGAAAAAGGAAAAGATTCTATAAAAGATTCATCACCGCCAACCGGGATTTGTTCGATGATGAGCGGTGCGCGTGAAGTTCTTCTAGAATCGAACGCTGCAGCCTTGAGGAGCTGCGCGGTGGATTCTCGGTTCAACGGGTTTTGTTGTGAAGTGGACCCACTTTGCCGAGCCTCCTTGTCTCTCACAGCCCGTTGGTCTCACCGCTTTCTCCAAATGAGTAGATCGGTCCTCGGCCTTATCGAAGCGTCATCGGACGATGATGAGATTTCCATTGGTGGCTCATCATCAAAATTAAAGGTTTGACGAGTAGTCTTGGGATCGACTTGCTCGTGCTTGGAACATCCGTAGTGAGTCTTTTGGATCCTCACGGGGATTACTCAGCCTTCTTCTTCGCCTTCCGATCCTGAAATGTTACATCGGGATTATCCGGGAATCATGAAGTGCGCTTTATTTCCTTCTCGGATGGGTCGATGATAGCGGGAGGGATGTTCTCTACTTTGCCTTCTTTACCCCGAAGTCTTAACCTCCCATGGGCCTTCATTACCTCCAAAGAATCTCTACCGCAATGCGAGGCCTTGGTCCTCCCTTTCGACAGTGTCACTGTCTTAGGGTCTTCTGCGGTGGCATCCATTGGAGTCTCAACCCCATGGATTGCACTTTCATCGCCCAGTGTTAACTCCTGTATGCATTCCTTCCTCGTGCCTCGATCGCATCGTAAATAGTGTCATTAGCCTTCGAGCAGATTGGCACCTCACCGAGACGAGTCCACTGCCTCGAGCTTCGTTGATGGCAACTTGTCGTTTTTCTTGTGTTTGTATTTTCTCTACTTCGCCTCCTTGATTCGTTAGGAGTCATCGCAGATCCTCCGACCTTGCCTTTGCGGTGGAGTTTCCCCCCGGGCGCACCACCGAGTGACTTGAACGGGTCACTCGTCTCCAAGCTCCGGCTGTTTCGATTGAATGTTCACCGTTGGGGCGGTGGTAACACACCTTCAATAGGGGTTGGCTCGTTGGGGTCCCCATTATCCCGTTTCATCGCCATGTCCCTTATTGCTTTCTTCCGAGTGAGTGAAGGGAAGTGGTGGCAAAGAATAACAGTGGCGATTTGTTGAACCACTCCCATTGGATCAATTTCATTTGTGTTCGAGGACTCTCCTGGTCCCTCCATCATCTTTGCTCGTGAAGGATTCTCGATTCATGCAATGCTTGCCGCATTTGCAACTCTTCGTCTGCGGCGAAAGATTCTAGGATCCTCATCACCGCCGCAGAGAAGACATCAAGGAGAGGATGTGTGTGTTCGTGGTGCCGGGAGATAGGGAGATGCTTGCCTTCTCACGTGCCTCGCCTTCCTCTCGCTTGCTTTTCTTTCTCCTTGTCCTTGTAGATTTGCGGGATGTCCGTGCGCTTGTCTTCATCCGGTCTTTGGGAGCACATGGTTAGTCCAAGGAAGTTTAACAGCTTCCTCTTCTTCTTCTATAAACTCAGGCCGTTGGAACTGTTTCCTTGATTTACCTAACTTCCATTTCCTCCACTCACGCAGACGATTTTGGATGTCCGGGTAAGGTGGAGATAGGATCATTACATCACTATCCGCTTTATCGCCTTTTTTGTGTTTCAGCTGTGTGGACTACATTTGTGTCTTCCGCCTCTGCTGACGCTTCACAGACTTAGTTTCATCAATTACATCCGGAGACTCTACTTCTCCAGCCAGTCTCAAGATTCTGCTCCGGTGAGTGGCCGACTCGGCCGGTTTCTCAAGCTCGGAGTGCTTGATGATTCTTCTTCGTCTCCTAGTTTGTACCGGAGGGATTTTGGTTCGAGACGGTTTCTTCGAGTCTAGGGCGGCGGGGGCCGATGTCGGTGTCTTTTCCGAGAAGTGGGCCATCTTGGCTTCTCGTTCTCCTCTTTTGACGATCGGAGAAGGTATTTGTGAGTCCTTCGACCGCTTAGTGCAGGGCAGTGAGACACGGCCGCAGGGGGGCAGTGACTCACTGCAGGGGCAGGAGCATGTTTGGCTTTCTTTTCCGCAGGGCGCATTTTCTTAGCAAATGCAGGGGCGCTTTTCTTCTTGGGTGGAGAGGAAAATGTTTGTATCTTGTGGTCGGTGATTCCCCCTCACTCGTGTCGGCTCTCTTAGCGTAGCTCTCTTCGTGCGCCGAGAGGTTTGCTCGAACATCCTTTTGTTAACATGGAATGCCTTCCCATGTCTAAGAGGGACTTCTTTCACTTCCATCACGGCCAATTACTAGGCCATATCCTAGGGATCCTCCAAATGTGCCATCTTCCTTGAAGGATTTGTTCCCACGCTCGCAGAGTCCATTGAGACAAATTCAGCCCGATTTATCTTCTTTTCTCGCGATGATTGCAAAATGCCATTACAATCGCTTTGCTTTTTGATTGGTCAAAGCCGCCAAATTTGATGTCAATACATTTGGCAACTATGTCCAACATGACTTGTGATAATCCTCCTTCAGCATTCTTGTTTGCTTTGTGTATACTATTTTATCAAGAGCATAGTCGGGCTTGGCTATTTCTTTCCAAGCATCGCCAGGTTTACATCACCGTTAATCTCTCGATGCTCCTTCGGGTAGTGAGCAAAGTGGTCACCAAATCCTCGCGAGATAGTCACCGCTTTCCGTGAACAGATGACTTTATTCCTTCATCGTGAATCTCATCATTCACGTAGAATTGTGCGACCTCCTCCACATAGGTCATCGGATATTCTAACGCTTAAAATGGTTTCAGCCCTGGTCGTTTCCAATTTTTCAGCGATTTTCTTCACTAGGGTGTCGTCGGACTGCTTTCACCATTCCGCCGAAATCCACAAAGAGACCCGGTGTGGATTTGCTTCCCTAATTTGACAAAGTCGTAGGATGGGGCCATTTTTCAGGATTTTATCAAGAAAACTTAGAGAATGATTTGAAGATAGATAGGGTTTCGAGAGAATTTTTGCCTTTGCTTTTGAGAGAAAGAGATGAACAGTTTTTTGGTAGTGTGAGAGAGAAACGGACGGAAATGGTTTAAGTATGGTTTATGAAAGGACGCGTGCGGGTGGGTTTTGAAATGTGATCAAAATCAACGGCTTAGATTTTGCACGCCTATTTAGCATTTAATGTCTCGTATTTAACGCGGCAAAGATTTATATCCAATCATAAGCTTGGTGTGCGCCTTTATGTCCTCAGACACATCATCATTATCCGACGTATTCCTTAAAACATTCCCGCTTTGTCAAAACGATTGCGTTTTTGTCACTTTGCTCATAAGTGACTCAAACTTATCCCTTAGCCGATTTAACTCTACTTCTCACTCTCTTGGTGACTCAATTTATCACCGACTCGATGTAGTCAGTGTTTTCCGACATCTGGTGATTTACTAAGTCGATTTTAGTGTTCTCTTTTTTCACCTCCTTTTCTGTTCCATTTCTTTTCTTTGATTCTCCGATTGTCACCACTCAATTAACCCTAACTCATGTTTGAGTTCTTCAAATCTTGACTCACATAATGGTTTTGTGAAGATGTCACCAATTGTTTATCGTTGAGATATATTCCAGGATGATGTCCTTCCTTTCAACATGATCTCTTATGAAGTGATATCCGACATCGATATGCTTTGTTCTTGAGTGCAACACAGATTTTGAGTAATGGCATTGCACTTGTGTTATCACACATGATTGTAATTTCTTTTTCTTCAACTTCATAGTCTCTCATTTCTTGCCTCATCCATAGGACTTGGGCAAACAAATGCCCGCAGCCTATGTATTCGCTTCGGTTGTAGAGGTGGCTATTGAATTTTGCTTTTGCTAAACCAGAAATTAGTCATTTCCCAAAGATTTGACATGTGCCTGAAGTGTTTCTTCCTGCCCACTCGCATCCAGTCAGAGTCGAATCAATAGCCAATTAGCTTGAATCCACCTTCCTTTCGATACCATAAGCCAACTTCGCTTCCTTTCAAGTATCTCAATATTCTCTTAGGCTCTTTGTCATATGGCTCTCTTTTTGGAGCAGATTGAAATCTTGCACATACACCTACAAAGAAAGGTGATGTCCGCCCGCTTTGCGTGAGATAGAGCAACGATCCAATAAGTGCTCAGATCTTGTTTGATCTCTGGTGCTTGCCATCCGCATCCATGTCCATTTTGATCGATGTATTCATTGGTATTTTTACGTAAGACTTCTCCTCCATACCAAACTTCTTCATTAAATCTCCGGTGTATTTTGTTTGACTTATGAAGGTTCCATCCTTCAACCTGTTTCACTTGGAGTCCAAGGAAGAATGTCGCCTCTCCCATCATGCTCATTTCAAATTTACTTTGCATGAGGTTTGAAAACTTTTCACACAACTCTTTGTTTGTGGATCCAAAAATGATGTCATCCACATATATTTGAACCAAAAAGATACTCTTTTCGTCTTGAATTCAAAAGTGTTCTATCTACTTTTCCTTTTGTGAATCCATTTTCGGTTAGGAATTGTGACAAAGTATCATACCATGCTGGGTGCCTGTTTCAATCCATATAGAGCTTTCTTGAGTTTGTATACCTTATCTCCAAGAGTCTTCTCGCTCAAATCCTGGATGTTGTTCAACATACACTTCTTCTTCCCAAAAACCATTTAGGAATGCACTTTTACATCCATCCGATATACAATGAAATCCTTGTGAGTCGTGATAGGCAAGAAACATCCTTATAGCTTCCAATCTTGCTACAGGGCAAATGTTTCATCAAAATCTATCCCTTCTTCTTGGCAATATCCTTTGGCTACTAGTCTTGTTTTGTTTCTTATCACGTAACCTTCCTCGCTCATCTTATTTCTAAACACCCATTTGGTGCCAATAACATTTTGATGTATGGGTCTTTGCACTAATTCCCATACTTTATTTCTTTTTCAAACCGATTCACTCTTCTTGCATAGCTTGAATCCAATGTGTGTCGTCCAAAGCTTGTGACACGTCTTTGGGCTCTATTTTGCGAGATGAAGCATGTGAACATTGCTTCTTGTTGAGTTCGATCTTGTTTTGACACCTTCTCTTATATCTCCAATGACAAGTTCGTGGATGGTCTCTCACCCATCTTACATCGGGGTGGAGTAAGTTAGCTGGATTCAACGACTTGCAATGTTTGTGTTGTCGCGGGTCGCTCTCTCGTAATCACTTAGCCGCAAATTTTCCATTGCTTTTGAGATTCAACTATCTCATTTTCTTCTCAATTGATAATTCCAAACCTTCGGCTTCCAAAGATAGGACTCTTCTCAGATGGTTGGATGATTCACTTATCACCGACTCTTCAATGTCTTCTCTATTTACATTCGCTCATCGAATATCACATGAATGGATTCTTCCGCAACCATAGTTCTTTTGTTGAGTACTGAGGCTTTGCTTTCACCGAGTATCCTAGAAGATACCTTCATCGCCTTTTTAGCATCAAAAGCCTTTGGATTGTCTTTGCCATTGTTGTGGATGAAGCATTTACATCCAAATATTCAAGTATGCAACATTTGGTTTTCTTCCACCAAATCTCATAGGGAGTCTTTGTCACCGCCTGCTTATCATACATCCTGCTTTTGGGGTGTAGCAAGTCGTGTTGATTGCTTCCGCCCAAAATCTTTTTGTAACCCTGCTTCACCTAAAATGGTCCTTGCCGCTTCTTTTGAGGGTTCTTTCCTTCTTCTCGCAACTCCATTCTCACGTGGAGTTCTTGCCGATAGTTCATGACCAATACCATTTTCAATACAATATCGAAGTTATTATTCCATTGACAAACCGTTCCTCGTCCGATCTTATTTTGATAATGGTTCGCTCTTCTCGTTTTGAATCCTCCTCATCACCGTGGTAGTTTTTGTAGAGTTTCTTTCTTCTTACACATGAATATTGTCCATGTATATCTTGAGTAGTCATCTACTACCACCAAGGTGTATTTCTTTCCACTTATGCCGGCCGGTTCCATGGGCCAAATAGATCCATATGAAGCAGATGCAATATTCTTGTTGAAGATGAACATGTCTTTTCTTTGAATGAAGATTTGATTTGTTTACCCTTCCGACATGCATCACATATACTTTCCTTCTTGTATACTCGCCTGAAGTCCTTCCACAAGATTACTTCTTGCAAGCTTGTTAATCGTTTTGAAATTTAGGTGACTCACTTTTTGTGCCACATCCAACTTGATTCATTTGTGTTTTTGCTAGTAGACAAAAAGGCCGGGTGTTGCATTGACCAATCCACGACATACATATTCTTCTCGTCTACATCCTTACAAAGACAACTTCATTCGATTCAATATTTTTGATTTGGCATGTACCCATGTTAAATCCAACATTGTAACCCTTGTCACGAGTTGATCGATGCTTAGCAGTTGAAGTTGAGTCCTTCAACATATGCAACGCCTCGTGATTTCTAATCCATTCCTCTTGATGGATCCAATGCCTCTTATTTCACCAGGAGCTTCATTTCCTCCAAATATGACTTTTGCTCCTTTAACTTCCTTGAATTTTGACAGATTTTTCTTATTTCCTGTCATATGTCCGGGAATGTACCACTATCCATGTACCAGGTTCCTGGCACTCACTGCTTGAACTTGCAATCAAGGAAATTAAGTTTTGTGTACCCATACTTGTCTCGGGTCCCGAGGGGTTAGAATTGTAAGATGATCCAACCAACCTATAGCCAAATGATTTGACTCTAAGGGGTTGCCATCTATCGTGCCATAATCATAATTAATCCTGGCAAATTGCTTGGGGATTTTTAGGTTCATACATCCTGTCTCTTTTGTCCAGTATGCCCGCATATGTGTTTTAGCAATTGCCTTTCTTGGGTAATTGTGGTGTCTTTGTGTGTAGTGCCAGGTGCATATGTGTGCCGATGAAAGCTCTTGTACTTTTGGAATGGCCTTTCACGAGTTCTGTGCCTTTGCCATTTGGGCTTATATTCCATAAGTCTATGCCGATAGTTCACATTATTCCAATCACTTGGCTTGGATGTTTTCTACCATTCCCATCATATGTATTTCTCTTATAGATTTTCTGGGGTTTTTGGTAACTCTCGCTTCTTCTTTACTGAGTAATTTTTGTTTGGAGTTTGCCGAGAACTCGATCAATCTCTTCTCATTTTGTCCTTTCGCCGCACTCAATCGGTCAAGTTTTTCCTTTTCCTTTATAACCAAGTCCAGTTTGCTTGTTATAGTGTTTTGGAGTGAATGTGTGTGCAACATTTAGAGTTTTGGATTTTTCGATTCTTCATGGCTTGAAGATCCTTTTTCCAAAATTACTTTTGAGGTTTGACATAGCACAGAGGAATTAAATCCTAAGCCCTGTCTTGTCTCCACATTCTCTTTGACTCATAATAAGATCATCCAATGATTTAGATGCCTTAGTGAATGAGGCAATAACATTCTTGAGGTCATTCTCCCTCTTCTCTATATCAGCAATTTTCGCTATCAATTTAGCATTTTCACTTTTAAACTTTCATTCTCATCGCCTATTTGACTTAGAGTACTCAACCTCCTTAGTCGCCTTTGAGTTTTGACACTTGAGTAGGTCGTTTTCCTCATTCAATAGTGTGTGTGAGGATTTAATGTGTTCAAAATCTTTCATCATTTTTCCTAATGAATCATAAAGATCGAGTGGGTGATGAGGTGTGTGTGTCACGCTACTATCATAGAGTCCGAGTTTGATGAGTTAGAGTGTACCTCATCTTCTTGGTCGTTGATCTTGTTCTTTGGCCATTAAGAAGATCGGGCTTCTTCTTCGTAGTCACTTGAGTAGTCGCCTTCACCGCTTCTCGAATCGATGTCTCTCTCGACTTATTGTTTTTTAGCTCTCGCAACCATCATTGCCTTTTTCTTTTTTTTTTCTTTCTCTCAAGACCTTTCTTTCTTCTTCATTCCTCGTATTTGTTGACTACAGATATGAGCAATAATGGCATAGTGACTGGTTGTCTAGAGGCCCAAAGATAGATATTCACCTTTTGATCACTTTCTCTTTCCATTCTGGATTGTCACCCTTTGATACTCAACTTTTTGATGATATGTTCTCTTGGTTGGCCTATCTTCCTTGATTTGGAGGGAGCCGAGTGTCTTCCGGAAGATTCACCCTTTCCTCTCTTGTAGTTCTTATTGAAGAACTTGTTGAACCTCTTAACCATCGTGGCTATTTCTTCCGGATCAATGACTTCTTTGACCTCACCTCTCTTCCCATCTTTAACAATTAGAGCAAAATTGCTTTGGGTACAAATTGCCTCTTCCTCGGTCTTTCATTCTCACCAAACTCGTACGCTTTGAGATCCGAGAATAATTCATGGTTGGATGTCTTTGATAGGTCCATGGAATGTCTCTTGCCATGACCTTCATTTCCCATTCACCGAAGACTTTTTAGATCTTCATACACATTTCTTCGTGTATATTCCTTTCCAAGTGCATGCATACTCATTTGTGATTTCGTGAACCGAGCATCCATTGATCCAGGTTCTCTCCCGAGATCATTTTGAAGTTCTCAAATTTCTCAGACCCACCGATAATTTGTTTTTTTGATTTGCTTCCGAGCCTTCACAAATTAATGTTAGCTTGTCCTGCATTTCTTTAGCCGTTTTGCAAGATTTGACTTTATTGAATATGGCTTTGTCCAAGGTTTTGTAAAGGATGTCCTTGGCTACATTGTCCAGGTTGTATCTTTTTCTCGTCATCATTTGTCCATTCGGTTCTTGGTTTTTCAACCATGACTGGTCCGGGAGCAATATCCTCTTCTCCTTCACCAGCCTCTTCTTACAAATGTGGTTCACCTTTAAGATTTGCGGTGGCCCATCTTCTATCACTATCCACATCTCATCATGTAATGTCGATAGATGAGCTCGCATACGAATTTTCCAATCATCAAATTCTTCTATTGTGAACATAGGGATGCGTGTTAAACTGCTTCCATGATAATAACTTTTAATGATAAAAAGAGTTTTGAGAGTTTAAGTACTAAAGGACTTTGAAAAGTTTGGAGATCTAGTTCAAGAACTGGCAGGTGCGGAGGGTTCAATGAACCAACCGCCCGATACCACTTGTAGGTCCCAAGGGGTGTAAGTGTAAGGTTTTTAGAAGGGGGTTGAATAAACCTTACCAAATTTTCGATTTAGTCCTTTTAAATATACGAGTTGATACTACACACCGTGTCCTTGATGGACAATCAATCTAGCCACTCAAGAGAGTTAATCTCTCAATGCACTCAACCGAGCCGTTGATGGAATAACTCACTGTTGGTTCTAAAATAACTCAACGTGGTTTTGTTTTCAATGGAAGACTTAACACCCTTAAGTTTGATTAAGTAAGAGTTTAGTGCTTGGTTTAGTACTTATAAATTATCAAGTGGATAGCAAATTTATCGCCAGATATAAGCAGATTAAAAATGCAGAATTAAAGTCTTTGAAATGTAAATGACACAATGAAATTTTTATAGAGGTTCGAAGATGGGGTAATTCTTCTACTCCTCTCTTCTCCAACTCCCGGGAGGAATCCACTAGGTAATGATCAAGATACAAAGTGGTAACAGCCGTGATACAAATCTTGATCACACAAAGTTGACTTGATCCTTTGGGACTCGCCCTGAGACGCCTTGATCACTCGGTGGCTTCTCGACGACTACCTTCTTCATTGTAGCGCTTTGCTACTACACCACTTGCTCAAGCTCTTTTGGATTTGATCACGAAGCCCTCCAAAAGCTTAAGACTTGGTTCGACTTGAACCTTCCTACAATCCTTCGTGGAATGTAGACCCCTTGATTTTCAAGATTTTCCTCTTCAACCGATTGAAGTTATCTTTCCTTCACAGTGAGTGTTGGATTAATGTCCTTCGTAATG
Source organism: Rehmannia glutinosa (assembly GCA_016081115.2). NCBI lineage: Eukaryota > Viridiplantae > Streptophyta > Magnoliopsida > Lamiales > Orobanchaceae > Rehmannia > Rehmannia glutinosa. Next base: position 130,163 of record JABTTQ020000412.1, read on the forward strand.
TAGGCTTGAGGATTGAGAATATTTCGATTTTCTAATAATTGCTTGAACGTTTTTGGTTGTCGGGATCTATCTCTTGTGTCACTTGTGTCTCTCTTCCTTCTCAATTTAAATTCCTCGGCCTTTTATAGTGATCTTTCAAAAATTTGCCCGTTGAAGAGATAGCTTATTTTTGAAAGTCACTTGCACGTTGGCTATTAGTCTTGTTGCGATCTTGGAATTGCCATTTCCTCGTATGAATTGTTCTTTCACCTTTCGTAGTTCTCGACACGGTGTAGTGCTTCCCATCGTTCATTCCATTTGCACGCTTCCTCGGGACCGAGCACTGAGAAAGGTGGTATGGAGATATTACTTGTTTAAGTAATTTTTGATTTTCGGCAACGGATCTTTTACGCTTAACTCGACTTGACCGCATTTCTTTGCTTTCCCAGTGTGACTTGTAGTCGCCTTCCAATCATGGATGACTCTTCGTCACTTCAACTTGAGACTTGGCTTTTCTTGAGTTGACTTGACCGATACTCCACTCACCGCATCTCACCGCTTCTTCAAAAGAGAGTTCCCGTCTACTCTTTCTTTGCCATACTCAAATTGCCTCGCAATGAGTCTTCCTTCTAGTCTTCAATTGTCTTCTTGCATGTTAGGCGTAGGCCGATTTAACTCACCTTGGCCACTCTATTTATTACAATGCATTTTACAAAAGAATTGGGGTGCCAACTTTCTATTCTAAGTTTTACATAGCATTCATCAAAATCTAAACAATAAATTTCCTAACAAACATCAAAAGATAAGTTTTTTTTTCCCAATCCAGACAATAAAAAGAAAGAAGTTTAGGAAACTTAAATATACAAATATATGAACAATCAGGAATAATATTTATAAAATTAATATGCAAAAAAAAAAATAAAAATTTTGTTGTTAAGATTTATAAACAAAAACATAGATCACCTTGTTCGTATACGCTAGACTTTTTCTTTTTATCGCTAATGATATTGTTACCCGAAAGCTTCCTCATCGTGATGATGGTCCCGGTGAAGTTTATGATAAATTTTGCTTGAAGATTTTTCTGGATTTTTGCTAAGATGAATGAAATTATTAAAATTATGTTGGGCTTGTTCTGAGAATTGAGAACTACTTATACAGTTTAATTTTTTGTGTTTTTGGTATGTGAATCGAATTGGTATCAAGAATTTCTGTAAGATGATTGTTACCCATTTCATAAGATCTATATATCGAGAAATCAATATAATAAAGATGGATTAAGTGTTATATTAGGCATGTGAATTATTGGAGATATAATCCTTTTTTATATTATAAAGTCAATAAGAAAAACTTATGAAATAAAATATACGAAATTTATTTCCATAAATAACAAATTATAATCGATAAATTAAATATATCTTTTAACATTACATTATATATCATAATATATTTTGGTAATTAGATTTTTTTTTAAAAATATAGTAATTTATTGTAAGAATTATGCAGTAGATGTATGTTATATTTAAAACAATGCAGTCATATTTTCTGATTTTTTTTTAGAAATAAAAATTCTATATATAAATCCAGCTTTATCAATTAAATGTAAATGAATGTTAGATGTTGTCAACTTAATTGCTTTTGTGTGATGCCAAAAACATTAATATTGACATAATATTAATTGTGTTTATTAAAATTGGTTAACCTAGAATGATCTGTGCAAGTGGTTGAGTCGTTGCTGATTGTATGTATCAGATCATCTATTCACATGTTCCTTTTAATCTTTTAATTACAAAGATGCTATATATGCCGATATTTTCCCTCGTAAGTGTGTGTTTTTCATTTATAACAAAAATACAAATCAATTAAATTAAAAAAACCACTTGACCGTACACTAAAAGTGTATTGAAATCCTGTTGGTTAAAAATGTGAATTTGTTATAGTGTTCATCTTTTTATTATGTTTAGTTATTGTAAAGTGACTAAAAATAAATACCACTTGACCCTACAACATGATTGTAGTGGAATCCTGTTGGTTTAATTTTATTCCGTTTATGTATTCAGTTTCATTAATATTGTACATGAATCTTATTGGTTTAATTTTTCATTAGTTAGTTTTCTGAATGGAACATTTATATATTTGCAGTTAGGTAGAAATAGTTAAAATATTTGAAAGAAAAAAGCACAATATATTTAAAATACATTAATTAAATTTTAAATTTATAATTACAAAGTATTTAAGAAATAAATTTTTAAAAATATATAAATCCCAAATATTTTATGGACCAATACAGGGTATTAAAAATAGACTAAAAATTAAAACAAAACTTCAGAGTATAAATATTGTCAATTTATTGAAAGTTTACTAATATAAAAAATCATAAGCAATGTAAAAAAAAATTTAGACTACTTAATAAAAAAAGCCAAATACATAATTATAATGCAAAAATAATATTCATAACTGGGTATCTAACCCAATAAACCAAACAAAAATAATTGTTCCAAAATAATAAAAAGAAAACTGAATCCTATGTAGAACTCTAGCAACCTACTTATTAGCCAAAACTATCAGAATTTGATAAAAAAAAACTATCCACCAACTATCTAAATCAATCAAAATCCCTCTTCTCATCTTCGATCTTGATAACACTTTTTAACTTCGTTGACGTTGTTGATGAAGAGAAATCCTCATTCAATCTACATTTGCACATAGGAGATTCAGACGTGGAGGACCTCTTCTTAAAGTTCTTGATTGGTGTATTGACCTCAGATTTCGAGGAAGATTCTTCCTACAAAAATAGAATAATAATTAAATAATTGTTTACTTTTGATATTTTCAGAATATTAATATTATTTAGATCAAAAATAAAACCTTATCATCACCATATCATCCGATTATAGCCTCGACAAAAAATCAGATTCCTATACATCCAAGTAAATTTTAAAATTATAAATTATTCGTCCAAAAAAAAAAGTAATTTATCAGAAAAATAAATTACCTGACTCTCAAGATTAATTATACCATACTTCCGATTAAACTGATCTCACGACATCTTAGAAATGGAAAAAATTCCTGAGTAATTATGTTGCTTCTCAGATTTTATATGAACTTTGAAAAGCAGTTTCTTATTAATGAAACACGATAGCTCCGGGGATAACTCCTCGCCTCCACGCTACAATTTTTGATATAAAAATATGTAATTAATATTTCAAACAAATTTGAAAAAAATTGTATAAAGTAAATAAATAATCAAAAATAATTAAATTATACCTCAAGATGCTCCTTCCTCAAATCAATATGACTTCCCGATTAATTTTTCCAAATTCCTATCCCAACAAAGCAAGGTTGCGCTAATGTTTCATCAACTACTTGAACATGTGCCATGTACCTATTGTAGCAAAAAATAGTAAGGAGAATTGAAAAACAAAAATATTAAAATCAAATTTTAATTTAAATTTAATAAATATAAAATAATCAGAACCTAAGTAATATTAAAATGTTACCTCAAAATTCCGATTTCAAACAATGAATCACACTTTCCACAAAAGAAATTATCCATTCACGGATGCATTTTTTAGTACAATTAGTGCAAGCAAGGTACCACCATTCATCCGAAATGGAAACCACTCTAGCACAAATCCAAAAGTCGCCACTCTATATATATTGTATAAATAAATTAGAACAGATTTTTACAAAATGAATATTGACTATTTTATTAAATGAAGTGATCAAAGAGATTAAATAAAATAAATATACCTTCCGATCATCATACAAATAATCCACTGTTTTCACTGATGCGTCCGAGCTTCAAGCTCTTCTCAAGGTCCTCGTGCGAGGCAAACTCACGTGGTCGATGGAGTATGTAGGATTATTGCTACTCATTATCCTAATTTTGAAAAATAAATGGGAATTAATAAAATATATATTAATAATTCTCAAAAACAGAAAATATTAAAATAAATATTACCTTTTCTTGAAGTCTTCAATCTCTTGCACTTTTTCATTCACAAGTAGTTTTGTGACATGAAAGTCGCTTTTGATACATTCACTTGATCTTACCAATATCAAAATAAAAAATAAAATTAATACATAACAATATAAAATAAAATAATAAACAAGAAATAAAAATAAAAAATAAAATATTAATAACAAAAATAATTACAAAAATAAAAAGTAATACACAAAACCTTTGAAGAACTTTGCACGACCCATTTGTAGAATAATAACGATCGGTTCAAAAAGTTGTCGCTCCAAGTGAGGCAAAATTTGTTCGGCATAGTTCTCCCAAAGCGTGCATGTGAGCCGATTATTTCGCAAATACAATTAAATTATAAATATACATAAAATCATAAATTAATAATTTGAATATGTTATAATATTAAAATAAAAATTATCTTACTCAAGATCTTCCAACGTTAAATCAAGAAATCTCGTGAAACGACCGTTTATGTCCTTGTTTTGTGCGGAATGCATTGAAATAACTTTACCAATAATATCTAAAAAAGACACAAATAAATCATTAGTACATAAAAAGAAATTGAAAAAATATTACTATGAATATAAAATTTTCGAAAATACCAATCAACATGGTGTCATCAACTTTATCCTTATCGCATGATCCGTAAACTTTGTAAAATTATACATGAACCCGGGAAAGTCTCATCAAACATTTCAAACACATGAGTCTTTCCATAGAAAAGAATTTTAACTTTAGTGGTCGATGTTTTATATTTATCTGTTTTTTTCTCGACCACAAAATCCTTTATGGCATAAACATGCCCTTCTTTAAGACTTCGTTTAAAATTCTCAATTTGATATTTCGAACTGTACCCCAAATGCGATCGCCCGCAATTTTGAACATTTGAAATTATTAAGTAATATATTCAATTCATGTAGAGCTGAATATAAACAATGTTGAAAAAAATATAAAAAGGTAAAATAACTACCGCAGCATCAGGAAAAACACATTCAAGGCTGGATATTTGTTTGTTGTCGTTGAAAGCTGGTTTTTCATAAAATCGCACAAGCCTTAGCTTAATCACCCAAAGAGTTTTGCTGTTGTACAGTTCGCGAATGAGGCTGAAAATTGGGGCCATTGCAAATTTTATGATGATGATGAATGTATTTAGAGAAGAATTTATTTTGTCAGTATGCTTTTAATTCTGCAATCAAATATGTAGAATGAATGTGAAAATAGTTCAGAATAGGCTTCTAATATTTATAGGGGAAAAACTACCTTTTCAAAGAGATTTTATTTCTGCAGAATTTTGAAGTATATTGGGTCCGATTTTCAATATCATAAATATTTCCGTATGAATTTCATTGGAAAGTATATTTTTGCAAGATATTTCGTCCAATTTTTAGTATCCAAAATCAAAAAAATTTGTAAGAAAATCAGTATAAATTTTAAATTGAGAAATATACTCTAGATATAAAAAAATAATTCCGAAATTTTTGATTATATGTTGATTTGTTTGGATTCGAATTTTAACTTGCAGTAATTATTGATTATTTTTACTCAGTAATAAATCGGTGCTAAATTTTTACACACAAAAAAAATCGATGCAGATATATGCTTCACAGAAATTATGGAAAAAGATATGAAAACAAAAGGTCATACATTCCATTTATATTTTGGTCAATCAAAAAGGGAAAAAAAGTCAATTATACAGATTTTTTTAACATTATCGATCAGTTTGTTATTATGCCAACCAAATTATGCAAACCTAGGAGAGATAATTAAAATTTGTAAATAATCTTCCTTTCTATATCGGACATCGTAGTAAATCGAGCAAAAAAGGTATGATTTAATCTGTTTTTTCCTTAAAACAAATCTAAAGTTTTTAATAAGGTCAAACTTTCTATTTTTTTCGAGACAAAATCGTTAATCAAGACTTAAACAAATTCTAAAATAATACCCGAAATTTTTTAGCAATAGCGTTTGGGAGGGAAAATATTTATAGAAATCATTTTGCTATTATATATATATATATATATATATATATATATATATATAGGGATGAGATCCTATGAGACCATAGTTATAGGTAGGAACATGAGACTCAATCCACACCCTCCAACCAAATAAAATAAAAGGGTAGGATTTAATGGCATTTTAGAGTAATTAAAAAATAGTGGGGACCAAATAAGGGTACAATTGGAATGTTAAAATCAGTCAAATAACTGTTTTCCTAAAATCAAGGAATAAAATCTTACCATAATCACCATCTTCTTCTCCCAACGTGAACACATCGTCCAAAACCGAAAAAAAAAAAACCCACGCCCGTAAAGTCCAAAACCGGCCCAAATATCGCCTTCAACATCGCTTCTCCCACGATCAAAGCAAAGATAAAAGACACAGAGAAATCCCACGCAGTAAAATCGAACCAACAAATATTCTCGTGATCAAAAACACCAAAAATCCACATCAACGGATCGGTATTGCAATGTCACAAACACAGGATATCCCCTCCACAAACCCGTCAGAACAAGGTAAAATTTCACACCAATTCATCAAAGAAAATGTGTGGTTCGAATGCATGTAATGTTGAACAATCAAAAATTCAATTAATTAATTCGTACATATAGCTTTGGAATTCTGTGCATATAGCTTTGTAATTATGTACATATAGCTTTGCAATTCTGTAACTTGTGTATATTATATGCTTAGAGTATGTGTGTTTAGTTCGTATTAATGATATCCGTGTATAGTGTCTCGAATTTGTGTATTTATTATGAAAAATATGTATCACATATAATGTATCACATATAGCTTCTGTACATATGTGTGTTTAGTTAGTATTAATGAAATGTGTATATAGTGTCTCGAATTTGTGTATTTATTATGAAAATTGTGTATCACCTATAATATATCCAAAATAGCTTATGTACATATGTGTGTTCAGTTAGTATTAATGAAATGTGCGCATAGTGTCTCAAATTTGTGTATTTAGTATGAAATATATGTAGTACATATAGCTTTTGTACATATGTGCGTTTAGTTAGTATTAATGATATGTGTGTATAGTGTCTCACATATAATGTATACCCTAAATACGTTTTTGCCTAAATAAAATGCATCTAATATATGTTTAGAGTATTAATTATGAACACACATGGCATTAAATATGTGTACTTATACAACAAATATTGGTGAGTTCAATTTTGCACCATACGTTCATGTTCTGTATATATGGGTTTACACGATACATTTAAAATCTGTGTAAATAGTATTCAAAATTTGTTGTTTTAATATCTAAATATTGTTTTTTTGCAGATCAAGATCCAGATTACACAGTTCATGTTGGTCAGAGGCTCGAAATCTCACCTGGATCAACTAAATATTCGATCCCAGAGGTTGAACAAGAAAAAATCCCTCGTGCCAACATGCATTTCCGTACATTGGAGGCAGGAATACAATTTTATAAGGAAAATGTGGGACATGCGGTAAGGTTGCAACACATAACAGCAGGACATGCCCGACCTGCACCAGCACCTCCTGAGCGCTTTGTGTATTTGTCACACTGTTCAATTTTTTAGTGTAATGTTTACGATTGGCAATTTATGATTTGTTTACATAATTCTGAACATAAACATACAATATCTGCAACCTATTTATACATTATCTGTGTATTACCCACACATCGTCCTTCAATGATAACATCAAGATCAATAAACGTATGTTTTGGAATTATGTGTTTAAAGATGTAGAATTATGTGTTTTTAATTATGTAATAATGTTTGTTTAGTAATAGCATATTGTTTTTTGTTATTTTGTGCAAGCATGTATATTTGGTTTGGGATTATGTGTTTTTAGATGTAGAATTATGTGTTTTTAGTTTTGCAATAATGTTTGTTTAGTAATAGCACTGTTTTTTGTTTTTTTGTGCGAGCATGTATACTTGTTTTGAAATCATGTGTATTTAGCTATAGAATTATGTGTGTTTAGTTATATAATAATGTGTATATAGTTTTGGGTTAGTGGATACTTAACTGTACATAATTTTGTGCGTAAGACACACAATGTAGTAACTACAATACAATATTAACAATGTATAACAACATTCCGACCATATGTACGTGAAAATGCAAATTTATATTGATTAAAGAAAAACACCCCACGCCCCGAACCATTCATATCCACGCTTTAAGAAACCATCTAAGCCATATACAAATGGCTCCCAAAGATAAAAAACACCAACGATAGTAAACTAACTATACAAAAAGATGAGCACACCGCATACTACGTTGTCTATTTAAAATAAAACTACAATACGATCTTCCCCGTCCAAAACTTTCTGGCTTCTTCCAAACATCTATCCTTTAGCTCATTGCTATGGTGGATGATTATTGCAGCTGAGTACTTCGTACGTAAGTTAGACAATTGAGACGCATTATTCTTCTCCAAACCACAATCCCATCCCTTGGTGCCACCGCCCATGTAGCTCTCCATATGCCTCATGGCATATATAAATTCTTTGCCTTCTTCCCCCGACCATCGCCTTCGTCCCCACTCCCCGTGGCCCTTTACCCCTTGTTTTTTGCCATTAAATTGGTAGAACAAAACCTACAGAAAAAATAGAACCAATTATTTACAAAAACATACAACTAAGTGTCCATTAGCATAAACCATATACACATTATTATATACCTAAACACACAGAATTCTATAACTAAGTACACATGATTCCAAATCAAATATACATGCCCCCACCAAAATAACAAAAAACAGTTTACCATCACACAAAAGGTTAAACTGAGCAAGAAAATGCAACACATAAACCATATACACATTATTATATACCTAAACACACAGAATTCTATATCTAAGTACACATGATTCCAAATCAAATATACATGCCCCCACCAAAATAACAAAAAACATTTTACCATCATATAAAAGGTTAAACTGAGCAAGAAAATGCAACACATAAACCAAATCGCAAGAACTAAAATTATCAGGACTTAATTCATTTCCTTCTCTTTCAAATTTAGTTCAATATTTAGCAGAGGAAAAAAAAATTCAAATTAAAACAAAGAGAGTAAGTAAATATAGGCGGATTTGATTGCTAAAATTGGCTTCATTACAACATTAACAATCATAATTAAATAGGATCACATCAATCAATCATTATCAGAACATTAATTTTCACTGACTTCATCTTTCCCAGCCAACAAACACTAAAACGACATCGTTTCAAAGAAAATACTAATATCGCATCAAATTCAACGAGCAGATCCTTATTCAAGAAAAAAACTGCATTACCCATTAAAATTTAGACAAAAACACACAAACCCATTTGGAAAAACCAATCAAAAAACCCAAAAAATCTGACCTTTTTATGAAATCCAAGAAATCTTGATAGTCCACTGTCTCTCTGTTTCAACAAGAACAAAAGGCTAAGTTCTTCAGAGACCTAAAAATTTCCACTGTAGATCCTGAAAGAATCTCTTTTGGGTGCTCATCAATGAGAAAATAATAATAGTATTAAGCCCAATAGGCCAAGTTTTTGGAAAGACTTTAACGATGGAGTGTAGCACACTTAATAAAACTGGAGAATAAGAACCGATGCCGTGGTGGAGAGATGAAGATATCCTATTCCGGCGAAATCAAGAATTAGAAGACGGCACGATGGAGTGAAGCAGATGAAAGAAAGAAAGAAAGGAACGTGTATCCGGAAAAGAGGAGAGAAAATCGCGGATATCGATAATAAGATTCAGATTACCAAATTCAAAAATTAGGATTTACAATTATATCCTTGAAATAAAAAGACAGATTACTTTCCTACCCTTGTTTGCCACTACCATGACTAAAATAGATGGATAAAATCTGGACCATTGAATATTAAATCAAATGGTCTAGATGTGGTCTCATGTTCTTACCTAAAGGCCCTGATCTCATTTGATCATATCCCTATATATATATATATATATATATATATATATATTTGATAGAGATGTAAAAATGATAGGTGATGTTAGCAATATTTAAAAATTGGGTCGGCCCAAAATAAGTTGACAATTTAATTGAAGCATGATTTATTAGCTAGCCTACTGTCAAAAGATAATGGACTTGAAGCCCGGCTCAAAGGACAACATACATTGATTATTAATTAGTAAGTCCAAAGTATACAACTAAACAAATGAGGATTAGTGAGGATAATGTTGATTATTTTGTTGGAAGAAATGAATAAAAGTAAAGCAAGAAAGATCGACATCTTGCCATGGCCGAATTGCAAGAAGCATGTGCAGGAGAATATTATATTGTTGTATTCAAAAAATTGATTTAAGATTACAATATGTGTCCTATGAGAAAAAATGGAATTAAGGACCTCTAGTGATTTTTTCACAGTTTTCGGTGTGCCATATCACCTGCCAATCAAAAGCAAAAAACCTATCATTTTACAGACCTTTCTCCACAATGGGTAAACCTATTCTACAACTTTTTAATGGGTCCCACCAACCAATTCACATATTATTTATCTTTATTTCACTTCATTTGACATTTTATATAATATATATTTGTGATAATTATTTTAATTAATATGTTTAATTTATATATTCAAAAATAATTATTTTAATTAATAATTTAATATTTGATAAATATTTAATTAATATCTGTTCTCGAATATAATAATTTGAAAAAAATATTACTGAAAATTCATAAATTTAAATAACATTACAAATTTGAAATATTACAAATAACTAATACAAATTAAAACAACTCAATTCAACTCTCTCTCTTATCATATTATGACAAATGGCCCCACACTTTTACCTTTTTGTAGTTTTTTGCACTCCATAAACCGGATCATGCCTGCAAATCGTATCTTCCCTACAAATCCCAAATCCTCTCTCACAATTGTGAGGTTTTTGGATGACATGGTTTTTTACCAAAAAACCCCTCCAAAAACCTTACCATTGAAGTTGCCCTAAGATTATAATGTGTCCTACGAGCATATATAGAGCTCTGTCATGAATTAATGGATAAAAATTGCAGAAATAGAAAATCTTGTGCTACACTACATAAGATTGTGAAACTTGTCAACAATCCACTAAAATCGAATCTATAAGCATATTATAAACCTATCTAACCAACTTATACCTACTTAGAGCATCTTCAATGCTGTATCCGTAAAAACCTCTTAAAACTTATTTTATGGTGGATCCCATAGTACAACTCATAAAAAACTCAAAAATAAAAACTCCAACTTTTTTCTCCACAATCCAAAAAATCTACTAACAACTCTTTGTGTGGACCCTACACCCTCACATAAATCTCTTAAAAATATCCCAACCCACCATTATCATATTTTTTTTAAAAACAAATTGTGAAAATGCGGTACCATATTCATGGTACCACTTTTTTGGGGACTAGAAAAAGCTCCAACCCACAATGGTGTCAGCTTTTTGTATTAGGTTTTTTACTACAAAAATCTCCCAAAAAACTTTGCATTGCGGATGCCCTTATCTATCATGTGTGCTAAGGTGATGATGATAATGATCAAAGGAGATTATGGAGGCAATGTGTCCTATACGGAAATGTCATGTTGCCCAAGTGGGTAGCTATCCACTTGGGTGTATGACCTTGGATTAAATATACACCCATGTGAGTGTGTATGTGTGTGTGATGATCCAAGGACCATGACCCTAAGTAGGTAGCTACCCTTGGCCGGGCGGCATGGAATAGAGCATAGCATTATTCCCTTGTTCAAATCCAACTGACTATCTCATGTAAATATCTCCTTAAAGCTCACTATTTAAGGAAGGTATTATCAACATCAATTTGCCTAATTTTCCAAGAGAAATGGACAATTATACCGAGAATTATTCTAATAGTAATTGGTTTTATAAGAGGACTAAAAGTTTCAGAGAAATCCAAACCAACTGAATGTGAAAAACCTTGAGCCACGTGGATAAAGGAACAAGACTCCAGGTTTTATTTCTGATCAATACCATATTCAGATTTCAAGGCCTTAAACCAACATTGACTTGTTAAGGCCTCATGCACACAATTTGGTTTAATCTCTGCAAGGCAGACAATGAGAACCTTAGGCCATCAGAAGGTTGTAATAGTGAGTATAAGAACTACACGAAATATTTCTAAACATTGTGCATATGTTACTAGTTAATATCCATTAGATTGAAAGAAAATATGTTCAAGATTTGTAAATGTTTTGCAAACATATATACACACAATAATATTTAATTTACTAGCTAGCTAGAAATTACTTTGCCTAATTTCTAGTTTAAATATCTTTACCACAACTATATATTTTTATTATACTTATCAAAAATTCTAAACATATATGCTTGTAATTTGAATTAGAACCAAACAAACAAAAAATCAACAAATAAAAGTAAAATGAGGAGAACTTAATCCAGAATAATTGATTTTTACATTTTAAAAATACTAGTAAAAAGCACGTGTATCGCACGTGATCTACATGACTTTACTTAAATAATTATATTATTTAATAATTTTATTAATTAATATTTAAATATTAAAAGTGATTTATAAATAAATAAATATTAATTAAATTTAAATATTACAATGTATTTAATATATTTTTCTTTACTTTAATTATCGGTCGATATGAATTGTTGAATAATTATTTTCAAAATTTCAATCCAACAAAAAATTTAAAATTAATTTAACAACAATATAAGTTATATATTAGCTTACAATGACATTCATCAATATTTTATTTCATTTTTATGGCTGGAAAAGTATTTTCTTCTTAACTAATCTTTGAATTCTTTTAGCATTGGACGCATTTCACATAATAAGACAAGCAATTTAGCTTATAATTCATAAGCTAATAATTAATAAATCACAAGTTATCGAATTAATTAAAAAAGTAATTAATTAACTTTTATACCAAAAATCCAACATAATGTCATCATTTTATTTGTTATATTATTCAATTAAAAAAATAAAGCTTAATCAAATTCTTATACCTCTTGTGCTTACTTCTTTTATTCTCTCTCAGTTCTTTGATTAAAGAAGTTAAAAAACAAAATTATAATATAATATATATGTAAAAAAAAATTGTTCCATATATTATTTTAATTCTAGTGAGAAAGTCAATATTTTATCATAACACTTAAACTTGAAATTTGCAGTTATCATGTTTCCACTGTCTTATAAATAATAAATATTAACCTATATAAGTTAATCCATTATTTTTTATCGGGAGTCAGGTATTAAATAAAACTATGAAAAATGATAAGTCGGAATCTGAGTTTGGAAACTTTATTCAATTGCACACAGAATAACTTCACTTAATAAATAATAAAATCAAAGAGAATTTTATGAAAGAAAAATAAGCTAACAACTTTCATATGTCAGCCTTTAATAATTAAATATAATACTAATTAATTTTTATGTTTGAAAATTATTGCAAACACTTAAAGTTTTAAAAGTTGTATAATAAACTAAAAATTAATTTAGTTTTTTTAAATTTCATAAAACTTTAGAAAGATACGTTATGCTATTAGACTTTGTATTTGCAGTTGAATTCAGCTATTTTGGTTAATATTAATATGTACACAGTTAGTGAATTTTGTAAAACGTATAGTCAAGAAAATAGCAATTATTCTTAGTATAATAAAATTAATCTATATTTGTTTGAAAAGAATGTACATTTAAAATTGATCTCTTTTAATCTCGTTTACAAAATCATATTATTTATTATAAAATATAATTATCAATCCATTTTTAGTGCCTTTATTGCGAAAAAGGTATATAGTACTTTAATCATTATTTGGAGTTTTTACTGAATTTTTGATCAAATAAGAAATATAGTTGCCAAAAGTTTAGATATCATGTTGTAAAAAATCCCTTAACTACTCTCTTATTCCTCCTTATGCCCAGGATAATTCATATTACTTAGCACTAATCATGGTCACTTCACTCTAATTTATTTTGTATGGTTTAACACAATAAATTTGATACATAAATAATATTTTGAATATTATATTGGCACTGAATTAACATGTAATTTAAGAAATATTATACTTTGACATAGGTATCATATTATTTCATATTAAATAAATTTATTTCATTTATTTATTTTAATACAAGTTTACATACATACAGTGACTTTCTTATTTTTTATTCTAGTTTCAGTTTTTTCATAATATTTTATTTTGTAAAAATAAGAATAATTTGTACCCTAATTTTATAATAATTATTTTTGTTCTTGAATCTATATAAGTCATAAATGTGTACTTTTATAATGAACTGGTATTATACATATTATGAAAGTCATTTAATGTTTTTTTAGAATTTCCAGCTATGACACACACATTTTTTTTAACTATTTTTTTTTATTCTTTCAACTTTTTATAATATGTTTCCTTTGGTTTAATCCTGAACTATCTATATATATGAAATTAACCCTTAAAATTATTTTGGCCAGTCTCAACTCATTAGTGTCAAATATAACCATTTTTTTTTAAAATATATTTTATTCTTAGTTTTCACTTTAATTTTTTGTAATTATTTAATTTACTTAGTTTGTTATGAATGTTATATTAATATTTGAATTAACATACAATTTAAGTAATATATTAATTTCTCAACAAATGTTAACTTTGTATATGGTAAATTAGTTTATTTTTTCTTCGTTTGCGTATCATATATGATCTTTTAGACTTAATCCGATTTTAACTTATGTTTTACTCTTTCACATCATTTCATTAAAATTTAATTATTTTGGTACATATTTTTATTATAAATCTATGTCATACTGGTATTTTAAACTTATAACTTTTTAAGGGTGAAATTTTCAAACGACATTTAGGTTTTATCATAAATGTCAATTTAATACACATATTGATTTTTTTAATTAAGTTCTCCTTATGATTTTTTATATAAATATATTTATAAACATTTTTTTATATTTTTTTGCACTTGCTCTTTTATTTTATAGGAAATAAGACAATTAAAAGATTGAAATCATAACATATTCAAAAAAACTAATAAATTAGAAACTAAAACCTATAATGTAAGATATAAAAAATTAAATAAGAGTCATATTAAAACATATAGTTAGAATTTAAATGGTAAATATTTTTGTCGCGACAAACTTGTTTTGGTTTTGATTCTCTTTTTTTTTTTCATTTTAATCCCATTCCTTTTATATTATAATTTTTATTTTACTGATATGGCTAATTAAAATAAAACATGCTTGGGATTTAAATAAAAATAAAATATGAAACCCTCTTGTTTTCAATACTATTTATTTAACAACCATAAACAAAATTAATTTTCAAAATTACATATTACTAATTGGGGGTGTTTTTCGACCATGGAGAAATTATGTATTTTATCTACTTTTTATTTAATATCAAAACCACTAAAATATTTTTTATTTTATTCTTTCTTATCATATCTATTTTATTTTAATATGTTTCTTATAAATTATAATAGACGTATTTAATTATTGAAAAAAATCAAAAGAATATAAGAAATATATAATCTTTCATCACACTAAACTTTAAACTATTAAAATTCTCTTCTATAACTATATATGTCACGCCCCAAACGGGACGCGACGAACGATCCACAACAAAATACAATAACCAAACAGTCCAGACAAATATCAACGAGAACCCAATGTGACAGAGTCTAAATAGCAGCGGAATAATTAAATAACAAGTACAGGTACAACTTAAAGTCTACAATCCATCATCCAAATTACAACCCGAAAGTCAACAAAATATAGTAACTTAAAGTCAAAGGGTCCTACGCCCTTCAGTTACAAACTGGAATGGAACGAAATACAAAAGTCCGACAACAACATAAGAAAAGAGTCCAATCAACAACAAGAAATAGCAAATCCAAAGAAGCGGAGTACAAAGTCTCAATCCGAGCTTCTGTTCAAAGATCTCCAACGAAATCCTCATCTAAGGTTAGAAAACGGTGGGGATGAGACAGTAAATCTCAGTGGATGGGGTGATCGTGTGCAAGTGTGGCGCAATATAGTTAATGTGAGAAAACTTGATTTATATGAAACGCGTGAGTATGATGCATGGATTCACACACGATTCAAGCGTCATGATAAAATATTTAGATAATATACTTATACGATTCAAGAAAAACGATTCATGTCACAGGCACTATGTGATTCAGCTAAGACAGTAGGATTGCGTCACGAAAGTGTAACGCCAATCCCATGCAAGGCAATTAATGGATGCGCACGAATTTGTAGCGCCAACCAATGCAAAAGCAGGTAAGCGGTTTTGCGTGATTTTAAATGTAACGCCAACCAATGCAACAATGTAGCGGTGGCGGTTTGCGGAAATGTAACGCCAACCAAAATGGGTCCGATAACTCGGAATCGTGTGGATCGGACAACGATTCCTTCATTCTTCCTTGTAACTCCCGGTCAAGTATGGTCCAAGACCAAGACCTTATCGCTCCGTTGGCAAAGACAAAATCCACAAGTGGAGCTTGCAAGGCTCCGGATCTGTCATAATCATGATTATACCTCGATTACGACCCGCTTCCCTTGGACAAACTCCGTCCCTCGATTGCGGGATTAGGACGATGGGGCGGAAGAGTGGAATAGCAGCCGAGCGCCCGGTTCCATCCCCGACGTATCCATTCCGACCGTGAGCTCGACACACCAAGTTGACTCAGCAGAAAGTAATTACAAGTACAGGCAGTCAACCAGACAGTCGAGTATTATTGATTCAGGGAAGCAGTTTAGGAAAATTTTTGAAAACGCGAGTGGTAATTATGGCGTTGGTGAGTTTTTGGATGAAGATGATTATCGGAAGGATAAGCAACCTTCGATATCTTGAAAGATTAGGTGGAACATAAGTCCCGTTATAGATTCAAAATCGCAAGGCGAGGAAGTCGCTCCGCGACCGGGTATTAATCGGTCAAATTGATCCGATAAGTCAAGGGTTTTGAGAAAATAAAATACTTTAATTAAATCTCCAAGTCAGAGGGTCCAGGGCTATTTTAGTAAAAGAGAAAATAATTTTGAGTTAGGTCCTTTATAAAAGAAAAATTGTAATTTAGCCCCATTTTGTAAAAACCAATACTTTTGGGGTTAAAATTGAATAAATAAATATCCCGACCTTGAAAAATTAAGAGGTCAGTTCCTAAATTCTCCAAATTGTCCAGAGATTCAGGTTTTTAAAATTTTGAGGTCAAGAGTTTGTAAAATTCTCACATTGGCCCCAAATTTGTAAAAATTGCCAATTCGGACCTTAAGTTTTAAAAAATTCGGAACTCACAAACCGGAAGGGCTTTTAATGTGATTCTAGTTGGATAATGTCACTAAGGTTAGTAGGATATTGAGACAAAAGCAGTTTTTAAAAGAAATATGTGTAGGTCCTTTAACTTTTGAAAATATCATTTTTGTCCCATTTTGAAATAATTGCCTTTAAGGCTTTTAGGGGTCCAATTATTATGAAATTTGAACCTTGGGTCCAAAATATAATTAAGTTATAGTTAAGTTAGTATTTCCAGGTGCATGGGCTGCATAATTCCTGGAAATTTCATTTGGGTCCTCAAGTTTAGTATTTTACACATTAGTCCCTCAATTTTAGAAAAATTACTTTCCAAGCCCTAAACACTTGGATTTTTGGAATACTTTTAAAATATGTAATTCCCAGTACCTTAAGAGTAAAAATTTCAAATTTTAAAGTTTAGGTCTGGGGCAGTTTTAAAAATTGCAAAGTAGCCCTTAAACTTTCAAAATTTTACAATCTAGTCCCTGGGCTTTTAAATGTTGATTTTATTTATCTTAAAACTCTTAAAACTTTATTAAAATGTCCAAAAGTCATTTTTGAACCTGAGTACAGTCCCAAATTTTGAAATTTGCAGAGGGGTCCTTTAACTTTTATTTTCTTGCAATTTAGTCCACCAACTTTCCATTTTTACATTTTTAAGTCCAAAATTGAAATTTAATCAATTATGCTCGACTTTTCCAGGTTATAAGGCATCCAAAACATAGATTTTAAAGATCATACACATGCATGTCCAATACATACAAGAATTCATCAATTAAAACATTAAAGTGTACATGCATGCACCTAAAATTCAATAAATAGTAATTTTGAGCAACTCTTGAGAATTTTCATGATTTGATATATAAAATTGACATACAATACATAGATTATATATATCTCAAGGATCATGATAAAATTTTCTACATGCATTTAATCAAAACACCTAAAAGTTGGAAAATATTTTTCCACCCACCTTAAAATTGGAAATTGTGAAATAAAAGGATAATTTCACAAATTTTGGATGAGGCTTCTTAGGTCAGCCCCTAAGTCAAGAAAATATCAAAATTTGGAGTTAGAAAAATGAGAGAAAAATTAAGGAGAAAAAGAAGGAAATAAGGAAATGAAACAGGACTACACTTTACCTGTGTAGTAGATGTTTGGAGACTAGTTGAAGCTTAAAAATTGGAAATTTTGGCTCAACTCCAAAATCTCCTAAGGTCAGCCCCTATTTCTTAAAAATGAAAAAGGGGTGTTAAAATTTGAAAAAAATAGGAAGAGTAGGAAAGAAGGGGTCTAGTACTCAATTCTTACCTTGTAGTCTAATTTCTCTACTAATTCTTCTTCAAGTCTTCTAAAATTCACCACTATGCATGCATGTCTCCAAGTGGTCTTCTAAGTACCTCAAAATCCAAAATATAACTTAAGTTAAAAGAAGAAGGTGATGAGTAGAAAGAATTTAAGTTGAATTGAGGAGTGAAATTTCTTACCTTGAGAAAGGGGTGTTCGAATTTTTGAGTTTTAAGTGGTAAGATTGTTTGTTTTGGTTTAGATGTTTGAAGAAAGGAAGTATGTTTGATGTTAGGAAGAAGATGTTCTTAGAGTTATGAAGATGGGTTTGAAGATGTAAAGGGCTTGTGTTTGAATATTTGAAGATGTGAAGAAGGGGTACTTGAAGATATGAAGAATTTATGTTGAAGATTTGAAGATGTGAAGAGTTGGTGTTTGAAGGTTTGAAGATATGCATGAATTTTTGTTTGAAGGTTTGAAGATGTGAATGAATTTTAGAGAGAGGTTAGAGAGAAGGAGGAGAATTAGTTAGAGGATTAAAATGTGTTGGATGAAATGAACAAATTTTGTTCAATTTCCTTCATGTGGCCGTCCACATTGGTGAGAGGGGGGAGAAAATTTTGTTTAATTGTGTCTTGTATTTTGCCTCATGCATGGGGAACATTTTGAAGGTCAAAGGTATGGGCAAGAGAATGTTTGAATGGAATGTTGGAAGACTTCCAACATGTTGGCAAAAATAATATTAAAGAAGTAATGTAAGAGATGATGTGTATAATGTTTGAATTAATGGTATAATTATACACAAGATGACTAATATAAGGTGTAGGTGTACAAGAGTTGGATGATATTTTTACTCCAAAAATACCACCATGGCCGTCCACTATAATGGCAATATGGTAATTCCATATATTTTTTCTTTTGTCCCAAATTTGATGATAATAGATGAAATATATCAATCTCCAAAATATTTAGTGATTTCCTTGATCACTTGTAAGTCTCATGATCACTTAATCTAAATCAAAATCTTAATTCTATAAGGTAAAAATCTCTAAAATAAATAGTCTCTTAAAATTCTAAGGTGACTAATAAATACAAAAATAGTAATAATGATCAATCAAGTGATCATAAATGAGGAATAGAATTAATGATGATCATGATCACAAGTAATTACATAAAATGAAATAAAATACAAAATATATATATTATTTTTAATTACCCATCAAAATGACGCGATAAAATAGTCGATCAAAAGTATAAATGACAATAAGGATCAATTAATAGCTCGAAAAATCGGGGCTTCACATCCTCCCCTCTTAAAAGAATTTGGTCCCCAAATTCTCTTGAAATGGTTCGGATATTGATTCCTTATGTCTTCTTCCATCTCCCACGTTGCGTCTTCGCCTCGATTGTGGTTACGCTACACCACTTTAACCATCGGAATTTCTCTTACGCAATCGTCGATTCACGATCAATGATCCGGGTTGGCCTCTCGGTGTAGGATAGATTTTCCATTAGAGGAGGAGTATCTCGAGTGATGATATGCTCGGGATCTGGTTGATACTTCTTCAGTCTTGACACGTGGAATACATCGTGCATTCCCACATATGGTGCTGGTAACTCGAGTCTGTAGGCTAACTTCCCGATCCTCTATAAAATCTTGTAAGGTCCAACATATCTCGGACTCAACTTGCCTCCTTTCTTTGGATTGATCAATCCTTTCCTTGGTGAAAGTCTGAGAAATACTTCATCACCGACTTCAAATTCCAAATCCTTTCTTCTCTTGTCCGCGTAACTCTTTTGGCGGCTCTGAGCTGTGCGAATCCACTCCTTGATCAGCTTGACCTTCTCCATGGCCTCCGAACTAAATCCAACCTTGGAATTCGAGGGCGACTTTCGTTTCTCTTTCGGAGTCCATTGGTCGTCAATCTCCCAGTGTAGTGGGGATCTACATTTTCGCCCATATAATGCCTCGTAGGTGCCATCCCAATCATGGCCGATAACCGTTATTGTAGGCGAACTCGCCTAATGGTAAGCGAATCCCAACTTCCTTGGAAATCCAACGCGTGCTCGCAACATATCTTCTAGGGTTTGGATCGTTCGCTCAGACTGTCCATCAGTTTGTGGATGTGCTGTTGTGCTGAAACTTAGCGAGATACCCAATTTCTCGTGCAAGCACTTTCAAAATCTGGAGACAAACCTCGGGTCTCTCATGCGATACTATGTCAACTAGTACTCCATGCAAATCGAATGATCTCTCGGATATAAATCTGCGCGACGTTTTCGCAAGCTATCGTTTTCTTAATGGTTAAGAAGTGTGCATGTTTCGTGAGTCGGTCTACAACTACCCAAATAGCATCATGGCCTCCTCTGGTCTTTGGTAAATCCCTCACAAAGTCCATCATTATGTGTTCCCATTTTCACTCGGGAATCCTCTTCTGAAATAATTCCTTTCAAATTCTAGATGAGATTCATACTTATTGTATCTATTCATGAAAGATCTATCCCATCCTCAATATCAAAACTTAGGTGGCCTAGAGGCGCTTATATTCGATCCAAATTCCCATCAGCCAATTTCCAATAATCATTCTGCAAAAATATCTCTAACAACCTTAGTGGTACGCAAAATTTATTGTCATCACCTTGTAATAGACACTATTCATAGTACCCTATTCATGTGATCCGTAACATTTGCACCACTATTTGATTATCACTTAACCAATCATTTCTATTCCACATACCGTTCTAATGTACTATTCTCATAATTATTAGTTCAAAACATACCTCTTATAATTCAAATCCCGAATATATCCTTGCTTGTCATAGCTAGTCAATACTTCATTTATCTAAGAAAGTGATACTCATTATAATAGAGTCGATTTAACTAAATAGTCGACACATATTCATATCGTGGTATATTTCCTCGAACAATTGGTAGTAGATTTCATCGCTAAAAGTGCAAGATCAACCCATAATCTCCACCCATCAACACATAATAGTCGAGACCTCAGTAATCATTTAATAAGTTATTTCCAAAGTTGTAATCGTATGAGTCGCTCCTTCTAAATCTTGATGGCAATCTCAATTTCCCATATCCATAAGGTCCTTGATTATTCCAGATAAATGTGCACATCTCATATACTTTATATAGAATACTATTATCCGTCTCCTCCGAAATTAATCAATACTTAATACTCAATAACTAAGTCGAAATCAATCAAATTCATATATCATGTGCGTGCCTAGATCACCATAATATTCCGAATACTCACAGATAATCACTATCCCAAATTTAATTCACAAATGAGATATCATAACTTAAAAAAAAATATTTAGTGACAATATCCAGTTGAGACCCTATAATCGTCATATCCTTGACGTATCTTATCCACGATACCAAACAACAAGTCAAATTTGCTTACTTAAGCTCGTAGAAGTATTTAGAAAGAATAACACAATGGCACATCATCGGTAAATCATACTTAGTAATTCCCACACAATCATTCTCTAAAGTAATATCATTAGGCATCTAACTTCTATAATATATCATATGACCCAATTATATACTGTCAAGTGATAACCTTATATTCTCCATGTCTCATCATAATGGGGCATTATAGCCTTCAAATCAAGAAATTTCTAAATCACCTACATCCAAAATGAGGTATATTCATTAATGTAAGACTTGAATACACCCATGAAGTACAACACTAGTAATACCGAGTCAAAGATACTTTTGAACCAAAATACAATCAATCTAATACAAATGAAAGCAAGGTACATCATGGAATAAGCGTCTACCATAACGAAAGTACAAGCGACAATCAAGCTAACTAATCGGTGAGATCGCCATCATCGTCACTCGCAGCCTATGTCCATAATCGGCCGGGTCGGGTTGAGGTGGCGCCTCGACCTCGGCCAATCCACAAAGTCTAACCACCGCTCGAATCCCCGAGCCTCATCAAGTGGAGCAGCCTCAAGTGCCTCGAGGCTCTCCGATGTCGATCGGATCCTCCCAGATCTACTCGGGATCCTCCTCAGATCCTCCTCGCCAGTACGGGCTCCACCTCGGGCGGTGGCAATGGCCGAGCATTAGCCGCCAAAAAGCCTCCAAAGGCGGCGTCTCTCGAGCTAGGGCTCGTGTAAGGTCCTCTATGATATCATCCGCTTGATGAGGGTCTCTCAAGCGCTCGACGGTGTCGGCTGGAAAGCG
This sequence comes from Rehmannia glutinosa, assembly GCA_016081115.2. Lineage (NCBI taxonomy): Eukaryota > Viridiplantae > Streptophyta > Magnoliopsida > Lamiales > Orobanchaceae > Rehmannia > Rehmannia glutinosa. The sequence goes on from JABTTQ020000412.1 coordinate 152,883, forward strand.
GCGTCAACCTCCCATTTCTCGCGGCCGTCACACCTCTTCATCCTCTCTCGCATGTTATCCAGCGCTCCGATACTCGATTTGGTCCTCCCGCGCTCTTATGGTGTTGTCGCGGTCTTAATGATAGTGGTCAACTCGCTCTTTTCATCTTGGCTCCTTGCAAGTTACCGTGTCAGTCCTGTTAATCGGCGCTCCTCGGGTAGCTCGAGGTCGCCGAATACTCTCCCGGTGCGGTGAATCGCGAGTGCCGTAGTACTCCCGCTCAAGCACGGGCATGATAAACGCCCCACCAAGAAGGTGGCGTCGGCTCCATCCTGATCAAACAAAATTAAGGCGGATCAGTCAAAGGTAGAGGAAAGATAAGGAGAGAATAATGAAAGAATGAATAAGGAAATCAGTCAAGAATCAACTAAGTCAAAACAAGTATGACTACGAAATCTTAAAATATGCGTTCTAACTTAGTTCAAATATCAATAAGACGGTTCTATGCCAATTTGAAATCGATTTCACACTTAATTGGTCAAGTCGCGGTAATACCCAAAACACGGATCGGGGTCCTATCCTGGGTCAGCTCGGTGTAAGTTTCCATCTTACTAGCCGAGCTCTGATACCACTCTAACTGTCACGCCCCAAACGGGATGCGACGAACGATCCACAACTTAAATACAATAACCAAACAGTCCAGACAAATATCAACGAGAACCCAATGTGACTGAGTCTAAATAGCAGAGGAATAATTAAATAACAAATGCAGTACAACTTAAAGTCTACAATCCATCATCCAAATTACAACCCGAAAGTTAACAAAATATAGTAACTTAAAGTCAAAGGGTCCTACGCCCTTCAGTTACAAACTGGAATGGAACTAGGGGTGTAAACGATCCGAGCCGAGCCGAGCTTTAACTTGTTTGCCATATGTTCGTTTAATTTTATACATGTTCAAGCTTGGCTTGAGCTTGATTCAATTTTAAAAAAGCTTGTTCGTGTTCGGCTTGATAAGAAAATTTAATGCTTGAATGTGTTTGTGAACATGTTCGTGAACGTGTTCGTTTTGAGTTCGTGTTCAATATGTTCAAACAATTAATAACTTTGTTCGCGAACAACAAATAAACAAAAATTTGACTTTTTTCGTGAACGATAAACAAACAAACATTTTTTCAAACTTATAGATGAAAATACATATAAATTATTGTCAAAAAATAAATACACATACACTAAGTAACTAACCAAATAATTGGCAGCCAAACTATATTAGAAATAGTTGAAAATATATGGGCCAGAGCTTATATAATGATTTTTTTCACTATATTACGTATTAGGGTAGGGTTTAGAGAGTATTATGTATCTTAAGGGCTTTAAGTCTTTTTAATTTTATTAAAATAAAATATTTTTAATTATTTTTTTAAAATAATCAAGCTATTAGTCGAGCCCTTAACGAGTTTGTTCACGAACAAGTCTAAAAAAATATTATATGAGCTTGTTCTTGAACATTTATAAACAAACACTAAACAAACTTGTTCACGAGCTTTTAGTAAACGGGTATAGAATTGTTCAAGCTCATTCGTTTATTACACGAGCCTCAAAATGTGTTCGTTTATGCTCACTTAACTAAATAAACGAACATAAACGAACGTTATCCGAGCATATTCACGAGCTGTTTGTCGAACGCTCTGTTCACTTACAGCCCTAAATGGAACGAAATACAAAAGTCCGACAACAACATAAGAAAAGAGTCCAATCAACAACAAGAAATAGCAAATCCAGCAAGCGGAGTACAAGGTCTCAATCCGGAGCGGTTCAAAGATCTCCAACGAAATCCTCATCTAAGGTTAGAAAACGGTGGGGATGAGACAGAAATCTCGGTGGATGGGGTGATCGTGTGCAAGTGTGGCGCAATATTGTTAATGTGAGAAAACTTGATTATATGAAACGCGTGAGTATGATGCATGGATTCACACACACGATTCATAAGCGTCGTGATAAAATATTTAGATAATATACTTATACGATTCAAGAAAGCGATTCATGTCACACGTGCAGCACTATGTGATTGATCAAATAAGATAGGTAGGATTGCGTGCGGAAGTGTAACGCCAATCCCATGCAAGGCAATTAATGGTTGCGTCAAGACGGATTTGTAGCGCCAACCAATGCAAAGCGGTAAGCGGTTGCGTGCGGAAATATAACGCCAACCAATGCAGCGGTGGCGGTTGCGCACGGAAATGTAACGCCAACCAAAATGGGTCCGATAACTCCAGAATCGTGTGGATCGGGCGATTCCTTCGTTCTTCCTTGTAACTCCCGGTCAAGATGGTCCAAGACCGCACCTTATCGCTCTCAGAGGCAAAGACAAAATCCACAGTGGAGCTTGCAAGGCTCGGATCCGTCATAATCATGATTATACCTTAGTACTACGACCCGCTTCCCTGGACAAACTCCGTCCCTTAGTTGCGGGATTAGGGACGATGGGGTAGGAAGAGTGGAATAGCAACCGAGTTACCGGTTCTATCCCGACGATCCATTCCATTTTGTGAGCTCGACACACCAAGTTGACTCAGCAGAAAGTAATTACAAGTACATGCAATCAACCAGCAATGAGTATTATTGATTCAGGGAAGCGAGTTTAGGAAAATTTTGAAAACGCGAGTGGTAATTATGGCGTTGGTGAGTTTTTGGATGAAGATGATTATCGGAAGGATAAGCAACCTTCGATATCTTGAAAGATTAGGTGGAACATAAGTCCGTTATAGATTCAAAAAATCGCTGGCGAGGAAGTCGCTCATGATCAGGGTATTGTCGGTCAAATTGATCCGATAAGTCAAGGGTTTTGAGAAAATAAAATACTTTAATTAAATCTCCAAGTCAGAGGGTCCAGGGCTATTTTAGTAAAATAGAAAATAATTTGAGTTAGGTCCTTTATAAAAGAAAAATTGTAATTTAGCCCCGTTTTGTAAAAACCAATACTTTTGGGGTTAAAATTGAATAAATAAATATCCCGACCTTGAAAAATTAAGAGGTCAGTTCCTAAATTCTCCAAATTGTCCAGAGATTCAGGTTTTTAGAATTCTGAGGTCGAAATTTTGTAAAATCCTCACATTGGCCCCAAATTTGTAAAAATTGCCAATTCGGACCTTAAGTTTTAAAAAATTCGGAACTCACAAACCGGAAGGGATTTTAATGTGATTCCAGTTGGAAAATGTCTCTAAGGTTAGTAGGATATTGGGACAAAAGCAGTTTTTAAAAGAAATATGTGTAGGTCCTTTAACGTTTGAAAATATCATTTTTGTCCCATTTTGAAATAATTGCCTTTAAGGCTTTTAGGGGTCCAATTATTATGAAATTTGAACCTTGGGTCCAAAATATAATTAAGTTATATTTAAGTTAGTATTTCCAGGTGCATGGACTGCATAAGTCCTGGAAATTTCATTTGGGTCCTCAAGTTTAGTATTTTACACATTAGTCCCTCAATTTTAGAAAAATTACTTTCCAAGCCCTAAACACTTGGATTTTTGGAATACTTTTAAAATATGTAATTCCCAGTACCTTAAGAGTAAAAATTTCAAATTTTAAAGTTTAGGTCTGGGGCATTTTTAAAAATTGCAAAGTAGCCCTTAAACTTTCAAAATTTTACAATCTAGTCCTTGGGCTTTTAAAGGTTGATTTTATTTATCTTAAAACTCTTAAAACTTTATTAAAATGTCCAAAAGTCATTTTTGAACCTGAGTACAGTCCCAAATTTCGAAATTTGCATAGGGGTCCTTTAACTTTTATTTTCTTGCAATTTAGTCCACCAACTTTCTATTTTTACATTTTTAAGTCCAAAATTGAAATTTAATCAATTATGCTCGATTTTCCAGGTCATAAGGCATCCAAAATATAGATTTTAAAGATCATACACATGCATGTCCAATACATACAAGAATTCATCAATTAAAACATTAAAGTGTACATGCATGCACCTAAAATTCAATAAATAGTAATTTTGAGCAACTCTTGAGAATTTTCATGATTTGATATATAAAATTGACATGCAATACATAGATTATATATATCTCAAGGCTCATGATCAAATTTTCTTCATACATTTAATCAAAACACCTAAAAGTTGGAAAATATTTTTCCACCCACCTTAAAATTGGAAATTGTGAAATAAAAGGATAATTTCACAATTTTTGGATGAGGCTTCTTAGGTCTGCCCCTAAGTCAAGAAAATATCAAAATTTGGAGTTAGAAAAATGAGAGAAAAATTAAGGAGAAAAAGAAAGAAATAAGGAAATGAAAAAGGACTACACTTTACCTTGTGTAGTAGATGTTTGGAGACTAGTTGAAGCTTAAAAATTGGAAATTTTGGCTCAACTCCAAAATCTCCTAAGGTCAGCCCCTATTTCTCAAAAATGAAAAAGGGGTGTTAAAATTTGAAAAAAATAGGAAGAGTAGGAAAGAAGGAGTCTAGTACTCAATTCTTACCTTGTAGTCTAATTTCTCTACTAGTTCTTCTTCAAGTCTTCTAAAATTCACCACCATGCATGCATGTCTCCAAGTGGTCTTCTAAGTACCTCAAAATCCAAAATATAACTTAAGTTAAAAGAAGAAGGTGATGAGTAGAAAGAATTTAAGTTGAATTGAGGAGTGAAATTTCTTACCTTGAGAAAGGGGTGTTCGAATTTTTGAGTTTTAAGTGGTAAGATTGTTTGTTTTGGTTTAGATGTTTAAAGAAAGGAAGTATGTTTGATGTTAGGAAGAAGATGTTCTTGGAGTTATGAAGATGGGTTTGAAGATGTAAAGGGCTTGTGTTTGAATATTTGAAGATGTGAAGAAGGGGTACTTGAAGATATGAAGAATTTATGTTGAAGATTTGAAGATGTGAAGAGTTGGTGTTTGAAGGTTTGAAGATATGAATGAATTTTTGTTTGAAGGTTTGAAGATGTGAATGAATTTTAGAGAGAGGTTAGAGAGAAGGAGGAGAATTAGTTAGAGGATTAAAATGTGTTGGATGAAATGAACAAATTTTGTTCAATTTCCTTCATGTGGCCGTCCACATTGGTAGAGAGGGGGGAGAAAATTTTGTTTAATTGTGTCTTGTATTTTGCCTCATGCATGGGGAACATTTTGAAGGTCAAATGTATGGGCAAGAGAATGTTTGAATGGAATGTTGGAAGACTTCCAACATGTTGGCAAAAATAATATTAAATAAGTAATGTAAGAGATGATGTGTATAATGTTTGAATTAATGGTATAATTATACACAAGATGACTAATATAAGGTATAGGTGTACAAGAGTTGGATGGTATTTTTACTCCAAAAATACCACCATGACCGTCCACTATAATGGCAATATGGTAATTCCATATATTTTTTTTTGTCCCAAATTTGATGATAATAGATGAAATATATCAATCTCCAAAATATTTAGTGATTTCCTTGATCACTTGTAAGTCTCATGATCACTTAATCTAAATCAAAATCTTAATTCTATAAGGTAAAAGTCTCTAAAATAAATAGTCTCTTAAAATTCTAAGGTGACTAATAAATACAAAAATAGTAATAATGATCAATCAAGTGATCATAAATGAGGAATAGAATTAATGATGATCATGATCACGAGTAATTACATAAAATGAAATAAAATACAAAATGTATATATTATTATTAATTACCCGTCAAAATGACGCGGTAAAATAGTCGATCAAAAGTATAAATGACAATAAGGATCAATTAATAGCTCGAAAAAATCGGGGCTTCACAATATATATTTTGAACATATGGTTGGCGATTTATTGAAACCAAATTTTATTTGAAAATGATTTATAAGAAATTTAAAGTACTCTTAGTGTTATAATTAAAAAAAATATTTTCGATTTTTTGAAAGAAAAAAAATGGGTATAAATTTTAGAAAAGTTTAAATAAATAACAAAACTATAAAAAAACATAAATTCTTAATTCTACATAGTGCTGAACATTATAAGGTTGAAAATTTATCATGTGAAATCCTTATATATGCTTATGACATATGGTTATAAAGTTCTCGAAATGTAGTTTAATATGAAACTAATATTATTTTAATATTCAGAATATTTTAAGAGTTATAGATGAAAGAATAATACTTTTGATGTGTAGAATATAAAAAGCCACTTCTCTTGTAATTGAACAAATTAAATAGAAGCCAAATAAGTATCCAATTACTTAGTTGCCCCTAGTTTTCAATACTATTTATTTAACAACCATAAATAAAATTAATTTCAAAATTACATATTACTAATTGGGGGTGTTTTCCGACCATGGAGAAATTATGTATTTTATCTACTTTTTATTTAATATCAAAACCACTAAAATAATTTTTATTTTATTCTTTCTTATCATATCTATTTTATTTTAATATGTTTCTTATAAATTATAATAGATGTATTTAATTATTGAAAAAAATCAAAAGAATATAAGAAATATATAATCTTTCATCACACTAAACTTTAAACTATTAAAATTCTATTCTATAACTATATATATTTTGAACATATGGTTGGCGATTTATTGAAACCAAAATTTATTTGAAAATGATTTATAAGAAATTTAAAGTATTCTTAGTGTTATAATTAAAAAAAAATATTTTCGATTTTTTGAAAGAAAAAAATGGGTATAAATTTTAGAAAATTTTAAATAAATAACAAAACTATAAGAAAACATAAATTCTTAATTCTACATAGTGCTGAACTTTATAAGATTGAAAATTTATCATGTGAAATCCTTATATATGCTTATGACATATGGTTAGAAAGTTCTCGAAATGTAGTTTAATATGAAACTAATATTATTTTAATATTCAGAATATTTTAAGAGTTATAGATGAAAGAATAATACTTTTGATGTGTAGAATATAAAAACCCACTTCTCTTGTAATTGAACAAATTAAATAGAAGCCAAATAAATATCCAATTACTTAGTTGCCCCTAGTTTTCAATACTATTTATTTAACAACCATAAATAAAATTAATTTTTAAAATTACATATTACTAATTGGGGATGTTTTCCGACCATGGAGAAATTATGTATTTTCTCTACTTTTTATTTAATATCAAAACCACTAAAATATTTTTTATTTTATTCTTTCTTATCATATCTATTTTATTTTAATATGTTTTTTATAAATTATAATAGACGTATTTGATTATTGAAAAAAATCAAAAGAATATAAGAAATATATAATCTTTCATCACACTAAACTTTAAACTATTAAAATTCTCTTCTATAACTATATATATTTTGAACATATGGTTGACGATTTATTGAAACCAAATTTTATTTGAAAATGATTTATAAGAAATTTAAAGTATTCTTAGTGTTATAATTAAAAAAAATATTTCCGATTTTTTGAAAGAAAAAAAATGGGTATAAATTTTAGAAAAGTTTAAATAAATAACAAAACTATAAGAAAACATAAATTCTTAATTCTACATAGTGCTGAACTTTATAAGGTTGAAAATTTATCATGTGAAATCTTTATATATGCTTATGACATATGGTTAGAAAGCTCTCGAAATGTAGTTTAATATGAAACTAATATTATTTTAATATTCAGAATATTTTAAGAGTTATAGATGAAAGAATAATATTTTTGATGTGTAGAATATAAAAAGCCACTTCTCTTGTAATTGAACAAATTAAATAGAAGCCAAACAAATATCCAATTACTTAGTTGCCCCTAAATTTTACCATGCCAAATGGATATTTTTGTCAAATCAAAAATTCTAAGAAACATTCACACTTTTAAGATAGTATAGATATAGATAGATAGATAGATAGATAGATAGATAGGTAGACTAGTACATCAATGGGTAAAAATTTTGATCACCTTATTAAGTGATCTAGAACTCTTTTTTAAGTATAAGTACCAACAACGTGATATATACACACTTAATCCAAAACCCTAATAATCTAAAAGTTAAAAAAAAGAATTTTTATACAAATATATGTATCAATGTAACAAATTTATTATGCCTCGGTCAATAATTCTCCAGTAGGTTGTGTGGTGAGTCCAAAACCAAATGGAAAAAGTGGATCATAATGTTCATCCCCAACATTCATGGGGAGCTGGTCAACTCTCTTGAACCATGTTCTCGACAATTTTCCAGTGAAACCATAGTCACCAAATAACAAATCAGCCACACCTTCGCCTTCACTTCCGGACAACCATGCAGCTACAAGGGCTTGATGGAGCTCTTTTTTTTTTTTTAATTATCTAATTTTAGAAAAATCACTAGTTAATAAGATTTTTCAGTTTACGTCAAAGATTATGGTTAAGTTTTAACATATCTAAATTTTAGGATTAAATTTTGACCATCAATTCCTAATTACTAAGAGTTTTGATTAATTTCTAGGAACTTACACTAGGATTAATTCCTATATGTGCATATCCATATACAGGGGCGGCTCTGGGCGGCCAAGATGGTGCCGCTGTACAGGGCCCCCTCCGGCAAGAGCCCTCGGATTTTTTGTTATTTATTGTATACATATATATATAGATAGATATATAAATTAAAGGTTTGTACAATGAAATAATGAGGGATTTGGTACATTGGTAGTGTTTCTTTTTATGTTCATGGTCATGAGTTCAAATCCCAACAGGAGCAAATATTATGGTTTTATTTTATTTGTCTTTTTTTGCCTTTCAATCTAACTGTTTTTTTCTTTTTGCATTCTATGTAACTATTTTTTCCCGCCTATCTATGTAACTAATTTTTTTTATCTAACTATATTTTTTTTTCAAAATCGAAAAACATAATTGAAGAATTGAAAAAGTCCCCACCTTTTAATACTCATTATGTCCTTCGTATTTGCCATTTTTTTCCTTTAGCAAAACCAAAAAATAGAATTGAAGAATTTAGAAATGCAAGATCAATTTTCATAGCTAATTTATTATTTTTTTTTGTTTTTTTCTTTATGGTAAATTATATTGAACAATCTTTTTCGTAATTTATTTAATAAGACACAAATGTTAAAGTTGGAGTATTATATTTTTGTTATTATATATCTTATTTTTTAATGTTAAATCAATGAAATTATATTTGTACCATTGATTTTATTATTTTTTTTATGTAAACATAAGGGCCCCATTCCCCATTTTTTTTATTCGCTCCAGGGTCCTCGAAACCTTGGACCGGCTCTGTCCATATGTATTATATATTTGTATGAGTAATATATATTTCACAATTTTTCTTTTCTAATTTCATTTAGTTATATTTAATTTAAACATAGAAATGTGGATCGCCAGATCATAGTTGTTAAAATGAACGGTTGATATTTAATTTGATTTGGGGGCAAAGTTGTGTCTTCACGTTTTGTTAAATTTCATTTTATTCTTTTTTTAGGGTAACTTTTGCTTTTCAATTTTTTTTTTATTTTTTATAACTCAGCTTCCAGGCTTACGCCTGACTATGCCTGAGGACAACAGCTCCGACTCCTCATTGATGTCGCCAAGGTAAACCGCGGGATGTGCACACACTAGGTGCTCGACGGGTCTGGCCGACGCGTACAACCGGGATCCTCCCAGGTAAAGAGAACAATTATGTTCGACCCCCCAATCTACTAATAACAATCTCTCCCCGAATCGAACCCACACAGATGCTATTCAGTATGAGTTCCCATCAAAACTTTTGTTTTTCACAAATTATGTTACATTGGTCAAACTTTCGTTAGAGTAGTGTCTGTAATTTATAAAGTTAGTTGGGGTTTCTATTGTAATTTGACTTAACCTCAGATGCAGTTTTTGTAATTATCTCTTATTATTTTGAAACTTCAAGTTTTTGTAGTCCGTTGTGACTTAAAATGTTGCCTTTCTGTCAGTTTTTAGTAATTGAGAAAATGTTGTCTTGTGTCCCTTGATTTATTTCTCCTCAAAATACTTAGCTAAAGAATTTCAGAAATTCAACAATTCTATAGGCTTGTAGCTAGTGATGATTACTGACAGGGGATCATTAAACTAAAACCAAGTAGCAATCAAAAAGTTCTGTGTAAGTAATGGGGATCAAGTGATCATATAAGATCAGAAGGTAGATCTAGAGAAGGCTTAGCAAGATCCCTTAGAGCATAGCCAATGGTTGCTCCCCTGGTTCTTTGGCATAACCCAAATTGGACTGAGCTGCAAAGAAGGAATAAATAATTAATTATGTAAATAGGCTAGGGGAAAAATTGTGTTTGGGCTAGTTTTCAAGTGGGTTGGGTAGGCTGGCCCGTCAGGACGAAAAGGAAAAATTAGGTCGACGACTCGAAAATTCCTTGGGACAATGATGTAAATATCCACCTATTTTAGACCGGTTCTGCAAAATACTAGAATTATAACAAAATTACCTAAAAATACGTTGCCGCATTCTAATTACCAACAAATACGCTCAAACCAAGCATATTACCAAACTATACACTGATAACCACCAAGAACAGACTTGCAGGTCCACAACGTAGCAGCCGCAACCAAGTGCGCAGACACTTTCCGAAGAAGAAGAACAAACAATACGAATGAACAAGCAAAGGAAGAAGAATCAAAGTCCAAATTAGTAAAATAAAGAAGAAAGCAGAACAAAAAACAAGGTACAAAACACCAATCTCGAAAAAAACATTAATTAATTACTCTAAAAACCTATTGTTCACATCACTGTGCATCTATTTCCACATGCAAAATTATAATTGAACAAATATATATGCATCAGATCAAATTGAAATTGTAAATCGAATTTGCGAATACAAAGTTTGATCAAAATGAGTGATTCAATATTATAAAATGCTTATTTTGTTCGAAATTGATACAAAATCCTAAAAACTTTGATTGTCATGAAAATCTACACCATTAAAATGTCTGGATCTCAAAAAACTACATGCAATTAGTTAGATAATTGTTTCAAAGTTGTTTCGTTATTGTTTCATTATTGTTTCAAAAGAGTATATATTCTGCATGGGAAGCACATTGCTTCCTTTGTACATGGGGATTGTTTCATCTTTGTTTCAACTATGTTTCATCCATGTTTCAAATAGTATAAAATTATACAGTACCATGGATAAAGTGCCAACAGTAGTATACCACAAGGGAGAATGGACAGACAACGCCGATTATATCAACTTCGAGATAACGGGGATTCTGATTCCAATGGATTGCACTTTCAGCACCCTGCATGAAATTTTAGAACAACAATTACAGGTCAGCAGAGATGAGGAAATAATCTGATTAAGTACAAATTGAGAGAATCTCTCGACACCATTAAAGATTGAAAATGACTTCAACTCGAAATTCTATTTGGAAGTAAAAAAGCAAAAAGAAGATTGGATGGAGTTTCCTCTGCATGCATAGACCTACTAGTTAATTCGGAAAACCAACTACTCTTGAAATCAAAAGATACAAGCTTGCAAGAAACATCGCATCAAAATGCGATGGAGGGGACCAACAACATATCAGAAGAGAGCTCAACAATGGAAAATATGGGACAAAACCTCATCTACTACATCGACTATGCAAACCTAATCAGCAAGAATGTGGTTCAAGAAACAATGCAAGTCCAAGAATATATTAACTGTGAAGAACAAATCCAAACTCATCAGCTCTTTTGCACTGAAAAATCACTTCCAGTATAAGGTCAATAAATCATGCAACAAACAATACCATATAAAGTGTCTGGATCAAAATTGCAATTGGAACTTGAAAGCATCATCAAGAACAAGGACAACCAAGTTCATAGTAAGAAAATACGACAAAGAACCATACTTGTCCACTCGATAAGAGAATGAATGACGAGAGACAAGCTACATCAAAAATGGTTGGACATATTATCAAATCAAAGTATCTAAACAACATCAAAACAGTGTACACAACAATAGATATAATAAGAGACATGAAGGATGAGCATGGAATAAGTCTCGACTATAGAAAAGCTTGGAGATCAAAAGAGAAAGCACTCGAAATAATAAGGGGAGGTAGGATGAATCTTATGAAACTACCGACTTATCTTTACATGTTGAGAAAACAAATCCGAGATCGATTCATGAATTAGTAAGAAAGGGCGATAACACATTCCTATTCTAGTTCATGGCTATAAATGTATCAATAAATGGATGGAAACACTGTAGGTCAGTGGTTGTTGTGGATGGTACATTTCTGAAAGCAAGTTACGGGGGGACTTTGTTGTCTGCATGCACGCAGGACGGGAATGGGAGCATTTCCCCATTGTCGTTTTCAATAGTGGATTCTGAAAATGATAGATCTTAGGTATGGTTTTTAACAAAGTTCAGAAAAACTTTTGGTCTCAGGGAAAGCATGTGCGTAGTATCAGACATGCATATCAACATAGAAACAAATGAGGTACAAATATAAAATATTGCCTCAGTTATGTTTCATATATGTTTCTTTAATGTTTCACAAAGAGATTTCAAAAATATTTTCAGTCACAAACATTCTGATAAAGAAAGAAAACATTATTTTAATGATTAGGTGTATCCTGAAATATCCCATGGACTGTGCATGTATCATTTCCTAAATAATTTGAAGGCAAACTTCAAATAGAAAAGCAACGAAATAAGGGAATCATTCATAGTAGCAGCAAAAGCCTACACGAAGGACGAATTTGAAAAATAAATGTCTGCACTGGACAAAGTGAACAAAATCATACCTTACTTGTCCGCCATTGGATACGAGAAATGGACGTGATTGCACTGTCGCAACAATATGTACTTTTTCATGACATCCAACATTGCAGAGTCGTTGAATGCATCAAATGTAGCAGGGAGACACATACCTATAACAACATTGCTCGAGTACATTAGATTGTTAGTTCAAGATTGGACATGCATGCATCGAAACGAAGCAATATCAACATTTACAAGAATGACAAAAATAGCTGAAGAGTACATGAGGAAAAACTACACCATTTGTCTAAATTTAAGGGTAATTTACTACAAATCTGAAACAGAACATTATTTCAAAATTGTTTCACTCATGTTTCACTTTTGTTTCCAGGTGAAAAGATCAAATGGTTTTCTCTTTAAAGTCACAAAATCAGAGAAAATATTTGTTGTGGACCTTGAGAAAAGGACTTACACATGCAACAGGTTCCAAATGGATGAAATTCCTTGTCCACATGCTATAGCAGTATTAAAAGAATTGAATGAAGATCCGTACCAGTACTACTCGATATACTACATGAAGGAAACAATGGAAGCCACTTATTCGGAAACAGTGTATCAATCCCACATGAAGATAACTGGATAGTGACACCTGAAATTGAAACAACGCGTGGACCGCTTCCACGGAAGGCAAGGCCAATCGGAAGGTCAAAGAAAAGAAGACACAAGCGCAACTTGAGAGAAAATCTTCAAAAATAAATGCGGAAGGTGTGGGCAGCATGAACACAATAGACAGACATGCATGAATCAACCAAAAACAAGATGCATTTAATAAGACCACATTCCATTGTTTACATACATGTCAAGCAAGACAGATTAATACAATGGAACAGAACATAATTATTTCAATAAAAACTCATTCATGTTGCTTTATTGTTTCTTATATATTTCTTATATGTTTCCGATATCTTTGCATTACTGCACATCTTGTAAAACACAAAAAACAAGCATACAAAAACTAGAAAACTAAAACCTTGCAAACACCCATGAATGCCAAAAACAAAATCATACAAAATGTTCCACAAAACATCATAGTCATTCAGATTCTGTCACATAGATACTTCAAAAACACTAAAGAAACTAACTACAAATATAGATAGGTAACAAAATAACTGTACTATCAAAGCATTAAAATAAAAATAAAAAGCATATTGTTCGATGTGGCCATAACACAAATATCATTAAGAATTCTTCTTCAACAACAATGTCCTCGATTCATTAGGGAGTGGGGGGATGATTTCAATGTCACTGTCGTCTTCATATCCGTTCTGCTGCTTAAGCCTTGCATGATTGTATAGCAAATGACTATACCTCATCCGTTCTCTTTCAATGTCGAAGTCTTCCACCGGCATTTCCTTCCCAGAGATGAAATACTCTGCATAGCAAGCTACGAATACTCCGCAATCACTAACAAAAAAAGGGGTGGGGGGGGAACAGGTTAAAAACATAATATAAAAACAAATAAAAAAATAAAACAGAAATAAAATAGGACATAGACAAGAATATTACTTTTTTAGTTGAACAGAATTTCCTAACAACCAAAACCTTGAATGGACCGTTAATGTCACGAGTAAGGGCGTAACCAAGAGCAATGTCCTCGGGCGCTCTTCGTAGAATGAAACCATTGAAAAAACGGGCAACAAAGACGTTGTAGGCTTCAATATCTTTCCTAGCTATTTTAACAGAGTCCGGAGTCCACAGGGAATTGTAAATAAATAACCCTCTCTTGAAAGCTCAGCCTCCCCAGGATCCAGTGTTCCATGTCGACGCAGTGAATTGGAAACAAGACATGATCAACCTCAAACCACGGTCTTTTACAGCCAATATCAAAACCCATAATATAGTCAACCACAGAAGTATTCAAGTGAATCATGGAAGTGTCAAAATTTTTCTTGTTCCTCTTATTGACATGGGTGAACCGGCTGTGGATACTCTGGATGCATCTATCAAAGATCAGGTCCATGGTAGTAAATTTCACGGCACAATGCCCGCACAAATACTTCTTCCGTATGTAATGGAACAACATGTCCATATGCTGAAAATCAACCAAAACAAAGAGTAAGAGCATAGAAATAGAAATACAAAAACAGAAACTTAAAAAATAATAACTTACTGAAGAAGACAGGTACTCATCCACATAGTACAGGCTATGAAACCATGATTTTTGCTTGACCTCGCATACGCCAAGCTTCAATGATGGATCAATCTTGTCATCCTCTTCTGAGTAACGTTTCGGCCTAAAACAAAAAAAATTTAAAAAATTACAATAATATTTCGTAATCATTGCAAAAACATAATAGAAAAATCTTACCATTGAGAAACAAAACCTTCTGAAAGCAAGTCACTCAGACCACCATTAAAATCTTCCAAACCATCATAGCCTTCACCAAGGCTATCATCCAATGGACACCTTCCCTTAACCAACACTACAGGCTGCTTCTTGCCATCATCCAGGGTCGCATCTTTCTCCTGAGGGGTCGATTCCAAATCAATGTCCCCCAACTGAAAACCCACAACTAGTTTCCCACTCAAATCACCAGACGATTCAAAGACAGTGGTGAAAGGACTTCTGACAGCAACAGAGGGCTTTGAAACCCTCTTAGCAACAGGGGATTCAGGGGTTTTGACAGGTGATGCATCCGACCCCTTGACACCAGCCTGCAATAAAAAAAGATACAAAACTGTAATAAACAAAATATAAATGACAAATTCAATGTCAAGAAACAAACTAGAGGCAAAAATATTAGGAACCAACCATTCCAGCAACAGCTTGAGTTGCTGCATTAACAATGGAATCAAACTGAGATTGGGTGAGATCATCAAATTCTTGAGAGCCAGTAAATCCATGTTCAGCATGAACATTCACGCCCTGATATTCAACCCCAACCTCTTCTGGAACATTACTTGTATCAAACGGAATATTCTCGGTATTTTCTGCAAACTCCATCAAACCGCTCACAACAAGCCCCTCACCATCGTTACCATCACCTTTATCCATCAACAAATTACCTTCCCCGCCAACACCAATTCCCTCACCCTCATTTACCTTTCCTTCAGCAACAGACTCAACCCCGACAACACCACCAATGTTGCCACCTTCAAAAGCCTCTGATTTTTTTTCAACCTGTCCGCCAGACAAGGGACTACTGGTTACCTCAGTCCTTTCCAAAACAGGGTCAACAACATCCTTGGAAAATGGTACAACATGAGTTTTAACACGTTGCTCCTCCACTTCCATAGACTCCTTCTCGGACTCTAAAGCCGACGCTGACGACATTTTATCATCTTCCGCCCCAACAACCTCGTCAGCTTGATCCAACCCATCACCAGCCTAAAAAGCAAAATTGAAAAGCATTATAAATCTAAATAAATAAGCAACAAACACAAAGAAAAACAATGAAACACAAGGTAGACAAACACAAGTAAGGTTACCTGAAGTTTCCCCTTGATGGCAGACAACTCAGACAGATCAGTTTTAAACTGCTTTTCCAAGATTTTCTTAACGGAGTTCTTGAAAACCTTCAACTCCTTGGCCAACTTATCCTTCCTCCAAACAACATCCTCCAATGTGTACTTCGATCCCAACTCGACATTCGGCTCCTTCCTCTTCCGATTACCAATAACATAATCCCCATCAACAGAATCAAGTGAGTACTTGAACACATCAAAAAAAGTTCCAATATCCAGCTGCAACCTCTCTTCATCTGATGGCCAAATATTCATCAACTTCAACTAAAACAAAAGGGAAAACAAACAAAAAAAAAAGGTCAGAAATAACACATAAACATATATAAAACAGTTATGAAACAAAAAAGAAACAAAATAAAAAACTAAAATGTATTACCTGTTCTGTAGAACAGTTGAAAATTATCATATCAAGATCATCTGATCTCAAATTATTATCTATGTCCGACAACGGACAATCCCAGTCGAATATCACGAGGATATCTGCGCCCAATATGGTTGCAAATTTTATTGTTCATCGAACAACATTCGTATAACCATATCCGGAAAGCGAGAGGAAAGCCTTTAGTTCCAGTAAAATTTGGTGCGTTTTACAGTAGGCTTCAAGTCCTCATCCTGAGGCTGCTTCCTATGGAGCACTTGTTCCCTCAGTTCTCTGATTGTAAGTTCAAACAAATCCCTTCCCCAGGATATGAGTTAAAATCTTCACTATCAACTAAATCAAAAATTCCATGTTAATGAAGTTCCACTAGAAGAAACGAACAAAATGCAAAAAAATACAATAAAGCCATCTTCAAGGCATCATCATCATTTTCCCCCCAAACTTGTAATCGAAAACACTCCTCAATAGACTGCCTAGAGAATTTCATTGAGCCAGGAAAATACTTCCGATAGAACTCGAAGTAATACCATCCCCATGAACATGGGCCTTTTCCCAAAGACACTTTAGCCCCGTCACCAGGGCAAACTCCCCAATACCAAACCTCATAATTTTACCACAAACTGACACCAGAATCTCATCCTTCCGCGAATGGACAACCTGCCTCTTCAACAACGAATGCACTAGTTGATTTTGGAAATCAACTTCATGCATGTCTAGAAAATAACCGAAACAGGTGTGCCTAAACGCATCCAATTGCGGCTGGAATAACTTCTCCTTCAAATTTTTAATAACTTCAAAAGAAAACCCAGTGTTTCCTAGCGGTGTACCAGTCCTCCGGATCAATCAAATACTCATAACCCTAGAAACAAGAAAGAAACAACAAAGAAATAAGAAATAAACAACACATCTTGTCTATAAAATTTAAAAAGTTAAAAAAAAAACAACAGACCAATAGCATAGAAACATACAAGAAAGAACACAGAAACAAAAAAGAAACAAAGCTTGTACAACAGTAAAAAAAAAAATATAACCAGTAAAATAAAAATGAAAACAACATACCTCAGCAACGTCCAGTCCTCTAAACCCAACAACCTTCTTTTTGGGAGATTTACCCTTGACAACTTGTTTTCCAACATCATCGCCTTGTTTCATTTTCCTTTTTTTAAAAGATACAGGAACTAGGGTTTCAGATTTCGACCCGCTCCTCAAAACTCTTGAACCACCCTGAGGCTTTTTATCCACTTTCAGACGAACAAGAAGAGGTTTCTTCGAAGACATTATGTAATTTCGACACCAAAAACCACACGAAAAAAAAACAAAGCAGTTTACAGGGGACGGTTTTGCGAGAGGATCACAGAGAAGTTAATGAAGCAGTTGCAGAAATCACACACAAAGATGGCTAAAAATGGCAGACATGCAAGGCGGGAACTCGAGGTGACGATGTGAAGAGAGATAGAGAGAGAGAGAGAAAAATTGACAGATTAGACACTTAAAAGACATGGAGCGTATTTTTAGGGAAAAAATTAAAAAAGAGCGTAAAAAAAAGTAATGAAAAATGTAGAAATGGGATGTGTTGGTAATTTAGGGATTCAAAGAAAAAGAAGGGTATTTTGTGTAATTTCCCCAAATTCTTTCGCCCACTATTTTTGGATCTCAAGTCCAGCCCTATGCCTTAATACTACAAGCAAATCAGATTGTGCTCGTTGGCTGGATCGATTTTTCGGTCAAATGGATCGAGCCAATTAGAGCCGGTTCCTTTTGCTGTGAAAAGCTTGATCCAGCCGCCCTCTCATCGGACCAGGCGTTTTTGACACCTTTAGTTAGGGTAGTTGGCGTCTTTGGTGACGCCGTTGTCGATGATTATATTATACTCAAGAACTTTTTTTCATGAAAATGACAATTTGGACAAAACATATATGTTACGTTGAACTAACCATTCAAATATTCAATCTAATCACTGTTAAAAACATAAAAATAAGTGGATCTCTTTCTTGTCATCCATGAAAACAAATATCTTTTATTGAGGAAATCATAGCCTTTTGAGTTTTCTTATACAGGTATCAATCATTTCACATGTCTTATTAGATATTCCTTTATCCCTCCAATTATCAAATCATATCAACCAACATATCACTAGAAACAGAGAGAGTGTATACTGAGCTGGTAAGTATGGTAGCCATGTGTTCAAACTTTGAGCAAGAAAACAATGAAGTATTTGGAATATTTATACTTTCCCCTTATTATCCCTATGAAATGCAATGTATTGGAGTATAATATGATGTTAGCCATGTGTTTGAGGAATCAAGACCTGGCAAATTTGAACACTTTCCATTAACTAGTGTGTGATTGAAATAATATGGCTACTATATAAGCTCATCATTTTCAATGGAAATTGAGCACATTGCTATATATATAATTCCTTCTTACATAAACAGAATATGTTGCAAATGGATTTTCAAGATTCGACTAGGGGACATTGGAGAGGTAGATATGCAAGGCTCAAAATTAACGATGAGAAGGCGATATTCAGGGCAAGACGGCCCAGGATGCATGGAAGAGTTAAAGGTCTAAAGCTATCGCGTTGTAGAAAGTTGAATTGGAAGTCATTTTCGATTATGTTCATGTTATCAAGAAAGATTGGCAAGATATATGGTGGTTTTGTTAGAAGAATGAAGATGGATGAAGCTTGTCCTGCCCTCATCTTGTCTTGTCAGTGGGGTCTTCCTGTTCTTTCTCATTCATCTGTGAACACCAGATAGAATTCTATATGGCTTGTTACAGGAGTTTAATTACATGGTTTTAGTTTTGTACAATTCTTTGAATTCAATTATGAATGTTATGATCATTAGAATTCATATTAAATTGAACTGCTTTTTTAATATGAATTGAGTATGGAATATTTTTTTCTTTTTTGACAGGTAAATTTGAGCATAGAAAGTATTATTCCTAAGCACAGCAAAAGTCTAAAGCCTTAGTTTGATCTAAGTACACATAAACACTCCCAATAATTAGAATTATATTTAGGGATAATTACAAAAACACCCCTAAGGTTTGGGCTAATTACAAAAAAACCTAGAGTTCTTTGAGAATTACAAAAAACTCCTTGAGGTTTGATTCCGACTCACATTTTTTCCCGGTGATTTTCCAAAATATTTCAAAAAACCACCTGACACATACAAGAATATCACAGTTACCCCCATAAAATTAAGACAAAAAGAAACCTCAAGGGATTTTTTGTAATTTTGAAATATGTCTAAGTTTTTTTTTGTAATTAACCCAAAACTCAGGGGTGTTTTTGTAATTATCCCTTATATTTAACCTCATCTGATTCTAATTGTCAATTGAAAATATCTGCTTTACCTATTATTAAAAAATCCATACTCCGCCAACTACAAGATAAATTTGTCAACTCCGCAATGGAGCAGATAGCAAAAATGACAACAAGATTCAAATCAAGTAACTGTTAGATACACTTCCGATACACTTTTTTTTTTTTTTTTTTTTTTTTTCAGTTTTTAGTGTTTGCAAATGTCAACTTATGTTTCTAATTGTGCTTTATTTAATCAGAATCTAAAAACAAGTGTTTTAGATTTCTGATTCTTCCTCTCGATTGACTTTTACAACCAAATAAGAATTTTTTCATCAAACATTCAACTCTCGATTCTCAACTTTTGATTCTATTTGCAAACGTCACCACGAACTTCTGATTTCCAACTATACTTCTTCTAAAAGCAGAAATATATGCAAACACTCCCATTATTACTTATAAAAAAAAAGCTAGAAAAGAAGAGCCAATACAACAGTAATTACATTCACAATAAGACTATATACAAATCAAGATTCATTTTTCTTGCATATAATCTGTATGTAATCAGCTCAAATGAATAATGATGATACCAAATTAGTATCTGGGAAGTCCACTCAGCCCACCTTTGGTTGCAAAACCAGTCATGAACACCACATAAGACTCTTTAAAGCTCAATTGAGATATAAAAAGTTTCCCCATCTTGACCTTCAAATGTATCTTCTTCACCTTCTTGGAGATGCTCCTATGTTTCGACGATAGAGGCCCGTTTTCGTCGTTTACGATCTCGGGTTCTTCTTCCTTGATGGTTTCAAGCTTCATCTTGAGTATTTCTTCTATGTCCATTCTTGATTCTGTTCTCATCAACCTGTTTTTGCTCTTGCAAGGCACCACCCACCACATCTTGCGAGATCCTTTTCTCATTCTTTTTCTGACTCTATGTCCTTGATATGAGTAAGCTCTTAAATTCAAGGACTTAATGGTGTATTAAAAATGCATTTCTTGGATGCAAGAATTTTGATCTCTTTGTAAGATGTTCACTGCCCTTTATATTTTTGTCTATGCTCTTTTAGGTATGAGATGAAACAGCTAGGTATGGGTGGGGTGGGATGGGATGGGACATACCTTTTATTTGTTCCGGTATTTCATCTCGTATTTCAATTTCCTAAGACTCCATTTATATTGATAGATTTTGATTTGAAGGGAGAATTTGTGGAAATAATTTCAAATGGCTCCAAATTAGATGACCTGAATACAGGACAATGACTCCGACTCAAAAAAAAAAAAAATACAGGATAATGACTCAAAAAGTAATTCCAAATAGAAGCTAATGATATAAAATTCATTGTAAAATGATATCATACACTGATCCACACAAGATCAATTAATTTGTTATTATGGAATTGAAATTCACAGCTCCAAATCCATCAATCCAAATGGAGCCTAAGGTTGGATGAGAGGATGTGAGGGAAGAATTTCAAATGGTTCCATCTATATGAATTTGAAATCTACCACGATGACTTAAAAAATAATTCAAGATAGGAGCCTAAGATTTAAAATCATTTGTATCCGAACAAACCCAATGAATTTATTATTATGGATTAGAAATCATCAACTTCAAATCCTTCTATCCAAATGAAGCCTAAGATTTGGATGGAAAGATTGTGAGTTACAGATTGCAAATCCATAATAACAAATTTATTGAGTTTGTTCGTCTAATATCACAATCAAATGGAATAGTTTTAACTATTGTTTGAGTCATTGTAGTGAATTTCAAATTCATATAAACGTGGAGTCGATTGAAATCATTTCTACAAATCCTCTCATCAAATCTAAATTCTTCTATTCAAATGCTACCTAAACGAATGCAGTATGTGTATAAAATGATATCATTGTTGTACGCTCATATTTTAATTCATCAAATAAATGCCACATGTATAATTAAAATGATATCATTGCTTTGCTTGGTATTTATGTGGTATCAAAACATCTCATATGAAACACCATAGAAAATAGGAGATCCGGACTGGGGAGTGGGCCATGGACTAGTTTTTAAAGGCTCATGCTTTTGCTCTTTACAACTCGACTTCATCATGACAAGCTTTTGTTTAGCATTATATATATTTCCCGACAAACAAAGATTTAATTTTCAACTATACTTGGACTACAGCATGCAACTAACAGTTTCCTTGATAAGATTAACTCGTAAAAGTCTACTTTAAATGGTAGGTGCATGATTATTCCAGTCGATATAAAAGTTCAATATATATAATTCCCTCCACAAGTTCAAGTAATCATGCAAAATGAAATAATCATTTAATGTAATAAAATAAGGATTCAGCGATACATACACACATACACACACTGACACACATATAAATATATATACGTACGTCTACCTTATGATGTACACAAGACATGATATCCACTGGTATTTGTGTTGGCATTTCATAACCAAAAGGGTGAAAAAAAGTCTCAAAAGTATACACTACATTTCTCATGATTTATGTTGTCATAATTTGTTTATCTTTTTCCTCTTTAACAATGAAATATTTTAGTCAGGATAAGCTGCGCAATAATGTTCAATAATTAATTGATTAAACAATTATTATTGAAACTCTATTCGATCAATTAGTACTCAATTGTATGGGAAAAATACAAGCCCTTCACGCCCTCAACAATACATCTCTACTTGCAATCGTGTGATGCTCTACAGGGTAAAGATTAACTACAGTCTGGGTCACATCTCAGAGAAGTATGCTGAAACGTTTACAAATGATCACACCGTACCAATGGCGCAAGATAGTCAACTAGCTATTGTGGTTTATTCCAATATTGTTGAATCAAGGTCGAATCTAAAAGAGAGTGATGAAACGGCTTTGACTTCAGCTTATGATTTAACATCTCCAATACCAAGCTATCCTCTTAACTTTGATTTTCAAGTTATATAATGAAAACAAATCGGAAGCTTTTAAAGACCAAGCTAGGTGACTCTCAACTACTCCGCTTGTCATTCACTCATGTGCTTCCTCAAAAGCTATGAAGGCTATCGAAATTGTGGCTCAAGGATCCTGAGTCGACATTCCACATGCTACATCAGACTATCAAGATAATACCCGAGCACGTGCAAAAAAAATAAACAAACGACAATGTCACTCGAAAATCCTCTAGAAATAGACACCCTTTATTTAAATTGCGTTTTTCAAGTTATTTTTGTTGTTTTTTTTCCTGAAATTTTGTATTGTTTTTTCCTTTACTATCTGATCGACTTGTGATCATGACCTTTTCTTTCTTTTTATACATTTCCATTTATTTAAAAAAAAAGTACTCAATTGTATGAATAAGTTAAAATGAAAACTTTTAAAACTGCAAATCATGCTTTTGCTCTTTACAGGTTTAGACATTATATTTTTGAACCTATTTCCGGTATTAGATATTGGTGGCCAATGGCGGACCCAACACATGAAAATAGGGTAGGTCAACACAGGAAAATGGGGTTGAGCAGGATGAAAAATTCAAAATAAAAAAATCATATAAACTCTAACTTAATTTTGGGCTAAAAATATCATAAAGGGTTGGGGCGATGTAACGGTTCGTCTTCAAGATCGACGATTGTCACCGCAAAACAATGCGAGTCGTCACTCACTCGCTCCCTGTGAGTAGCAGCTTCCTGAGGGGTCACCCATCATATAATTACCCCAAGTTAAGCATGCTTAACTACATAATTTTTATGTGATGAGCACTAGAAAAGAATGTATATTCTTGTTTTTTGGTGGTCATCACATAAAAACTCTGAAGTTAAACGTACTTGACTTGGGGTAATTATGGGATGTGTGATCCTTTAATAAGCCTTCTCTGGGAGTTGGTTTGTGATCAACAATTGTCGATCTCAAAGGCAGGTTGGCCGTAATAGATGGTATCAGAATATGACCTCTCCTAGAGTACAGTATGTTGCGGACGAACCTGTTAGAAAAATAATTTTATTTTGATTTTGATGATATCATATAAATGAGTTTTATACCAAAATAATTTTCCAAAAGTTGTCCAAATACTTCAAAATATTTCAATTGATTTTTACTAAGTTTTTGAAGTACTTATTTTTGATAAAAATCGGACAACATCTATGTAAAGAGGTCGACCGGTCGCCCTATAGGGAGACCCATACCCGAATATTGCAAAGACCTTGGAGCAGGGAGGGTGACCGATCGCCCTATAAAGCAATCGGTGCCTGAAAGTTGAATTTTTGGTTTAAAACTTCTCTGTTTCTAGAGCAAACGGTCACTATCCACATCAACCGATTGCCATAGACAACGATCAGTCGCCCTAGTTAGTGACCGGTCGCCCTCTATGCCATCCTGTGTCAAATCTTGATCCAACGATTTAAACTTTCGAATTATCTACATAGCGAATGTGACTACAATTTTTGACAGCAAATTCTATTTGTTGCTTAAACACTTATCATCATAATTCACTTTATCAATTCTTAACCATTTTTGTAGATATTTTAATCCTTCTTTTGCAAACAAATTTCAAAATTGGAGGAGCCTATGTTGGAAATCAAATCTTGAACTATAAGTAGTTGAAGAATTTGAAGGATCAAATACAACTCATTACTCTACAACACAACAAGAAAAATCAGCAAAATCTATTGTTCTTCATTTTCAATATTCTTGTTGTATTAGCCTAAGCACTATACTTTCACATCTAGCTTATTAGACTTTCTTTCTTGATTACACTTGCACTTTTGAGTTGTAATATTTCATTCAAAGAGTAATTTTGATTGTACTTGTTTTTTTTTAAATAAATGAAAATATATAAAAAGAAAGAAAAAGGTCCTGATCACTAGCCGATCAGGCAGCAAAGGAAAAATAATGCAAAATTTCAAGAAAAAACAAAAAAAATAACTTAATGGCGTAGTTTAAATGAAGGGCGTTATGTCTAAAGGATTTTCGAGTGATATTGTCATTTGTATTTTTTGTACGTGCTCGAGTATCATCTTGATGGTCTGATGTAGCTTGTGAAATGTCGGCCCATGATCCTTGAGCCGCAATTTCCAGAGCCTTCATAGCTTTTGAGGGAGCATATGAGTGAATAACAAGTGGAGTAGTTGAGAAGTTGCCTAGCTTGGTCTTTAAAGCTTCCGATTCATCTTATTCTTCTTCATCCAGCATATCAGACCAACGCTTCCGTGTCGATGCAGTCATTGCTTCCTCTAACTGATCGTTAGAGCCAAGGACATAATCATTAAGCGAATGATTTCTAGATACAACTTCCATGGCACTGTGGAGATCCACTTGACTCTTTTCATCTAAATTTGGTGCAGTCATCGTGTCCTCATGAACAATAACCGAACTTCGTTCTGGTGGTTGATAAAGAACCATAGTCCTATCAGGATTGACATTCGAACCTTTGAGGCCCTCATCTGCACGGACATGTGAGGGCTCACTCTCTTCATGCAAATCCTCTGATGTATCACCCAACACGTTAAAAGAATTCTATGTTTGAATACCCGAAGTGGATGGTCCACCCTCCTTAGGGCAGACTCCTCTCCGCAGAACGGGCTTTCCGGGGATTAACTTGAACCCAAGTTTCCAAAACTACTTCCTTACCCTTGTTAGCCGAAATCTTATCACGATTCCCGTTTCTAATGACAGATCGTCCACGAACTGGGCTCTTATCAGTCTGAACAATGTCAGCTCTTTTTGTCTCATCTTGATGGCGATAATTCGTAATATGATGCCCAATAATCCGACAATTAATGCAAAAATCCGCCAAATTTTCATAACTGATCGAAACAACAGAGCAATGTCCCACCCTTTTAATCATAATAAATTCCTGAAGAGATTTATTTAAATCAAGTTCAACTAACACTCGAACAAAATGTCCCACCTCCCCAGATAACGAACGACCATCAATTTTGATCGGAGTACCTATCACACTTGCAATATTCGTAATCAAAGAGGGATGCCAATACTCGATACTTAGTTCATAAATCTGAACCCAAACTTGTGTCGTAGAAGTATTAAGGATTAAAATTTGGGATCCAATTAGTGATACGGATTGTACCCAGATTCAAATTCCATGAAGCTTTAACGAAAGCACGATTACGGTCAGCTATATCATTAAATTGTAAACTAAAATAACCCTTACCTAGTGGTACCAATCGCCAAGCATGTTGAATTCTCCAAACAGCATGCAATTTCGATTTGAGTGTCTCTAACGTGCATGACTTTGCCCCTTTTGGAAGTAGGAGTCGTCTGATTAATGAATCTCGTAACTCCGTTGTACGTTGATGATAAATCTCTTCATCTATCGTACCACAATAAAAATCTCCTTTCTTAATTGGAATTGTATACTTCCCGGAGTGCACCGTTTTTGCAAAAGATTTCTTCTCAGTCGTTTCTTGAAAATCTGGATCCGTTCTTGGACGGTTCTTGAGAATCTTGGAAGCATGATCAACTGGATGATCTAAAACTTGAGGAAAACATGTTGAATGTAACATATCTTGATTGTCTTGATCAATTCTTGTAGCGGTTTGAAACATTTGTGTAGGAGGATCAAGAGATGCAGAATTAGGGTTTGGGGAAACCCTTGGTAAAACCCTAGGAGCAGGGATAGGAGAATAATGAGATTTCGTAATTTTGATTGTATTTGTAAAATCATCCAAAATAAGACATACTTGTTAAGCGTTCTTTTGACAATAACACACTTGGTTGATTCATTAGGTGTTGAAGGAGTTTGGTGCTCTTCAAAGGTGTAAGAACAGTTTGGTGCTCATCAAGAGAAAGTTGTAATTGTTTGGTATCAATTAATAATCTTTTTCTTTTGGAAATCCGCTCGGACATACCGTGTGGTAGTGGATTAGGCTCTAGGTGAGTTGAACCACTTTAAATCATTGTGTTCATCCTTCTTCTATATATCTCATTCTTGGAGAGTTTTTACATATTCGAAAAAGAGGCATAAATCGAAAAATCGGAAAATCTATTCACCCCCTCTAGATTTTCATAGCCACTTGGACTAATGTAACCAAGTTGAAGTGGCCAAAAAGGGGGGTATCGTCGGTGTAAGAGAGGCGAGACGAGGAGTGGCTCTGGCGGACTTCTAGGGAACATAAACAAAGCCGATCCCACAACCCAAAAAGATGAGATTTTTTGTTCTTGTGCATGTATGAGATGGATAGTTGAGGAGTGCTTAAAAGATTTAATAGGTACTACTCATATCAACAAGATTTGCGAAGCTACCTTAGGACCGTGTGTGGTCGGCGGACGTCTTGGATCTCGGTGACACTATTAAATTTGAATTGGTCGCACTTGAAATTGTACCAAGATCTAGTTCATATAAAAAAATGTGTTAAAATTTTAAAAGCCAATAAACCGTACCGTCTTGGCCCAAAATATTAAGAATTATATGACCCAATTAAGATATATGTGTGGATGAATAATTGTCTTACGTAGAGAGAGATATGTTACAAACTTGATAATGAACAATTTTTTTTGGAGCATTTTTCGAATGAATTTTTGGATCTAAAAGTCTATTCTAAAATAATAATAGTTGTTTAGTAGTTAATTTAGAATCAACTTCTAGATAAGTCGCTTCTCCAAAAAGTTTACTCTAGAGAAAATCAAAATTAGAGATTATGAAAACCCGCAAATAATTGTTGCAATGTACGACATCTATATTTGCCTTTTTTCTATTTTTCCAAAATTTCGGCCCGATATTCGTCCTGCCAAAACGAAAAATTTTCTAACCGCACTGGCCGGAATTTCTGGCTATGCCCATGTCAACAAGATGTATCTTTTTTTCCTTCATTCTCTAGAAACTTTGAAATTAGACGTGCTTGACTTGGGTTAACTATGGGATGGGTGACCCTTATGAACTCTGTTGACGTGCGTTTTGGTCAACAAGCAAAATATATAATAGATTTAACACGTGGAAATATAAGTATATGTAATACGCGTTTATTTATGACTAATTCTGCCTTTTTAGCGTAATGCCGAGCCGAAAGTCGGGGTCGGTCTTTCTTCTGAGAACACGTTTACAGTGCCTTTTTTCTATTTTTCTTTCTTGTCTTTTTCCTCTTAAATGAGGCTTTTTATACCCCTCTAGTAAGTGGGTTTTCAATAGCCATCTTTGCACTAATTAGTAAAATAATTTGAAAAAGGACACATGTCCCCTCCTAAGCGTGCATGTCAGCCAAGTTTTGCCACTTGGTGACTCATCTTGATCACCTTCCGACACGTGGCGGCCACGGTGCTAATAGAGCACTAAGTATGGGCAAGTATGGGCAAATAATTATTTTTCTGAATCTGTCGCGCATGCGTTTCCCGCCAAGATTTGGGCTCGGGGCTACGTAGTCGTGTTGCGGTTGGGCTCGGTAGTGGGCGAGCCCAACTCATGACGTGTCACTGGGCACTGCTGCTGACGTTCCCGAGGGGCCCATTCGGGCATGTGCTGTATCTTTGACGTGGATTAATTTTCTTCCAGCTCGGCTCGGGCGTCATCAAAGGCCCCCAAGTTTAATTCCGAGAGAAGAATCTCTGAAGTCGGAGTTAAACTTTAATGCTAATGATGGACATTTAATGGGGAAAAGGAATCTTAAAAGGTTGTTTTTATTCTTGACATCTGTCGTGTAGTGGTTAATGCTTGTAGCGGCGCATTAATTGTGGTGCTATAATGACGGACACGTGGCCTCTTATAGTTGGACCAATCTTGTGCAGGAATCGAAAAGGTTGTTGGTCCCAAGGGGTGTGAGTGTAAGGTTTAGAAGGGGGGTTGAATAAACCTTACCAACTTTTCGATTTAGTCTTTTTAAATATTCGAGTTAATACTTTTTTGTGTCCTTGGTGGATAGCTAAGTTAGTTAATCAAGAGAGTTAGTCACTCTCATGCACTCGACTCGAAATTTTGTTGATAGAATAACTCAATTTGTTAAGACTAAAGACTTAGCTCAACTGTGGTTTGTTTTTTGGAAGACTCAACACCCTTAAATTTGGTTTAGTTTGATTTAATACTTGGTTTTAGCACTTAGAGATTATCAAGTGGATAGCAAATTTATCAATGAGTTAAACAAATAAGATGTAGGAATTAAAGTCTTTGAAATGTAAATGACACGATAAGTTTTTATAGAGGTTCGAAGATGGGGTAATTCTTCTACTCATCTCTTCTCCAACTCCTGGAGGAATCCACTAAGTATTGATCAATATACGAGTGGTAAGAGTCCAGGATACAAGTCTTGATCACACACGGTGACTTGATCCTTTGGGACTCGATCTGGAGATGCCTTGGTCACGCGGTGGCTTCTCGTGCGACTCGAACCTTCTTCACAGGCGTTTTTTGCTTGCTACTACAGCCCACTTGCTCAAACTTCTTGGATTTGATCACGAAGCCCTCCAAAAACTTGAGACCAGTTCGACCTTGAACCTTCCTACAATCCTCCGTGGAATGTAGACCCTTGATTCTTCAAAAATTTCTTCTTCAACCGATTGAAGTTATCTTTCCTTCACGGTGAGTGTTGGATTAATTTTCTTCGTAATGTAGGCTTGAGGATTGATCTCGAATGATTTGAGAATATCTTAGGATTCTGATTCAAATGTTTTCTTGAATGTTCGTGGTTCGGGTAACTGCTCTGAGTTATTCATCGCTTTTTATAGTGATCTTTCAAGAATCGCCCGTTGAAGAGATAGGCTTATTTTTGAAAGTCACTTGTGGTCGTTGGCTTGTCTTGTTGCAGTCCTTGGAATTTCCATTTCCTCGTATGAATGATTCTTCAGCTTTTTAGAGTTTTGACATGGTGCAGTGCTTCCCATTGGTTTATTCCTCTTGCACGCTTTTGGGCCCGAGCACTTCAAGAAAAGCGAGTATGGAGGTATTACTTGTTTAAGTAATTCTCTTAATTTCTGTGCAACGGATCTCTTTCAGTTGTCTTGACTTGGCTGCATTTTCTTCACATTCCCAGGTGACTTCGAGTCAGCTTCCAATCATTTGATGACTCCTCTGTCATTTCGATCTTGAGACTTGGCTGTCTTGAGTTGACTTGACTGATACTTCACTCAGCTGCACCTTTAGTCGAGTTCCCGTCTTCTCTTCTTTGCCATACTCAGCTGTCTTGCAGCGGAGTCTTCCTTCTAGTCTCCAGTTGTCTATTACAATGCAGTTTACAACAAAAATGGGGTGCCAACTTCCTATCTAAGTTTTACATGGCATTCATCAAAATCTACAAAATGATTTCCCAACAATTTCCCCCTTTTTGATGATGCCAAAACTTAAAACATACATCAATAATTTAAACATCAAAGATACATACAGGCATATGTAGAATCACAGAATGTGTGTTTAGAATCGATCTTTTATTGATTATAACATTCTTGTTCTTTACATAGCTGTTTACAAGGTGTATCAGAGCTTAAACCAACAAAAATGTATCAGAGTTTAACCGGGGCTTAAGCTAACCATGTTGTTCTATATTTACATAAGTATAGAATTTGTACAGTTTTGTATAGTGTACAGAAGACTTACATAAAGTGTATTTACATAGTAAAATACATGAAGGGTGGGCAGAATACTTCATCTCCTTCGTTGTCTCCTTCTTTCATCTTTGACTCTGTCATCTTCTCGATCTTCTTTCTTTTTCTCATCTTGACGCCTTCTTCTTCTTCTTCTTTTTCATACGCCTTCCCAAGGCGACTTCATCTCTTCTTAGTCTCTCTTGTCTCTCCTCCCATAGCTGAGTTTGTCTTTTATTTTCTTCTTCAATTCTTTTCACATACTCGGCATTGTTCTTAGCCACTTGCAGATTGGCTACTTCCAAAAAACCAGCCCAGTAGATCCCTCCTTTCTTGCACGGATCTATGTACTCAATGTTTTTGAGCAGAGATCTAGGTCCGAAACCTCTTCCTCCACCATCGCTTCTTCCTCAACCTGCGGGCGTGTATTGTCTTTGGGGTCTTCTTTTTCCCGGTGAGTGACTAGCGGAGTGACCAGAGAGTGACTCTGGTGAGTCGCTACTGTCGGCTTCTTCACATAGTGTGAGACCCTTTTCCCAGATACAAGTCCCAGGCTTGAGCCATGGACATGTTTGCGAAGTATCCTTGAGATGCGGCGTTTTAAATTCATCAACCCGATCTTGGCTCGATCCGGCATCCGAGATGGCATAAGTGTCTCTGTCTCTTTGGAATGCCTCCATGTTGTTTCAGAATATCCATAACTCGAGCATTCGTCCTTCCTTCCACTTCCTCCATCCCTCGCTTCAATTGTCTTTCTCTTTTCGACCATTGAGTGCAGTGTTGGAGCAAGAAATCACTTGGAGTTTTTGATAATATCACATTGTGACAAGACTTTGTTGGGGGTTTTAGCAATCATCAAGGTCACATCTTTCGATCCTTCCCCTCAATAGACTTCCCTTTCTTTTCTTTTAATACTTCCTCATTGTCTTTCCCTTCACAAATGCTCCTCCTTCTCAACTTCGGATCCCTTCACTTTTAGGTATTCCTCTTCCCTTTTTGGCATCATCAAAGGAGGAGGAACCCCTGAAACAAACTAGCAAGGGAAGTCGAGTCTGTTGTGGGAGTATGCCGCACGAAACTCGGAGCGAGTAGCGTTGGATTGACTTTAATCAACTTCATCTCGGCCATGAGAAGATCGAATTTTCGATCCATGTTTTCTTCCATACGCAGGAGCTCATTCTTATTTTGCTCACGCAGCAGCGACTTTATCTCGAAAGTGTGAGATTCATGCATTTGCTCAATGTGTTCTTTCAATTTTGTCTTTGCATCAAGCATTCTCATTTCGCCGCGGACCAAAAGCTTGTTGAACAATATTCTCAAATATCTAGCTTGTTCCACACGCATTGTTTCTTCTTTGTTGCCACCACTCCCGATTTCGACTATTATGCCTCTCAATTCAGTGAGTAAGGTTGGCATCCCTGTTATCCGATCTCATGTCCATCGAGGCCTGGTGCCTCTCCATCCGTTCAATTTCAGCAAATAATGCTTTGAACACCTCCCGAACTTTTTATTTGTCACCTGTTTTGGTGACGGCCAAGCGTCAAAATCATAGTCACCGAGCGATAGTGTCGATGGAATGACATGATCAGTCTGGGAAGCGCTCGAGATCTCTTTCGATTCGTCGGGAAGGTCGGGTACCTCCAGAGAGAAAGAAATGATTCTACAAAGGGATCATCACGGCAATGGGATTTGTTCAATGATGAGTGGTGCTCGTGAAGTCCTCTCGTGAAGTCGATCTGCTGCGGCTTGGGGAGCCTGAGCGGTGGACTCCGATTTAGCTCGGGTGCATTTGTGAAGTCGACCCGACTTGCCGAGCCTGTTGTCTCAACAACCGTTGGTCTCGGTGATTTATCCAAAGTAGTTGACTGGTCCTCGGCTTATCGAAGCGTCATCGGACGATGATGAGATTTCCATGGGTGGCTCATCATCAAAGTTGAAAGTTTGGCGAGTAGTCTTGGTCGACTTACTTGTGGTTGGAACATCCTCTGGTGAGTCTTTTGGATCGAGTCACATGGGATGACTCACCTCATCGTCTCCTTCCGATCCCGAGAAAGGTTACATCGGGATTATCCACGGGAATCGTGAAGCGCACTTATCTCCTTTTCTCGATGGATCAATGATAGCGGAGAGGATGTTCGTACTTGACTTCTTTACCCGGGAAGTATCAACCTCCCATTGGCCTTCATTACCTCCTGCGATCTCAACTACGGCGAGGCCTTGGACATCCCTTTCGACGATGTCACCAATTTGTCTTAGGGTCTTCTGCGGTGGCATCCATTAGAGTCTCAACTCCATGGATTGCACTTTCGCCGCCCGCCAGTGTTAACTCAAAGGGATGTTCCTTCCTGTGCCTCTCGTTGATGACAACTTGCTTGGTACTTTGTGTTTGTTCCTTCTCCACTTCGCCTCCTAGATTCATTGTGTAGACAGCTGTAGCATCCTCCGACCTTGCTGCGGTGGAGGGAGTTTCCCCTCGGTGGCACACCGGTGAGTGACTTGGAATGGGGTCACTCGTCTCGACTCCCGACTGTTCCCACTGAGTATTCAGCCGTTGGGGCGGTGGTAAGACACCTTAATTAGGGGTTGGCTCGACTAGGGTCCCCACTATCCTAGTTTCATCACCAGTTCCCTTAATTCCTTCTTCCGAGTGAGCTGGGGAAGTGGTGGCAGCAACGACGGTGGCAATATGCTGCACCACTCCCATTGGGTCTATCTCCGGCTATGTTTTGGAGAACTCTCCTAGTCCCTCCATCGTCTTTGCTCATGAAGGATTTCGGATTCTTCCACCGCTTCTTTGCATTTGCAACTTTCGTGGCGCAACAGGGTCCAGATCCTCATCACTTTACGATAGGGCGTCAAAGTGAGGATGTGTATGTTACGTGGTGCCGGTGATAGGGCGAGATGCTAGCCTTCTCACGTGCCTCTGCGTCCTCACCGTTGCTTTAGCCCGTTCATTTTCTTTTCGAATCTCAGTATATTGATGCAATTATCTCGTCAAGGGCTTGCAAAGACCGTGTCCACCTCAAGAAATTTGAAGAGTTCTTCTTCCTCAGCAATGAACTCTGGATTTTCAAACTGCACTCTGGATAGGCTCAGCTTCCATTTTCTCCACTCTCGCAGACGATTTTGGATGTCTGGATACAATGGAGAGTGCATGATAACATCGTTGTTGAGAAATCATTTTATAGATTTTGATGAATGCCATGTAAAACTTAGAATAGGAAGTTGGCACCCCATTTTTGTTGTAAACTGCATTGTAATAGATAGGGCTGGTCAAGCTGAGTTAAGTCAGCTATGCCTAAACATGCAAGAAGACAACTGGAGACTAGAAGGAAGACTCCGCTGCAAGACAGCTGAGTATGGCAAAGAAGAGAAGACGAGAACTCGACTGAAGGTGCAACTGAGTAAAGTATCAGCCAAAGTCAACTCAAGATAGCCAAGTCTCAAGGTTGAAGTGACAGAAGAGTCATCAAATGATTGGAAGCTGACTCGAAGTCACCTGGGGATGTGAAGAAAATATAGTCAAGTCAAGACAACTGGAAGAGATCTGTTGCACATAAATCAAGAGAATTACTTAAACAAGTAATACCTCCATACTACCTTTCTTGAAGTGCTCAGTCCCAGAAGCGTGCAAAAGGAATAAACCAATGGGAAGCACTGCGCACCATGTCGAACTCGAAAAAGTCAAGAACAATTCATACGAGAAAGTGGCAATTCCAAGGATCGCAACAAGACAAGCCAACGACCACAAGTGACTTTCAAAAATAAGCCTATCTCTTCGGGCGATTTTTGAAAGATCACTATAAAAGGCCGAGGAATAACTACGAGAGAAGGTTACGAACCACAAACATTCAAGCAAACATTTGAACTGTAACCTAAGATATTCTCAAATCATTCAAGATTAATCCTCAAGCCTACATTACGAATAAAATCAATCCAACACTCACCTGTGAAGGAAAGATAACTTCAATCAGTTGAAGAGGAAATTGTTGAAGAATCAAGGGGTCTACATTCCACGGAGGATTGTAGGAAGGTTCAAGGTCGAACCAGTCTCAAGTTTTGGAGGGCTTCGTGATCAAATCCAAGAAGCTTGAGCAAGCAAGGGTCAGTAGCAAAGGCATGCCTGTGAAGAAGTTGAGTCGCACGAGAAGCCGGTGCGTGACCAAGGCATCTCGGATCGAGTCCCAAAGGATCAAGTCATTTGTGTGATCAAGACTTGTATCACTGGACCATTACCACTCGTATCTCGATCAATACTTAGTGGATTCCTCCAGGAGTTGGAGAAGAGAGGAGTAGAAGAATTACCCCATCTTCGAACCTCTATAAAAACTTATCGTGTCATTTACATTTCAACACTTTAATTCCTGCATCTTATTTATTTAACTCTGCTGATAAATTTGCCATCCAATTGATAATCAACTGTGTGCTAAAACCAAGTATTAAAACAAACTTAACCAAATTCAAGGGTGTTAAGTCTTCCGCTGAAAACAAATCACAGTCAAGTTAAGTCTTTAGTCAAAACAGCTGAGTTATTTTATCAACAGCTCAGTTGAGTCTGTTGAGTGACTAACTCTGCTGATTAACTAACTTAGCTGTCCATCAAGGACACAGCTGTGAAGTACTAACTCTGATTACTTAAAAGGACTAATTTGAAAAGTTGGTAAGGTTTATTCAACCCCCCCTTCTAAACCTTACACTCACACCCCTTGGGACCTACAAGTGGTATCAGAGCGGTTGGTTCATTGAGCCTTCCGCACTGGTTACTGAACTAGATCTCCAAATTTTTCAAAGTCTGTTTTAGCACTTAAGTTTTCAAAACTCCTTTTACTATCAAAAGTTATTATCATGGAAGCAAATTTGACACGCATCCCTATGTTCACAATTGAAGAATTTGATGATTGGAAAATTCGTATGCAGGCTCATCTATCAGCATTACATGATGAGATGTGGATAGTGATAGAGGATGGGCCACTGCAAATTTTAAAAGTGAACACAGCTGTAAGGAGAGCTGCAGCTGAAGGTGAAGAGGATGTTGCTCCCAGACCAGCTATGGTTGAAAAACCAAGAGCTGAATGGACAAATGATGACAGAAAAAGATATAACCTGGACAATGTGGCCAAGGACATTCTTTACAAAACCTTGGACAAAGCTATGTTCAATAAAGTCAAATCATGCAAAACGGCTAAAGAAATCTGGGACAAGCTAACATTGATTTGTGAAGGCTCAGAGCAAATCAAGGAAAATAAATTATCAGTGGTTGTACAGAAATTTGAGAATTTCAAAATGATCGCAGGAGAGACCTTGGATCAACTGGATGCTCGGTTCACAGAAATTACCAACGAGCTATCTGCACTTGGAAAAGAATATACACAGAAGGAAATGTGTATGAAGATCCTAAAAAGTCTCCCAGCTGAATGGGAAATGAAGGTCATGGCACTAAGACATTCCATGGACCTATCCAAGACATCCAACCATGAGCTATTCTCAGATCTCAAAGCCTACGAATTTGAGCTGAGAAGAAAAGACCAGGAAGAGACAGTTGTACCCAAAACAACTGCTCTAATTGTTAAGGATGGCAAAAGAGTTGAGGTCAGAGAAGTCATTGACCCAGAGGAAATAGCCCTGATGGTTAAAAGGTTCAACAAGTTCTTCAATAAGAACTACAAGAGAGGCAAGGGCGAATCCTCCAGAAGACACTCAGCTCTCTCCAAGTCAAGGGAAGATAGGCCAACCAAGAAAACAGAGCATCAAAAAGCTGAATATCAAAGAGCTGACAATCCAAGAATGGAAAGAGCTGATCAAAAGGTTGAAAATCTATCTTTGAACTAGCAGCAACCAGGTCACTATGCCATTGATTGCCGATATCCTGTAGTCAACAAATACATGAATGAAGAAGAAAGAAAGGTCTTCAGAGAAAGAAGACAAGAAAAGAAAAAGGCAATGTTGGCTGCAGAGAGACTTGAGACAGCCAAGTCAAGAGACACAAATTGATTGAGAGTAGTGAAGTCGGCTACTCAAGTGACTCGAACAAGAAGCCTTGATCGGTTTGATGGCCAAGGAGCAAGACCAACTGACCAAGAAGATGAGGTACACTCTAACTCATCACACTCTTTCATTCTAGTGATAGTGACTGTGACACACACAATTCATCACCCACTGATCTTTATGATTCATTAGGCAAAATGATGAAAGATTTTGAACACATTAAATCCTCACACACACTACTAAATGAGGAAAATAGCCTACTCAAGAGTCAAAACTCACAACCGGTGACTAAGGAGCCGAGTACTCTAAGTCAAATAGGCGATGAGAATGAAAGCCTAAAGATCAAGCTAATAGCGAGAGATAGTCTTTATAGAAAAGAGGGAAAATGACCTCAAAAATGTGATTGCCTCATTCACTAAGGCATCTAAATCATTGGATGATCTTATTATGAGTCAAAGAGAATGTGGAGACAAGACAGCTTATGATTTAATTCCTCTCGTGCTATGTCAAGCTCCAAAAGTGATTTTGGAAAAAGGATCTTCAAGCAATGAAGTATCTCAAAATCCAAAGCTCCAAATGGTGCACACACGTCTATTCCAAAGCACAATCACAAGCAAACTGGCCTTAGCTATAAAGGTATAGAAAAAACGGCCGATTGAGTGTCTTTGAGAGGACAAGCGAGAAGAAATCCGGAGTTCCTCGGCCAAACTCCAAACAGAAATACTCAGTAAAAGAATAAACAAAGCTACCAAAAACCCAGGAAGTTCTATAAAAGAAATACATATGAAGGGAATGGTAGAAAACACCAAGCCAAAGTGATTGGAATAATGTGAACTATCGCAAAGACCTATGGAATATAAGCCCAAATGGCAAAGGCCTAGAACTCAAAGAAAGGCCATTCCAAAGGTATAAGAGCTTTCATCAAACACACATATGCACCTAGGCACTACACTCGGAGACATCACAACTACCCAAAGAGGGCAATTGCTAAAACACCTACACAGCATACAGACAAAGAGAGACAAATCGTATGAACTAGAACCCCAAGAAATTTGCTAAAGTTAATTATGATTATGGCAGCGATAGATGGCAATCTCTTAGAGTCAAATCAATTGGCTATAGGTTGGTTGGATCATCTTACAATACTAACCCCTCAGACCCGGACAAATATGGGTACCTAAAACTTAATTTCCTTGATTGTAGGTTCAAGGAGCAAGTGAGTGCCAAGGAACCTGGTACATGGATAGTGGTCGCTCGGACACATGACAGAAACAAGAAAAATCTGTCAAAATTCAAGGAAGTTAGAGGTGCAAAAGTCATATTTGGAGGAAATGAAGCTCCGGGGAGAAATAAGAGGCATTGGATCCATCAAGAAAAATGGATTAGAAATCACGGATGTTGCATATGTTGAAGGACTCAACTTCAACTTGCTAAGCATCGACCAACTCTCGTGACAAGTGGTTATAATGTTGAATTTAACATGGGTATATGTCAAATCAAGGATAATGAATCAAATGAAGTTGTGTTGCAAGGATGCGGACAAAAGAACATGTATGTCGTGGATTGGTCAACCGCAACACCAAGCACTGTCTATTAGCAAAAAAGAGCACTAAGTTAAGTCAAGTTTTGTGGCACAAGAAGGTGAGTCAGTCACGAATTTCAAACGATTAACAAGCTTGCGGAAGCAATCTTGTGGAAGGTCTTCCGGACTCGATTATACAAGAAGGAGAGTATATGTGACGCATGTCGAAGGGAAAACAAATCAAATCATCATTCAAAGAAAAGACAAGTCCATCTTCAACAAGAATATTGCATCTGCTACATATGGATCTATTTGGTCCAGTTGAACCAGCTAGCATAAGTGGGAAGAAATACACCTTGGTAGTAGTAGATGACTACTCAAGATATACATGGACAATATTCATGTGTAAGGAGAAAGAAACTCTACGTAAAACTACCACAAATGGTGATGAAGAGGGTTCAAAATGAGAAAAGTCAAACCATTATCAAAATAAGATCGGACAGGGAACCGAGTTTGTCAATGGTATAATAACTCGATATTGTATTGAAAATGGTATTGGTCATGAATTATCTGCATGCAAGGACTCCACAACAGAATGGAGTTGCGAGAAAGAAGGAATAGAACTCTCAAAGAAGAAGCAATGACCATGTTAGTCAAACAGGGTTACCTAAAAGATTTTTGAAGCAATAAACACAACATGCTACACTCAAAATAGATGCATGATAAAAGCAGACGGTGACAAAGACTCCTATGAGATTTGGACAGGGAGAAAACCAAATGTTGCATATTTTAGAATATTTGGATGTAAATGCTTCATCCATAACAATGGCAAAGATAATTTGAAGGCTTTTGATGCTAAAGGCGATGAATGTATCTTCTTGGGATACTCGGTGAAAGCAAAGCCTGAGTACTCAACAAGAGGACTATGGTTAGAGGAATCCATTCATGTGGTGTTTGATGAGCCAAATGTAAATGGAGAAGACATTGAAGAGTCGGTGATAATTTGAATCAACCAACCATGCGAGAAGAGTCCCTATCTTTCAAGTCAAGTGGAATTATAAACCCGGATGAAGATGAGATAGCTGAGTCTCAAAAGCAGTGGAAAATCTGCTGACTAAGTGATGACGAGAGAGTGATCAAAGCAACATAGTTGCAAGACGATGAATCCGGCTAACTTACTCCAACGATGTAAGATGGCCGAGAGACCATCCACGAGAACTAGTCATTGGAGATATAAGAGAATGTGTCAAAAGATCCAGAACTCAACAAGAAGCTATGTTCACATGCTTTATCTCACAAATAGAGCCTAAAGATGTGTCACAAGCATTGGATGACACACATTGGATTCAAGCTATGCAAGAAGAGCTGAATCAGTTTGAAAGAAATAAAGTATGGGAATTGGTTCAAAGACCCACCCATCAAAATGTTATTGGCACTAAATGGGTGTTCAGAAACAAGATGAACGAGGAAGGTTCTGTGGTAAGAAACAAAGCAAGATTAGTAGCCAAAGGATATTGCCAAGAAGAAGGGATAGATTTTGATGAAACATTTGCCCCTGTAGCAAGATTGGAAGCTATAAGGATGTTTCTTGCCTATGCAGCTCACAAGAATTTTATTGTATATCAAATGGATGTAAAGAGTGCATTCCTTAATGGTTTATTGGAAGAAGAAGTGTATGTTGAACAACCTCCAGGATTTGAGCGAGAAGACTCTTGGAGATAAGGCATACAAACTCAAGAAAGCTCTATATGGGTGAAACAGGCACCCCAGAGCATGGTATGATACTTTGTCATAATTCCGATCGAGAACGGATTCACAAAAGGAAAAGTGGATAGAACACTCTTTGAATTCAAGACGGGGGAAGAGCATAACGCTTGTTCAAATATATGTGGATGACATCATTTTTGGATCCACAAACAAAGAGTGTGATAAATTTTCAAACCTCATGCAAAGCAAATTCGAAATGAGCATGATAGGAGAGTGACATTCTTTCTTGGACTCAAGTGAAACAAGTGAAGGATGGAACCTTCATAAGTCAAACAAAATACACCGGAGATTTAGTGAAGAAATTTGGCATGGAAGAGAAGTCTTCGTGAAAATACCAATGAATACATCGGTCAAAATGGACATGGATGCGGATGGCAAGCTGTAGATCAAACAAGATCTGAGCACTTATTGGATCATTGCTTTATCTTACGGCAAGCGGGCGGACATCACCTTTTGTTGTAGGTGTATGTGCAAGATTTTAATCTGCTCCAAAAGAAAGCCATATGATATTTGCGGCCAAGAGGATCTTGAGATATTTGAAAGGAAGCCAAGAAGTTGGCTTATGGTACCCAAAGGAAGGTGGATTCAAGCTAATTGGCTATTCGACTCGACTATCTTTGGATGTAGAGTTGGGGGAAGAGCACCTAAGGCACATGTCAAATGCTTGAAACAGGCTAATTTCTTTGGTTTAGCAAAAAGCAAAATTCAATAGCCACCTCTACACCAAGGCAGAATACATACTGCGGCAAATTTGTTGTGCCCAAGTCCTATGGATGAACAATGGTGAGAGACTATGAAGTTGAAGAAAAGGAAATTCCAATCATGTGTGATAACACAAGTGCAATTGCAATCACTCAAAATCTGTGTTGCACTCAAGAACAAAGCATATCGATGTCGATATCACTTCATAAGAGATCATGTTGAAAATAAGGACATCACCTTGGAATATATTTCAAGCGATAAACAGTTGGCGACATATTCACAAAACCATTATGTGAGTCAAGATTTGAAGAACTCAAGCATGAGTTAGGGTTAATTTAGTGAGTGGCACTCGGAAGACTCAAAGAAAAGAAATGCAACACGAAAAAGGAAAAAGAGTCTGAACTCTCAAATCGGCTAAGTGAAATAAGCCGTATCGGAAAGACAGTGCATCGAGTTAGACAAATTTGAGTCACTAGGAGAAGCGTGAGAAGAAGAGTTAAATCGGCTAAGGGATAAGTTGAGTCATTTATGAGCAAAGTGACAAAAACGCAGATCGTTTTTACTAAGCGGGAATGTTTTTAAGAATGACGCGTCAAGATAATTATGGCGTGTACCGCAAAAAGCGCACACCAAGCTTATGATTGGATATAAATGCTGCCACATTAAATACGAGACATTAAATGTTAATCGGCGTGCAAAATCTAAGCCGTTGATTTCGATCACATTTCAAAAACCACCCGCACGTCCTTTCATGAACCATACTTAAACCATTTTCGTCCGTTTCTCTCACACATTACCAAAACTTTCATTTCTCTCTCTCAAAAACAAAGGCAAAAACTCTCTCTCAAAACCCTATCAATCTTCAAATCACCTTCTAAGTTTCGTTCGGTGAAATACTTTGAAAAATGGCATCTACTCATGATTTTGTCAAGCTAGGAAAGCAAATCCCACACCGGGTCTCTTTGTGGATTTCGAGGTATGGTCAAACAGGGGGTCCGATGAAGCTCTCGTAAAGAAGATCGCTGAAAAACTAGAAACGTCTGGCTAAAACCATTTCTGACGATGGAGTTTCCGATGACCTATGTGGAAGAGGTCGCACAGTTCTACGTGAACGCCGAGATTCACGATGAGGGGATCAAATCCTCTGTTCATGGGAAGGAGTTCATCATTATCGCCAAGGATTTGGCGAACACGCCGTTATAAAGCGGAAGGAGCACGAAATCAATGAAGCTGATGTTGACTTGGCTGCCGCTTGGAAGGAAGTAGCAAGACCGATTGTCTTTGAAAAAGATAGTCTACACACGACTAACAAGATGAAGGCGAAGGAGGACTACCACAAATTGTTGGACATCGTTGCCAAATGCATAGACATCAAATTTGGCGGCTTTGACCAATCTGTCAAAGCAAAATTGATCGTAATGGCTGCGATCATTGAAGAAAAGAAAGAATCAGAATTTGAGTTTGTCACGGAAGGACTGCGAGAATGTAGGGAACAAATCCTTCAAGGAGGATGGAACATTTGGAGGATCTCGGGATACGGCCAGTAATTGGCGAATAATGGAAGTGAAGAAAGTCCTCTTCGACATGGAAAGGCTTTCCATGTAAACAAGAGCATGTTCGATCAAACCTCTCGGCGCACGAGAAGAGAGCCTACGCTAAGAGAGCGATACAAGTGAGGGGAATCGGTGGCCCAAGAAAGATCTGTTTGTCTCTCCTCTCCACCAAAGAAGAAGGTTGCCCCCTGTTTGCTAAGAGAATTCTTTGCCCCCTGACAAAGAAAAAACAAATCTGCTCCCCGCCCTGCAGCCGAGTCACCCGCCCCCGCAGCCGTGTCTCCCGCCCCTGCACCCATGCATGAGAGAAGAAATCCCAAATACCTTCTCCGGTCGTCAAGAAAAGGAGAAGCGATAAGCTAAGAAGGCCGCTCCTCCTCGAAGAAAAAACAAAAGGCCCCGCCGCCAAGACTCGAGAAGAAACTCTATCTCGAACCAGAAATCCTTCGGTACAAACGAGGAGAAGAAGAAGAATTTTCAAGCGTTCGAGCTTGATAAACCGGGCCGAGTCAACCACTCGGTGGAGAAGATACCCGAGGCTATTTGGAGAAGTGGAGTCTCAGTGATTGATGAAAGCGCTAAGTCTGCTTGAGGCCGATCAGAGGCAAATCGATGACCCGGTAGTAGACCGAGCAGTGAGGGAAAAGGCGCGGTGAGACAACCAAATCACTGTTAACAGGGGTTGTCTCTCCACTGTAACAGAGGCTGCTGAAGGTGTCGTCGAGCAAAAGTGCCTGCTACCCTTAATACCTGGAAACGAGGGCGGCAAGAGGATGATGAAGACGATGTAATTATGCACTCTTCATTGTATCCAGACATCCAAAATCGTCTGCGAGAGTGGAGAAAATGGAAGGCGAGCCTATCAGTGCGGTTTGAAAATCCGAGTTCATTCTTTGAGGAAGAAGAACTCTTGATTTCTTGAGGTGGACCGCAGTCTTTGCAAGCCCTTGACGAGGATAATTGCATAAATATCTTGGAAATTCGAAAAGAAAATGAACAGGCTAAAGCGGTGAAAGACGCAGAGGCACGTGAGAAGGCCAGCATCTGCTCTCTCACGGCACCACAGAACATACACATCCTCACTTTGACGTCTATCAGAAAGTGATGAGGATCGGACCTATTCTTTCGCCGCGGAGAAGAGTTGCAAATGCAAAGACGCACGCAAGAATCGAGAATCCTTCATGAGCAAAGAATGATGGAGGGACCAGGAGAGTCCTCCAAAACAAAGTTGGAGATAGACCCAATGGGAGTGGTGCGGCATATTGCCACCGTTATTCTTCGCCACCACTTCCCAACTCACTCGGAAAAAGGAATAAAGGGAATTGGCAATGAAATCGGGATAGTGGGGACCTCGGTCGAGCCAACCCCTAATGAAGGTGTCTTACCCCCCAACGGTGAATACTCGGTGGAAAGCAGTAGGAGTCGGAGACGAGTGAACCCATTCAAGTCACTCGGTGGTGTGCGGTGGGAAACTCCCTCCAGCTGCGGCAAAGGTCGGAGGATCTGCGGTGACTCCACAATGAATCTAGGAGCGAAGTGGAGAAGGAACAAACAAAAGTACGGCAAGTTGTCATCAAGGCTCGAGGCGATTGAGGCTGTCTCGGTGAGATCGTACCAAGCGCTCGAAGACTAATAGCGGCTCGAAGCTAATGCGGTCGAGGCCGAGGAAGGAACGATACAGGAGTTAACACTGCAGGCGGCGAAAGTACAATCCATGGAGTTGAGACTCAATGGATGCCACATGAGAAGACCCTAAGGCAGTGACACTATCGAAAGGGATGTCCAAGGCCCATTGCGATTGAGGCTGCAGGAGGTAATGAAGGCCAACGGGAGGTTGAGACTTCCGGGGTAAAGAAGGTCGGCATGAGAACATCCTCCTGCTATCATTGTTCCATCGAGAAAAGGAGATAAGTGCGCTTCACGATTCCCAGGATAATCGATGTAACCTTTCGGGATCGGAAGGACGATGAAGCCGAGTCATCCCACTGGATCGATCCAAAGACTCGGTGAGGATGTTCCAACCTCGAGTAAGTCGACCTCAAGACTACTCGCCAAACTTTCAACTTTGATGATGAGCCACCCATGGAAATCTCATCATCGTCGATGACGCTCCCGATGAGGCCGAGGACCGGTCAACTCACTTGGAAAAACCAGGTGAGACGAAGCTGTTGAGGCAGTGAGGCTCGCAAGTCGGGTCAACTTCACAACAGACCCAGTGAAACAAAGTCCATGCACGAGGCTCCCCAAGCTAAAGAGGTTCGACTCCACAAGGAACTTCACGAGCACCACTCATCATTGAACAAATCCCCGGTTGCCCGTGATGATCCTTTTGTAGAATCATTTCCTTCTCTCTGGAGGTACCCGACCTCCCTGAAGAGTCGAGAAAAGAGATCTCGGCGCTTCCACATACCGAGATCATGTCATTCCATCGATACCATCGTTCGGTGACTATGATTTTGACGTTGCTTGGCTGTCACAAACAAACAGAGGAACAAGCGAAGTTCGGGAGATGTTCAAAGCATTATTTCTTTGAAATTGAATGGATGGAGAGGCACCAGTCGAGTTCCCGTCTTCTCTTCTATGCCTGGTGC
The DNA here is from genome assembly GCA_016081115.2 of Rehmannia glutinosa. NCBI lineage: Eukaryota > Viridiplantae > Streptophyta > Magnoliopsida > Lamiales > Orobanchaceae > Rehmannia > Rehmannia glutinosa. Next base: position 197,311 of record JABTTQ020000412.1, read on the forward strand.
CTCTCCATCCGTTCAATTTCAGCAAATAATGCTTTGAAAAGCCTCCCGAACTTCAGCTGTTACCTCTGTTTCAGCTGACGGCCAAGCAGCGTCAAAATCATAGTCAACTAGAACGATAGTGTCTGATGAAATGACAGGATATGGTCTGTGGAAGCGCTCGAGATCTCTTTCTCGATTCGTCGGGGAGGTCGGGTACTCTCAGAGAGAAGAGAAATGATTCTACAAAGGGATCATCACGGGCAACTGGATTTGTTCAATGATGAGTGGTGCTCGTGAAGTCCTCTGTGAAGTCGATCCTGCTGCAGCTTGGGGAGCCTGAGCAGTGGACTCTGATTTAGCTCTGGTCTGTTGTGAAGTCGACCCACTTGCCGAGCCTCAGTTGTCTCAACCGTTGGTCTCGGTGATTTATCCAAAGTAGTTGGTCCTCGTCTTGCCTTATCGAAGCGTCATCGGACGATGATGAGATTTCCATGGGTGGCTCATCATCAAAGTTGAAAGTTTGGCGAGTAGTCTTGAGGTCGTTTACTCGTGGTTGGAACATCCTCATTTGAGTCTTTTGGATCGATCAGGATAACTCACCTCATCGTCTCCTTCCGATCCCGAAAGGTTACATCAGATTATCCGGGAATCGTGAAACGCACTTATCTCCCTTTTCTCGATGGATCAATGATACCAGGAGGAATGTTTTGTACTTGACTTCTTTACCCGGGAAGTCTCAACCTCCCGTTGGCCTTCATTACCTCCTGCGAGTGTCAACTACGAGGCCTTGGACATCCCTTTCGGCGATGTGTCAATTGTCTTAGGGTCTTTCGCGGTGGCATCCATTAGAGTCTCAACTCCATGGATTGCACTTTCGCCGCCCATAGTGTTAACTCAAAGGCTGTCATTCCTTCCTCGCCTCTCGACCGCATTAGCGGCGTCATTAGCCTTCAAAGCGATTGGCACCTCGAGCGAGGCAATCTCAAAATGTCTCGGCCTCGTTGATGACAACTTCTTCGTGTACTTTGTGTTTGTTCCTTCTCCACTTCGCCTCCTAGATTCATTGTGGAGACACTAGAGCATCCTCCGACCTTGATGCGGTGGAGGAGTTTCCACCGGCACACCGGTGAGTGACTTGAATGGGGTCACTCGTCTCCGGACTCGGTTGTTCCCACCGAGTATTCGGCCAAAAGGTGGTAAGACACCTTCATTAGGGGTGGGCTGACCGGGGTCCCCACTATCCCAATTTCATCGCCGATTCCTTAATTCCTTCTTCCGAGTGAGCCGGGGAAGTGGTGGCGGCAACAAAGGGCAATATCTGCACCACTCCCATTGGGTCTATCTCACTGTTTTGGAGGACTCTCTGGTCCCTCCATCGATCTTTGCTCATGAAGGATTCTCGATTCTTCCATTGCTTGCTTTGCATTTGCAACTCTTCTCGTGGCAAAGAGCAGGGTCGAGATCCTCATCACTTTACGATAGACGTCAAAGTGAGGATGTGTATGTTCGTGCGGGTGCCGTGATGGGCGATGGATCTTTGGCCTTCTCACGTGCCTCTGCGTCTCACCGCTTTAGCCCGTTCATTTTCTTTTCGAATCTCCGATATATTGATGCAATTATCTCGTCGAGGGCTTGCAAAGATCTGTGTCCACCTCAAGAAATTTGAAGAGTTCTTCTTCCTCAATGAATGAACTCGGATTTTCAAATCGCACTGGATAGGCTCGACTTCCATTTTCTCCACTCTGCATGACGATTTTGGATGTCCGGATACAATGGAGAGTGCATGATTACATCGTTGTTGGGAAATCATTTTATAGATTTTGATGAATGCCGTGTAAAACTTAGAATAGGAAGTTGGCACTCCATTTTTGTTGTAAGCGCATTGTAATAGATAGGGTTGGTCTGTTTGAGTTAAGTCGGCTATGCCTAAACATGCAAGAAGACAATGGAGACTAGAAGGAAGACTCATTGCAAGGCAGTGAGTATGGCAAAGAAGAGAAGACGGGAACTCGAAGGTGCGATTGAGATGCGGTGAGTAAAGTATGCTCGATCCAAAGTCAACTCAATGAGCCAAGTCTCAAGGTTGAAGTGACGGAAGAAGAGTCATCAAATGATTGGAAGGCGACTCGAAGTCACCGGGGATGTGAAGAAAATGTAGTCAAGTCAAGACAATGGAAGAGATCCGATTTGCACGAGAAATCAAGAGAATTACTTAAACAAGTAATACCTCCATACTACCTTTCTTGAAGTGCTCGGTCCCGAAGCTGCAAAAGGAATAAACCAATGGGAAGCATTTGCACCATGTCGAACTCGAAAAGTCAAGAACAATTCATACGAGGAAGTGGCAATTCCAAGGATCGCAACAAGACAAGCCAACGACCACAAGTGACTTTCAAAAATAAGTCTATCTCTTCAAAGGGCAGATTTTTGAAAGATCATTATAAAAGGCTGAGGAATAACTCTGAGAGAAGGTTACCTGAACCACAAACATTCAAGCAAACATTTGAACTATAACCTAAGATATTCTCAAATCATTCAAGATTAATCCTCAAGCCTACATTACGAATAAAATCAATCCAACACTCACCTGTGAAAGAAAGATAACTTCAATCAGTTGAAGAGGAAATTGTTGGAGAATCAAGGGGTCTACATTCCACGGAGGATAGTAGAAAGGTTCAAGGTCGAACCAGTCTCAAGTTTTGGAGGGCTTCATGATCAAATCCAAGAAGCTTGAGCAAGTGGGCTGTATGTAGTAGCAAAGGCGGTGTCTGTGAAGAAGGTGAGTCGTCACGAGAAGCCGGTTTGTGTGACCAAGGCATCTCAGATCGAGTCCCAAAGGATCAAGTCATTTGTGTGATCAAGACTTGTATACGGGTATTATCACTGTATATCTTGATCAATACCTAGTGGATTCCTCCGGGAGTTGGAGAAGAGAGGAGTAGAAGAATTACCCCATCTTGAACCTCTATAAAAACTTATCGTGTCATTTACATTTCAAAGACTTTAATTCTGCATCTTATTTATTTAACTCTTTGATAAATTTGCCATCCAATTGATAATCAAGCGTGTGCTAAAACCAAGTATTAAAACAAACTTAACGAAATTCAAGGGTGTTAAGTCTTCCATTTGAAAACAAATCACGGTCAAGTTAAGTCTTTAGTCAAAAGCAGTGAGTTATTTTATCAACGGCTCGAGTTGAGTACGTTGAGTGACTAACTCTTTGATTAACTAACTTAGGTGTCCATCAAAGACACGGTTGTGAAGTACTAACTACGATTACTTAAAAGGACTAATTTGAAAAGTTGGTAAGGTTTATTCAACCCCCTTCTAAACCTTACACTCACACCCCTTGGGACCTACAATCGTCTTCATCATTCTCTTGCGGCCCTCGTTTCCGGTATTAAGGGTAGCAGACTTCATTTGCTCGACACCTTCAACGACCTCATTACGGTGGAGAGACAACCTGTCAGCAGGTGATTTGGTTGTCTCGGTGTGCCTTGTTCTCAATTTATTCATCTCTACGATTGGGTCATCGAGTTGCCTCTGTGATCGGCCTCGTGAGACTTGGAAGTTTCATCAATCACTGCTGGAGACTCCGCTTCTCCCAGCCGGTCTCGGGTATCTTCTCGGTGAGTGGTGACTCGGCCGGTTTCTCAAGCTCGAACGCTTGAAAAGTCTTCTTCTTGTTTGAACCGAGGAGGGATTTCGGTTCGACAAGGTTTTTCTTAGTCTTGGGCGCGGGGGCGGTGATGTCATCTTCTTACGAGAGAGTGGCCGTTTTGGCTTATCGAGTTCTCCTCTTCTTGACGAGGAGAAGGTATTTGGGATTCCTTCTCTCTGCGGCTGCGCAGGGCGAGACACGGGCGTGGGAGCGGTGACTACTGAGGGCGGGAGCAGATTTGTTTTTCTTTGTTGCAGGGGCAGCCTTCTTCTTTGGTGGAGAGGGGACAGTTGTATCTTCGGGGTCAGCTGATTCTCCCTCACTTGTATCAGCTCTCTTAGCGTAGGCTCTCTTCTGTGCGCCCTGAGAGGTTTGATCGGAACATTCTCTTGTTTACATGGAACGCCTTTCCATGTCGAAGAGGACTTTCTTCACTTCCATTATTCGGCCAATTACCAGGCCGTACCGCGGATCCTCCAAATGTTCCATCCTCCTTGAAGGATTTGTTCCTACATTCTGGCGAGTCTGCTGTAGACAAACTCGGCCAGTTCACTTTCTTTTCTTCAATGATCGCGGCCATTACGATCAATTTCGCTTTAGACGATTGGTCAAAAGCTGCCAAATTTGATGTCTATGCATTTGGCAACGATGTCCAACAATTTGTGGTAGTCCTCCTTTAGACCTCTTGTTAGTTGTGTAGACTATCTTTTCAAGACGATCGGTCTTGGCTACTTCCTTCCAAGCGGTTGCCAAGTCAACATCGCTTCATTAATTTACGGTGCTCCTTTCGCCGTGAAGCGGTGTTACGCCAAATCCTTGGCGGTAATGATGAACTCCTTCCGTGAGCGGAGGATTTGATCCCCTCATCATGAATCTCGGCGTTCACGTAGAAGCGTGCGACCTCTTCCACATAGGTCGCCGGAAACTCCATCGTCATAAATGGTTTTAGCCCAGGCGTTTCGAGTTTTTCAGTGATCTTCTTTACGAGGGTGTCATCGGACCCCTGTTTGATCATACCCTCGAAATCCACAGTAGACCCGGTGTGGATCTAGCTTGACAAAATCATGAGTAGATGCCATTTTTCAGTATTTCACCGAACGAAACTTAGAAGGTGATTTGAAGATTGATAGGGTTTTGAGAGAGAGTTTTTTGCCTTTGCTTTTGAGTGAGAGAAATGAACAGTTTTTGGTAATGTGTGAGAGAAACGGACGAAAGAGTTTAAGTATGGTTCATGAAAGGACGTGCGGGTGGTTTTTGAAATGTGATCGAAATCAATGGCTTAGATCTTGCACGCCGATTAGCATTTAATGTCTCGTATTTAATGCGGCATCATTTATATCCAATCATAAGCTTGGTGTGCAGCTTTTGCCTGTACACATCATAATTATGCTGACGTCATTCTTAAAAACATTCCCGCTTAGTAAAAACGACTGCATTTTTGTCACTTTGCTCATAAATGACTCAGCTTGTCCCTTAGCTGATTTAACTCTTTTCTTCTCGTTTGTAAATACTCAGCTGTCAGCTAACTCGGTACAACTGTCTTTCCGATACGGCTGATTTACTCAGCTGATTTAAGAGTTCAGCTCTTTTTCCTCTATTCGTACTTTATTTCTTTCAAAACTGATTCAGCTCTTCTTGCATAGCTTGAATCCAATGTGTGTCATCCAATGCTTGTGACACATCTTAAGGCTCTATTTGTGAGATAAAGCATGTGAACATAGCTTCTTGTTGAGTTTTGGATCTTGTTTTGACACCTTCTCTTATATCTCCAATGACTAGTTCAGATGGATGGTCACTCAGCCATCTTACATCAGGTTGAAGTAAGTTAGCTGAATTCAGTCGTCTGGCAGCTGAGTTGTTTTGATCGAGTTCTCTCGTCATCACTTAGCAGATTTTCCAGTTGTTTTTGAGATTCGGTTATCTCATCTTCATACGGATTTATAATTCGACTTGACTTGACATAGGGACTCTTTACGCATGGTTGGTTGATTGACTTATCGGTGATTCTTCAATGTCTTCTCCATTTACATTGACTCATCAAACACCACATGAATGGATTCTCTCGTAACCATAGTCCTCTTGTTGAGTACTCTGTAGGCTTTGCTTTCGGTGAGTATCCCAAGAAGACACCTTCATCGACTTTAGCATCAAAAGCCTTCAAATTATCTTTGCCATTGTTATGGATGAAGCATTTACATCCAAATATTCTAAAATATGCAACATTTGGTTTTCTCCTGTCCAAATCTTATAGGGAGTTTTTGTCATTTGTCTGTTTATCATGCATCTATTTTGAGTGTAGCATCTTTGTGTTTATTGCTTGACCCAAAATCTTTTAGGTAGCCCCCGCTTACGCTAACATGGTCCTTGTTGCTTCTTTGAGAGTTTTATTCCTTCTTTCGCAACTCCATTTACATTTGTGGAGTCCTTGCTGCTGAGATAGTTCATGACCAATACCATTTTCAATACAATACTGAGTTATTATACCATTTACAAACTCGGTTCCTCTGTCGAGATCTTATTTTGATAATGGTTTGACTCTTCTCATTTTGAATCCTCTTCATCATTTGTGGTAGTTTTACGTAGAGTTTCTTTCTTTTTACACATGAATATTGTCCATGTATATCTTGAGTAGTCATCTACTACCACCAAGGTGTATTTCTTCCCACTTATGCTAGTTGGTTCAATTGGACCAAATAGATCCATATGTAGCGGATGCAATATTCTTGTTGAAGATGGACATGTCTTTTCTTTGAATGATGATTTGATTTGTTTTCCCATCGACATGCATCGCATACACTTTCCTTCTTGTATCTGAGTCGGGAAGTCCTTCCACAAGATTACTACTGGCAAGCTTGTTAAATGTTTTGAAATTCAGGTGACTCAGCTTCTTGTGCCACATCCAACTTGATTGCTTGTGCTCTTTGCTAGTAGACAAGTGCTTGGTGTTGTAGTTGACCAATCTACTACATACATGTTCTTTTATGCGCATCCTTGCAACACAACCTCATTGGATTGGTGTCCTTGATTGGCATATTCCCATGTTGAATCCAACATTATAGCCTTTGTCACGAGTTGGCTAATACTCGGATTGAATTTGAGTCCTTCAACATATGCAACATCGTGATTTCTAATCCATTTTTCTTGATGGATCCAATGCCTCTTATTTCTCCTGGAGCTTCATTTCCTCCAAATATCACTTTTGCTCCTTTGACTTCCTTGAATTTTGTGATTTTTCTTGTTTCTGTCATATGTCGGGCGAACCACTATCCATGTACCAGGTTCCTTGGCACTCATTTTGTTCCTTGAATCTGCAATCAAGGAAATTAAGTTTTAGGTACCCATATTTATGCAGGTCTGAGGGGTTAGTATTGTAAGATGATCCAACCAACCTATAGCCAAATGATTTGACTCTAAGGGGTTGCCATCTATCGTGCCATAATCATAATTAATTTTGGCAAATTGCTTGGGGATTCTAGGTTCATACATTTTGTCTCTTTTGTCGTATGCTTGTATATGTGTTTTAGCAATTGCCTTCTTTGGGTAGTTGTGATATCTCCGAGTGTAGTGCCTAGGTTCATATGTGTCTTTGATGAAAGCTCTTATACCTTTGGAATGGCCTTTCTTTGAGTTTCGAGGCCTTTGCCATTTGAGCTTATATTCCATAGGTCTTTGCGATAGCTCACGTTATTCCAATCACTTGGCTTGGGTACATTCTACCATTCCCTTCATATGTATTTCTTTTATAGAACTTACGGGGTTTTGGTAGCTGTTTTTCTTTCTGAGTATTTCTGTTTGGAGTTTCTTTGAGGAACTCATTTGGATTTCTTGTCGTTTGTCCTCTCTCACACTCAATTGTTGTTTTCCTTTTCCTTATATCAAGGCAGTTTGCTTGTGATTGTGCTTTGGAATAAATGTGTGTGCACTATTTGGAGTTTTGGATTTTTGAGATACTTCATTACTTGAAGATCCTTTTTCCAAAATCACTTTTGGAGCTTGACATAGCATAGAGGAATTAAATCTAAGCCTGTCTTGTCTCCACATTCTCTTTGACTCATAATAAGATCATCCAATGATTTAGATGCCTTAGTGAATGAGGCAATCACATTTTGAGGTCATTCTCCCTCTTTTCTATAGCGATTATCTCTGCTATTATTAGCTTCGCATTTTCAGCCCTTATAATTTCATTCTCATCGGCTATTTGGCGTAGGGTACTCGGCTCCTTAGTCATTTGTGAGTTTTGGCATTTAAGCGAGGTTGTTTTCCTCATTTAGAAGTGTGTGTGAGGATTTAATGTGTTCAAAGTCTTTCATCATTTTACCTAATGAATCATAAAGATCGAGTGGGTGATGAGGTGTGTGTGTCACAATCACTATTACTGGACTCGAGTGTGATGAATTTGAGTGTACCTCCTCTTCCTTGGTCAGGTTGGTCTTGTTCCTTGGCCATCAAACATATCAAGGCTTCTTCTTCAGAGTCACTTGAGTAGTCGGCTTCACTACTCTACGAATCAGTGTGTCTTTTGACTTGTTTGTCTCGGCGATCTCTGACGGCCCAAAGCATTGCCTTTTTCTTTTCTTGTCTTCTTTCTCACGAAGACTTTTCTTTCTTCTTCATTCATGTATTTGTTGACTACGGGTATGGGCAATCAATCGCATAGTGACTGGTTGCTAGTTGCGGTTCAGCATAGATTTTCAGCCTTTTGATCAGCTCTTTCCATTCTTGGATTGTCAACCCTTTGATATTCAACTTTTTGATGCTCTGCTCTCTTGGTTGGCCTATCTTCCCTTGTCTTGGAGGGAGCTGAGTGTCTTCTGGAGGATTCGCCCTTGCCTCTTTTGTAGTTCTTATTGAAGAACTTACTAAACCTTTTAACCATTAGGGCTATTTCCTCTGGGTCAATGACTTCTTTGACCTCAGCTCTCGTGCCATCCTTCACAATTAGAGCAGCTGTTTTGGGTACATCTGTCTCCTCCTGGTCTTTTCTTCTCAGCTCAAATTCGTAGGCTTTGAGATCTGAGAATAGCTCATGGTTGGATGTCTTGGATAGGTCCATGGAATGTCTTAGTGCCATGACCTTCATTTCCCATTCAGCTGGGAGACTTCTTAGAATCTTCATACACATTTCCTTCTGTGTATATTCTTTTCCAAGTGCGAGATAGCTCGTTGGTAATTTACGTGAACCGAGCATCCGGTTGATCAAGGTCTCTCTGCGATCATTTTGAAATTCTCAAATTTCTGACAAAGAATCGATAATTTATTTTTCAAGATTTGCTCTCGAGCCTTCACAAATCAATGTTAGCTTGTCCCAGATTTCTTTAGCCGTTTTGCATGATTTGACTTTATTGAACATGGCTTTGTCCAAGGTTTTGTAAAGAATGTCCTTGGCCACATTGTCCAGGTTATATCTTTTTGTCATCATTTGTCCATTCACTCTTGGTTTTCAACCATAGCTGGTGATGCAGGAGCAACATCCTCTTCACCTTCAGTGCAGCTCTCTCTTACTTTGTGTTCACATTTAAAATTTGCGAGTGGCCCATCCTCTATCACTATCCACATCTCATCATGTAATCTTTGATAGATGAGCTTTGCATATGAATTTTCCAATCATCAAATTCTTCAATTGTGAACATAGGGATGCGTGTCAAATTTGCTTCCATGATAACAACTTTTGCTGGTAAAAAGAGTTTTGAAAGATCAAGTACTAAAACAGACTTCGAAAAATTTGGAGATCTAGTTTAGTAACCAGTGCGGAAGGCTCAATGAACCAACCGCTCTGATACCACTTGTTGGTCCCAAGGGGTGTGAGTGTAAAGTTTAGAAGGGGGGGTTGAATAAACCTTACCAACTTTTCGATTTAGTCTTTTTAAATATTCAGATTTAATACTTCACAGTTGTGTCCTTGGTGGACAGCTAAGTTAGTTAATCAGTAAAGTTAGTCACTCAACAGGCTCGACTGATCTGTTGATAGAATAACTCAGCTGTTAAGACTAAAGACTTAGCTCAACTGTGGTTTGTTTTCAGCGAAAGACTTGACACCCTTAAATTTGGTTTAGTTTGATTTAATACTTGGTTTTAGCACTTAGAGATTATCAAGTGGATAGCAAATTTATCGCAGAGTTAAACAAATAAGATGCGAGGAATTAAAGTCTTTGAAATGTAAATGACACGATAAGTTTTTATAGAGGTTCGAAGATGGGGTAATTCTTCTACTCCTCTCTTCTCCAACTCTGGAGGAATCCACTAAGTATTGATCAAGTATCTGAGTGGTAAGGTCCGGATACAAGTCTTGATCACCACGGTGACTTGATCCTTTGGGACTCGATGCGGAGATGCCTTGGTCACGCGGTGGCTTCTCGTGCGACTCGCTTCTTCACGGGGCATTGCCTTGCTACTCTGACTACTTGCTCAAACTTCTTGGATTTGATCACAAAGCCCTCCAAAAACTTGAGACTGGTTCGACTTTGAACCTTCCTACAATCCTCCAGTGGAATGTAGACCCCTTGATTCTTCAAAAATTTCCTCTTCAACTGATTGAAGTTATCTTTCCTTCACGGGTGAGTGTTGGATTGATTTTCTTCGTAATGTAGGCTTGAGGATTGATCTCGAATGATTTGAGAATATCTTAGGTTCTGATTCAAATATTTTCTTGAATGTTCGTGGTTGAGGTAACTGCTCTCGTGAGTTATTCCTCGGCCTTTTATAGTGATCTTTCAAAAATCTGCCCGTTGAAGAGATAGGCTTATTTTTGAAAGTCACTTGTGGTCGTTGGCTTGTCTTGTTGCGATCCTTGGAATTTCCATTTCCTCGTATGAATGATTCTTGACTTTTCGAGTTCGACATGGTGCGAGTGCTTCCCATTGGTTTATTCCTCTTGCACGCTTCTCGAACCGAGCACTTCAAGAAAGCGTATGGAGGTATTACTTGTTTAAGTAATTCTCTTGATTTTGTGCAACGGATCTCTTTCGATTGTCTTGACTTGGCTGCATTTTCTTCACATTCCCAGGTGACTTGAGTCGACTTCCAATCATTTGATGACTCTCTGTCATTTCAATCTTGAGACTTGGTTGTCTTGAGTTGACTTGACTGATACTTCACTCATTGCATCTCATTTGCACCTTCAGTCGAGTTCTCGTCTTCTCTTCTTTGCCATACTCAACTGTCTTGCAGCGGAGTCTTCCTTCTAGTCTCCAGTTGTCTTCTTGCATGTTTAGGCATAACTGACTTAACTCAGCTTGACCAGCCCTATCTATTACAATGCAGTTTACAACAAAAATGGGGTGCCAACTTCCTATTCTAAGTTTTACATGGCATTCATCAAAATCTACAAAATGGTTTCCCAACAAAGATACATCAGTTCTGTCAGCGGGCGTGGGGACGCGACGTTTTCTGACACTCTGGACGGCTTTTGAGGTTGAAAAGGCGTGTCTTTTCAAATAGGCATTTCGTTTCTCGAGGGAACTTCATCTATAAATACCCCTTTTTCCTCCATTATCCACTTTCGCATCCATTATTCTTCGAGCTAAACTGATTGAGACCAAGCAGAAATTTGGGTCGGCTTTCAATGTTCAGAGACTTCACAATTAGGTATTTTCTCGAAATATTCTCCATTTTCCTATAAAATGTCTTCTTTCAAGGATAGTAGAAGCCGTAGATATAGCATAGAGGTTGAAATTGAGGACCCCCCTCTGAACCTTCTGTTTCTTTCTCCCTAGCACAGCAATCTCCGCCTCACAGCCCAAGCATCGTTTAGATCTCTTCTTCAGATCATTCTCCTCGAGCCGGAACACCTTTGGAGGAGACACACACCATATTTAACCCGGTGCCCGTGACTGTTTTTCGAGAAGGTGTGGTATATCAGCCCGGACTGGCGCAAGAGAATTCCAGCGAGGGATCCCCGAGTACTGACCCTCGACACTATCAGCCGAAAGAAGAGAATATGAACCCATCGGAGCCGGAGCATGATAACGCGGAGCGGGTGGATGAACCCTCCGGAGACTCGAGGCCCGAGAGGCCTCAAGGGCCCATGGGCCATCGTAATGGTGATGGTAGGCGGGGAGGAGGCCCTCACCTTCGTGTAGAGCCTCAGTGGACGCCGTGCGATATAAATGACATTCCCAGCATGTTGATGGTCCCGGAGATGGGAGAGCTCCAGCGGAAGTACCAAATTCCGAGCGGTATCAATTTCTGGGTACCGGATGGCACGGAGGTTCCCTAGTACCCACCAGAGGGGTGTGTGGCCATACATATCACCAGCCTTCTATATGGGCTGCGCTTTCCACTGCCGGTTTTCCTCACGCGGTGGTTTTGCAAGTGGGGCATTCCCCTGACCCAAGTGCACCGCATTTCTTGGGGTCAGATTATCGGCCTCTTGGTGATGTTTCATTTAGAGAAGTACCCCCGCCCCAAGTTCAAAGAAATAAACGAGCTCTTTGTCTGGCGAGCGACTCCCTCGTCACGGGGGCAGCCATCGGGGTACCCGGACAGTCTAGTGAAAGGCCTTCCTTCATCTCTAAAGGAATGGAAGGACAAATGGCTCTCGGTGAGCGACGAGTGGCAAGCTCGCGTGGAGGACGGAGCAAGGGAGACTGTCCTTTATCCTCCTTCAAATTTTTTTTTTGGTTACAGTAAGTCTATCCCTCCTCTTTTCTCTGTTTTTTGTTGTTGTTGTTTTTTCCTTTTTATGTGGCTAACTTTGCCTTTTTTCATCTTTTTTTTTCTCTTCATTATAGGAAACTGAGCATCTAAAGGGCCGTTGTCGGCCACCTTTGTCCGCAGGCTGGAAAATGTCCAGGCCAGAGGTGCCAGGGATAGGCGGAATGAGAGGTTGGCCACCGAGGTCAACTTGGCCGCGGCTGGCTTGAGGCCTGCTCTGCCCGCCGACCCCGAGGCCGGGGAGGGCTCGGGATGAGGTGGCAGAGAGGGAAGAGGAGGCTAGGAGAGAGCCTCAACATAGCCCACCGAGGTGAAGAAAATGCCCAACTTACCGGGAGAGAAACCGGGCGCAGCGAGGCGAGCGGGGGCCGCCTCCCGCAACAGCCAGTCCCGTGGGCGGATCACCTGTGCCTGCTGGGCAAACGCGGACTCTGGAACCGCCGAGGGCGGCTGCAGGCCGAGGTAAATATACTTTGTATTTCTTTGCACTTTCTCTTTTTTTCGAAATGTTCTTTGTTTTCTTTTGACGGTGGTCGTTTTTTGCAGGGCGCAGCTTGGATTTGCGTGCGCGCCTTCACAACGTGAGGAACACGGCCGCACGTCGGACTCAGCGTGCATACCAGCCCTTGAGATGCGGAGCGGCGGCTCAAGAGCGGATCTCGGCGTAAACGCCCGATGGGGTGCACGAGGCGGAAGAACCCCTCCAAAGGAGGAGAGAGGGAATTGTGATCGAAGAGCCCGGGCAGACCGAAAAGGCTAGTCAGACACCGCCGGTGCATCCTGGACAGACTCCTGAAGGGGGAGTCCCGCGGACTTTCTCAGACGACTTCGGCCGGGAGGGTCACTTAATCCCTCCAAGCCGAGTGAGGGACGAATACTGCAAGGGAATGACCAGGATACACCCTCAATGGTTCGTGGAGTTCGTCCGGTGCGCCATGCCGGCAGAGGAGCAGTCGAGAGTTTTGCCGGAAGTGGGTCGGGCCGCAATGAATGTTCCAGCTCGTGCCTGGACAAAAGACATTGAGCAATTCTGCTCGGAGACTGGCTGGGAGGAGCAGATTCAGTATGCCATGGGGTTGTCCGGGTGGATCATTGGGCTCCTATGGCACGCAATTGGGGGTACTCGCGAGCTGGAGAGGAAATATGCCGATCTGAAAAGGCGGCATGGTGACCTGCAGGAGGCTCATGCTACTCTCCAAGGGGTACAAGAATCTCTGAAGATCGAGGCAGAGGAAGCCACGGCTTGGGCTAACCTTGAGAAGGAAACCGCCGCGAGGGCCGAGGCAGAGCGGGATCAGGCCCGCAAGGCCGATGAGGAATTCCGGGCTAAGGTTCTTTGGTGGAATGTCGGCCATTGCCAGTGAAGAAATGGAGAGGCGGTTGGCCGATGCGCGCAGGGAGGCTGAGGAGGCTACCCGCAGACAGGTTGGGGAGGCTCGTATAGAGGCCGTTGAGGCTTATAAGGACTCTGAGGAGTATGCATTTATGTTAACCTGCGGCCATGCGACCAGTCTCAAAGAATCATCGAATCGCTTAAGGCCGGGAGGACTATTGCTCAGCTTGTGGAGGACTTAGCCCTCTTGGAGGCTGATATTGATACTCTTCGCCCGAACATTTTCGAAGCCCCCGGCGTTCAGGGCTCACCTCCTCCGGATGCAGAAGAGGTTGCCTCTAGTGGTGCTGTTGAGATTCCGCCCCCATCTCAGTCTTGATGTTGTTCTCCCTTTTCTTTTTCTTGCATAGGCTTTTGTATGTATTTGTAGGTAGGTTACTTGGCTTCGGGCCTTGGGATGTAATGGGCTCTGCCCCCCCTGTGTAAATGCTTTTGATGTGGAAATGAACTTTTTTTATGTCACCTGTGTATGCACTTTAAGTTTTTTGTATATGCTCGGCTCTTTTTCCTTTTATAAGATTGTTGCTCTGCCCTCTTTTTTCTTTTTATACTCCCAAGTATGGGGCTCGATTCCCAGTGCTCCTGAATAAAGGAATTTAACCGCTTTAATTGATTCTTGTGCTCGGTATATGAACCAAGTCTTTATTTTGTGCTTGGTGTATAAACCAAGTCTTTGTTTTGTGCTTGGTGTATAAACCAAGTCTTTGTTTTGTGCTCGATGTGTACATCAAGTCTTTATTTTGTGCTCGGTGTGTAAATCGAGTCTTTATTTTATGCTCGATGTGTACATCAAGTCTTTGTTTTGTGCTCGGTGTGTAAACCTAGTCTTTGTTTTATGCTCGATGTGTACATCAAGTCTCTGTTTTTAGGGTAGATCCGCCTTGTAGGCGAGTCGCCCTTTATCAGCGTGCAAGGGACGTACCCGCGACGATTTGTCGGTGCTCGGGACGTAGCCGAGGCGAGTAAAAATTTCGTCCCCCTTTAGAGAGCTCACAGAATATCAGATGAAAGGATAAATTCCCTGGAATCTTATCTGGATCGTAAACCGAGATCTTTATTGATAGTACCTTTTCAGGTATGCTACATTCCATGGATGTGTAAATTTTTCTCCACTCAAATATTCTAGCTCGTATGCCCCACCAGATAAGACGTTGCTGACCCAAAATGGGCCCTCCCAGGTTGGCTTCAATGGGCTGGGCTCAGCACCCGTTATCCTTTTCAACACAAGGTCACCGACCCGGAATATCCTTTCATTTACCTTTGAATTGTAGTACCTCTCACTCCTTTGTTTATATACGGCATTTTTCATCTCAGCACTACATTTTTTTTCTTCGAGCAGATCCAGCTCGGCTCGTATGACCTCATTGCCATCTTGAGAAAAATTTGCAATTCGAAGGTAGGGGCTCCAATCTCACAGGAATGACCGCCTCGGTTCCATAAGCCAAAGAAAAGGTGTATCTCCGTGGCGCTCGATGCGTCGTTCTGTATGACAACAGTACCCCGGGCAATTCCTCAGGCCAATTACCTTTAGACTCCTCCAATCTCGCCTTCAAGGTATACTTGAGTATTTTATTAACGGCCTCAACCTGTCCATTTGACTGGGGATGGTATGGAGTCGAAGTGGTTTTGATGTGGAAACCTTCACAAAAATTTGAAACCTCCGGTTATCGAATTGTTTCCCATTATCTGTAACAATCGAATGCGGTATCCCAAATCTGCAAATAATGGACTTCCATACAAAACTCACAATCTTTTCTTCGTCTATCTTTGCCAGAGGCTCCGCCTCGGCCCATTTTGTAAAATAATCCACCACCACAATGGCATACTTTACGCCCCCTTTGCCAGTGGGGAGTGGTCCGATAAGGTCCATTCCCCATTTGGCAAACGGCCAAGGACTAAATACGGAGGTAAGCTGCTCAGGATGATACCTGACCTGTGGTGCAAATCTTTGGCACCTGTCGCATCTTTTGACGAGGTCGGTTGCATCCTTTTTTAGGGATGGCCAGTAGTATCCTTGTCGTATTAATTTGTAAGCTAATGTCTGGCCCCCGGCGTGGTTTCCACATATCCCCTCGTGAACCTCTCGAAGTGCGTATTCCGCATCTGTCTTGGACAGGCACCGAAGGAGTGGGACGTAGTATCCTCGTTTGTATAGGACGCTGTCTACTAGTGTGAACCGAGCTGCTTGGGTTCGTAATGTTCTGGCCTCGGCCTTGTTTTCAGGTTGAACTCCTTTTTCCAAGTACTGAATGATCGGGGTCATCCAGGTCTGCTTGGTGGGTTCAGTAGCATGTATCTTCTTTGTGTTAAGTGATGGGGTAGACAATTGAGTGACAGTTACATCTGCAATAGCATCCGTCCCTGGGTTGGAACCGAGCCAAGCCAAAGCATCCACTTGCATGTTCTCGGTTCGGGGTACATGTAAGACTTCCGCCTTGAAATGTAATAATTTCTTCTTGACCAAGTCCAGATATTGTGCGATTTTTTGCTCTTTTGCTTCGTACTCACCATTGATTTGATGAACGACCATCTGAGAATCACTATGTACCAAGTAGTCGTTTTAGGCCCATGGAAGCCGCCATGTCTAGACCTGCCAGGAGTGCCTCGTACTCGGCTTCGTTGTTCATCGCGGGGAACTGAAATCGGATGGCCGAGCAGTAGCATTTTTTATTTGGATCGATTATCACGATCCCACTCCCTGCTCGGCCTGCGATGGAGGAGCCGTCGACGAACAACTTCCACTCTTGATCTTCCATAACTTTTAATTGTATGGAAGGTGTAAATTCGGCCACAAAGTCGGCTAAAGCCTGTCCTTTTATCGCTGTGTGTGGCTCATATAGAATATCAAATTGGCTGAGCTCAACGGCCCACTTTATCATTCGACCAGAGATGTCGGGTCGATGCAACGCTTGTTTCAGCGGGTAGTTGGTCAAGACCATAATCTTATGCTCCAAAAAATATGGACGGAGTTTTCGTGCCGCAATTATCAATGAATAAGCCAATTTTTCCATTGGCGGATAACGGAGATCGGCGTCATGTAATGCTTGACTGGTGTAATAGACTGGATGTTGGATAGAGTCATCTAGCCTAATTAACACCGAACTGACGGCGTATTCAGATACCGCCAGGGATAAATACAAGTCCTCCCCTTGGGTGGGTTGTTGCAATATAGGAATTGAAGAGAGATGTTGTTTGAGTGATTCAAAAGCAGCCTGTGCTTGCTCAGTCCATTCGAAATTTTTGTTCTTTTTTATGATCTCAAAGAAGGGTTTACACTTGTCCGTGGACCGTGAGACAAATCGGTTAAGGGCGGCCAATCGGCCTGTCAGGCTTTGTACCCTTTTGACAGAATTTGGGGGTTCAAGGTCGATGATGGCTTTTATTTTATCTGGGTTAGCTTCGATCCCCCTTTGGCTTACCATATACCCCAGGAATTTACCCGAGCCAACCCCAAAAGTACATTTTCTCGGGTTTAACATCATCTTGTACTCTCTCAAAACAGCAAACATTTTATTGGATCATCGAGATGATCGGATATATACAATGATTTCACCAACATATCATCTACATATACTTCCATAGTACGACCTATCATTTCTTCAAACATTTTAGTTACTAACCTCGGTAGGTCGCACGGCCGTTCTTCAACCGGCGGCATCATCTTGTTGCGGTAAATTCCACGAGCGAAAAGAATGATGTATTTTCTTCATCATCCGGGTGCATTCGTATTTGGTTGTAACCCGAGAAACGCATCCATGAAGCTCATCGATTCGTGTCTATTTGTGGCATCTACCATATAATCAATGTTCGGCAATGGATAAGCGTCTGGGGCACACCTTATTAAGGTTGGTGAAATCCACGATAGCGCCATTGGCCATTGCTTTTCTTGACTAGAACAGGGTTGGCCACCCATTGGGGATAGAGGGCCTCCCTGATAAATTGATTATCGAGCAATTTATTAACTTCGGTCTCGAGTGCAACTTGCCTATCGGGGCCGAGTTTGCGCCTTTTTTGGATAACCGGGTGGAACGTTAGACCGATATTAAGGCGGTGGCATGCATGCTTGGGGTCAATCCCGGGCATGTCTGCATGAGTCCATGCAAAGACGTCGAGATTATTTCCCAAAAACTCAATCAATTCGGTTCGAAATGGTTCTGGGAGGTCATGGCCAATACGTAATTGGCGTCCCTCGCTTGGCCTTCCGACGTCGACCGTATCGACCTGTTCTACTAGTTCCGCCCGTTTTCTTTTCTTGCTCTACCCCTCTTTTTTCTGTAGGGGCAATTCATCTTCAGTGGTCGGCTCGTTCTTGACCGACGGCTCGCCTTTTGTTGCCGGTACATTTCCCGGCTCTATCTCCCTTCCTTGGTCCTCCACCATTGGTTCCTTTCCAGGTCGCCGACCTGGATTATCCTCCTGATCAATCATCACCTCCCGCTCGGACTCCTCTTTTATCTGGGGGTTGCCTTGCGCTGTCCCACTGGTTTCTCCTCGTTCCATCACATTAATCTCCACCGGTCGGAGTTTTAGAGAGCATTCTCGTGACTCCCTCTGATTCCCCTTATGTATGGCCTCGCCGTCTGGTGTTGGGAATTTTATGCAAAAATGATAAATTAAAACAGTCGCTTTTATATGACAAAGCAACGGCCTTCCAATAATGGCATTGTACTCTGAATCGGCGTTGATTATCTTGAATGTGGTGATAATGGTCCGCTTATGCGACCCCTGCCCCATTTAGATGGGTAGGTCGACTTCCCCGAGCGGGATTATTCTTCCTCCTCCAAACCCCAGAATGCTGTCGTTACACAGACGAATATAACTATCGTCCACGTTCAATCTTCGGAAAGCTCGTATGTAGATGACCGATGAGTAGCTTCCAGAGTCGATCAAAATTCTATGGACTGGGATACCCAAAATTGGTACGGTAATGACCAGGGGGTCAGAATGAGGGTGGACCACCTGGTCGGCATCCACGTCCGAGAACACAAAACGGCTTGTGGGTTGGCCTTCCTTTATTTCCGCCACCCGAACTTGCCTTTCGACGTGGGCGGCCTGTCTGACATCAGCCTTTCTCTTCCTGTTAGAGCGGCTATCTTTGGCTGTGTTAGTGTTGATTTGATTCACGCTCGACATCATGAGGATCTCCCTATCCTGATTTTCGGTCGGTGGCGCCGGCAGGAGAGCTGGATTTGTCATGCGCTCCGGGTTGACACCTGGGGCCAGTGCCAGCGGGGGCGGTAATTCATGGACGTATCTTTTGAGACCGCCCTGCCGAACAATACGCATAATTTCCCTGATAAGATCTCGGCACTCATCAGTATCGTGGACTATCGATTTATGATAGGCGCAGTATCGACGTGAATATAATTTGGCACTATCTTCAAAGGCCGAGCCGGAGGCAACAAATTTAGACCCTGTACTTCATTCCATATGGCCGACGGAGCGTGGGTCAAGGTACTCCTCAGTGCGGCAACTTCGGCTCGTGCTTCCTGGCGAGCCTTAAATCCGGTGGTCGGGTTTTCCGAGAATGGTCTGAATCCTAACCCCGGCCCGATTGCCGATTCCTTCCTTCCGTCCTTTTTCGCGCCCCCTGGCCTGTGCTCGGGACGGTGACTTGCCATGGCTTCTTCCGCACAAATATAGCGTTCCGCGCGGATCAGGAATTCTTGGTACGAGGTCACCCCCGATTCATGGATAGAATAGTTAAACCAAGTCTCGGGGGCAAGGCCAGCCATGGCTGCAATTAGAATGGCGTCATCCGACACCGGTTCCATCTCTCGAACTTGCTTATTGAATCGAGCGATATAGCTTTTCAAGGGCTCGTCCTTCCCTTGTTTAATATTCACAAGGGAGTCCTTTGGTGCGGCTCGGACCTTAGAAGTCAGGAAATGCGTCGTAAAGGCGGAGGCTAAATCCCCTCATGCCCGAATGGACCCCTGAGGCTGGGTCCTGAACCAACGGTGGGCTCGGTCGCCCAATGTCAATGGAAAAGCCCTGCAGAGGATGGCATCACTAGGGCTGTACAGTTCCATCCACGCTATATAGCTATCGTTACACTAGGGCTGCACTCGGTCGCCCAATGTCAATGGAAAAGCCCTGCGGGATTATTCTTCCTCCTCCAAACCCCAAAATGCTGTCGTTACACAGACGAATATAGCTATCACCACTAGTACTTGTGGATGTGAGTGGTCGGGTCGGTCTCCCCATTGTATAGACCGACCTGGGGGATTTTTAATTTTGGCGGTAGCAGGGTCGCCAAGATACTAGGAGCGAACGGCGACATCACAGCAGGCTGATTCATTGCTTGGGGCGGCCTCCGAGATGGTTCGCCTTCGGGGCCGCCCTCCAATTCATTCATACGGCGACGAAGGCACTGGATTTCCACGTCCCGTTCCTGCCACAAGCTAGGGCCTTGAGTTTGGTTGGCCCTAGCTGGCTCTCGTTCATCCGGAAATCGAAGCCGGGAGCTTGTCGATTGAGCCGAGCGTAGAGGATCAATCTCTAATCGTCCAGCGAACACTGAATGTGCACGGTGGGGTCGTGTCGGCTCCGGTAGTGACTCTGCTACACGACTTTGCCCTTGATCATCTTTCATGACGCTATACATCGTCACGGCGGCCACGCCTTCGTTACGAGTTAGCCTCTTGGCCTTCATTATGGAAATACGGGGGCTTGGGGATTAATATTGACGTTCGTTGAGGGTTGAGTGGATTAGTATTTATAATAGGTGGAGGAGGTGCTTGGGAGTTTGTGGTGGTGAGTGTCTGCGAAATGAGTTGGTTCATTTGTCGAAGGTTGGGTTAGCAATTAGCTGGGCGAAGGGAAATAAAGTGGTGCTCCCGCCGGTCGGGGCACGTTCTGACCATTAGTGGTCTGGCCAGTTTGGTTGTTGGGGTGTTCCTCTTCAGTCAAGTGAGCATTTCTAGATTGTTGACTCATTTTGTCTATTACGAAAAGATATGCGTTGGATTTTACCTGGTTTCACTTTACTCGATTTAGCCTGGAATTCGGACTGGACCAATACAAGCCCTCCTTCTAGCGCCAATTTGTTGACGTGCGTTTTGGTCAACAAGCAAAATATATGAGAGATTTAACACGTGGAAATATAAGTATATGTAATACGCGTTTATTTATGGCTAATTCTGCCTTTTTAGCGTAATGCCAAGTCGAAAGTCGGGGTCGATCTTTCTTACAAAGACAACACGTTCTGAGTGCCTTTTTCTATTTTTCTTTCTTGTCTTTTTCCTCTTAAATGAGGCTTTTTATACCCCATTGGGTTTTCAATAGTCATCTTTGCACTAATTAGTAAAATAATTTGAAAAAGGACACATGTCCCCTCCTAAGCGTGCATGTCATGTCCCAAGTTTTGCCACTTGGTGACTCATCTTGATCACCTTCCCGACACGTGGCGGCTTTCGGTGCTAATAGAGCACTAAGTATGGGTAAGTATGGGCAAATGATTATTTTTGAATACATCGGCAGTGTCGTTTCCGCCAATATTTGGGCTCGGGCTACGTAGTCGTGTTGTGGTTGGGCTCGGTAGTGGCGAGCCCAACTCATGACGTGTCACCGGCACCTTCCGGCGTTTCAGGGCCCATTCGGGCATGTGTTGTATCTTTGACGTGGATTAATTTTCTTCGGCTCGGCAAGGCGTCATCAAACTCTAACTTGATTAGCTTAGTGGAATAAGCTAGTAATAGCAACTTTAGAAGGAATAAAACTCGTTTTTCGTGTGAATGAAGAAATAGCCGACTACATGACGTTTGAAGTTGCTAGCTCAACAAAGAATTAAAGGGAGTGAGTTAGTTCTGATATACTGATTAAGAAAGGGAGGAATATAAAATAAAATGGCGGCAATTCTCTGAATTTCTTGGTGTAGATTCTCGAGATCAATTCAGCTGTTTGATTTCCAGAGTGTGCATTTTCTTCCATCATTTTTAATACGTATCACCGTGGTATCAAAGCCGTCAATCCTTGGCGGAAAAAAGCAAATATGGGAAGCCTTTTTAGGAGCGCGTAAGTGAGGACAAATGGCATTAGAAAGACTCATGTTGGTTTATGGGAACAGTCGTCAGTCTCAATGGCAGGTCGTTACAGCCGGCCAGGATGGCCCCTCCCTGCTAACACTAGTCACCTAAACCTTAAGAGATACCAAGCTTTCAAGATATTAAAACGCGGATGAGATCTTCTATTCTAGGATGGTGTTTCATCTCCTATTCTACCGGACGGATGATTGCCACGTGTATACAAATTATTGTATTAAAACCCCATGATTTAGGCTTGATTTTTGCTTCGAAATTAATATGGTAACTTCCATACACGTGGCAATCATCCGTGCGATGGAATAGGAGATGAAACATCATCTTGAATAGAAAATCCCATCCGATTAAAACGTCACTAATATAGTGCTGACATGGACATTTTTAAGTTTCAAAAATTAACAGCCAACATTAATAAATTTATTCTGAGCAAATTATAAATGCATTAAATTATATTTGGAATTGCTTGGGTCAATTAGTTTATAGATAAATGAAAATGCCATATTGATCCCTTATATGAAAATGCCATATTGATCCCTTATAGATAAATGAAAATTCCTATCAATAAACAAATAAATCCATAATTGGCACCAGATTGCAAAGGAAGACTTTCATCTCAAATGAAAAGGCCTTCATTAAATTTGAATTAGTTTTTCACTGAAGACAAAAGTAATATTTACACTAAACTTTAAATTGTCTTAAATCAATTGACATGCAGGGTTTGATGGTATAAATAGGCCTGGAGACGAAATTCAGACAAAGAAGAGAAGTGGCAGCAAGCAAACATAAGAGTTTGGGGGATACTGAGTATTAACCAAATTTAATCAAAGAACTTTATTGATTTTAGCATTAAAAAAAATCATGCATTAATTTTTTTTTACAACTAATAACAATATTGAGTAAGAAACAATTGCAAAACATACAAGATCTTAAACATATATAGGTCTAAAACAAAAATAAATAAACTTAGGCAGATCTAATAGATTTGTAGAACAAGAAAATTGCAACGACACGTCGGACAAAACACATACCAATAAAATTGATCTCGCTTTTGTCACTAATCGTCAGGATCATCTGAATCTTCTAAACATAGAGTAAGTCTCATGTGAGTCCATCTCACGAATTTAAATTCAGGAGAAAGATCCAACCCATTTTACAAACCAAAATAATTTTGATTCAAATTCAAATGGGTTAGCTATAATATGAATCATTTTAGAATCCGTCTCACGTAATTAATCCATGAGACTGTCTCATATGAGTTTTTGTCCTAAAACATAAGTCGACCAATTATGTTGGAGCGACTTTAAAGATACGTTAAACTTAACTGTGATCTTCGACACAAACTGGAAAACCTTATTAACTAGTGATTTTTCTAAAATTAGAGAAAGAAGCTCTTCAAATCTTATCTTACCAGTCGTGATTCTTCCTAATATTAGAGATACAAACTCTGTAAATCGTATTATCCACTAAAATTGGATGATTTCAGATGACTTTATCCATAACATAATTAGAGACCGTACAATAAATAGTAAAACAGAGACCACATTTTGTCTCATTTGTCCAACTATAAATAACTGGTCCGTCTCCACTCCCTAACCATTATTGTGTAAATATATTAATTGTTGTGTATATATATTGTTTTCTTCTGAATCTCGTTTCGAAATCCTACCACCACCAACTCGATCGCCAGGTTAAATATTTGTTTCCTCTGTTTTTTTTTCAGTCTTAAAACATGTTGATTGTCTAGCTAATTCTCTTTTGGTGGTCAAAACCATGCATGCATGCATGTTTTGTAATAAAACAATAACAGATGTTTTTCTAATCTTAATATGTTCAAATGTTAAGTTTTTTCAATATTTATTAACTCATGACATTCTCTGATATCAATATGCAATTCATATATTTTTTCAGAAGTCAAATGGAGTCAAGACTCATGGCGGTCCAAATCCTAAGTTTCCTGCTCCTAGTTGCATCATGGCCAGGGTCGATGGGTCAAGACCGAAAATAAACACACTGTACAAAGATCCAAAACAGCCCATGGAATTGCGGATAAAGAGCCTGATAGACCAGATGACCCTGACAGAGAAGATTGGGCAGATGGTCCAAATTGATCGTGTGAATGTCACGTCGGAGATTCTGAGAGACTATTCTATCGGTAGCATTATCAGCGCCGCCGCAGCACTCCACGCGAAGACCACCGCGCCACGCCGCAACAGTGGGTGGATATGGTGAACAACTATCAGAAAAGTTCATTGTCTAGCAGGCTCGGAATCCCTATGCTTTATGCCATTGATGCTGTGCATGGCCATAACAGTCTCTACAAGGCCACTATATTTCCTCACAATGTGGGCCTCGGGTCAACTAGGTAAACAATTAATCTTTGTATCTGATTAATGATATTATAATATATAAGGTTTAAGTTAAGAATTATATAATATTCAATCATTTTTCTTTCCATTTTTAATGGTATAAATAACATTATGTCACATGGTGCAGAGATCCAGAGCTTGTAAAGAAGATTGGAGCTGCTACAGCCATTGAAAGTAGAGCTACTGGCATTCCCTTTGTATTTGCACCATGTGTCGCAGTACGTATATATGAAAAATTTAAGCCCTTTGATATTTAGTTGTTTGATCATGATCCTTTAATTAATTAATTCTATGCAATGAAATACAACATTTATATAATTCAATTTTTCAAATAATTATTTTCATACAGGTATGCAGAGATCCGAGATGGGGTCGATGCTACGAAAGTTATAGTGAAGACACTCAGGTTGTTAAACAAATGACAGATATAATTCTTGGTCTACAAGGGAAATCCCACCAAATGCAACAAAAGGAGTCCCTTATATAGGTGGAAAGTAAGTCCAAAAACATCGATCCGTGAACGATTGCGATATATATTTTTCTTAAAATTTCTAATTAATTAAATGTTAATATGTGTAATTATTATGTGAAATTAAAAGGGATAAAGTTGTGGCTTGTGCAAAGCACTTTGTTGGTGATGGGGCACTGTAAGAGGGAAAGATGAGAACAATACTATCATAGACTGGCATGGACTACTTAGCATTCATATGCCTGGTTACTATCAATCCATAATCAAGGGTGTGTCTACTATCATGGTTTCTTATTCAAGTTGGAATGGTCAGAAAATGCATGGAAACAAAAATCTTGTGACCGACTTTCTCAAAGGCACCCTCAAGTTTAGGGTATGTATATATCGATCTACAACTAATTCTTCATTTGAAGAAATTGTGAATTTTTTTCACATTAATATGCAAATTCCTCTACTCCATTTCTAGGGATTCGTCATTTCAGATTGGCAGGGTGTAGACAGAATGACCTATCCATGGGGATCCAACTATTCAACCTCACTCGCTAAAGCAATTAATGCTGGGGTTGACATGGTAAGTGAATTAAAATATTATAAGTTAGGTTATTAATTATGTATATATATATATATTAATTTCATGATTATCATATAACAATAGACATTGTATTTAACGATTGTTATTTTATATTTATAAAGGTGATGGTCCCACCAAAGCACACGGAATTTCTTCAAATTATGACTTCCCATGTAAAGAACAATGTAATCCCAATTAGTCGGATTGATGATGCGGTCAGAAGGATTCTAAGGGTGAAATTCACTATGGGTCTCTTTGAGAATCCTTTAGTCGATTATAGTTTAGTTGACCAAATTAGAACCCAGGTGAGCCAGTTAAATATTGAATGTACCAATAAATCAATATGTGTTCATCATCACAATTTTATCATATTTGTTCATGGATGTTTTCCTTGTTTATAATACAAATTTTGAACAGGCTCATAGAGATTTGGCGAGAGAGGCAGTGAGAAAATCACTTGTTCTCTTGAAGAATGGGAAAGATCCCAAGAAACCTTTGCTTCCACTCCCAAAAAAGACATCCAAAATTTTGGTTGCAGGAACTCATGCCAACAATCTTGGATTACAATGTGGTGGTTGGACAGTTAATTGGCAAGGAGTGGATAACAACACGCTTATAACTGGTATCTATTATATTCTATACACACATAATTATTTTCACATATATATCAGTTTCATATTTCACATTAATATATTGATTAAGAAAACCACTTTTATCTGCTCAGGAACCACAATTTTGAATGCGAGATCGGATGCGCGATTGATCCCGATCGAAATTGTCTACGGTGAGAATCCGATCATCAAAACATTAAAGTCCAATGATTTTTCCTATGCTATTGTTGTGGTGGGAGAGCACACTTATGCTGAGCAATTTGGTGACAATTTGAACCTGACTATTCCTGAACCTGGTTTGAGTACAATGAAAAATGTGTGCAACAAAATCAAGTGTGTTGTGATTCTAATTTCCGGTCGTCCACTAGTCATAGAGCCCTATCTTCCAAAGATTGACGCCCTTGTAGCTGCATGGTTGCCCGGAACTGAAGGCCAAGGAGTGGCTGATTTGCTATTTGGTGATTATGGTTTCACTGGAAAATTATCGAGAACATGGTTCAAGAGAGTTGACCAGCTCCCCATGAATGTTGGGGATGAGCATTATGATCCGCTTTTTCCATTTGGTTTTGGACTCACCACAAAACCTACCGGAGAAATATTGGCAACGGCATAATTAATTTGTTACATTGAGATATATATTTGTATAAATTATTTTTTTCTAGGTTGTTAGAGTTTTTGGATTAAGTGTCTATATATCATGTTGCGTGTACATACTCAAAAAAGAGTTCTAGATCACTTATATTATGATACATACCTTTAAAATATAATAATTTAAGTATTCTGTATTAAATTCTTTTTATTTTACTTTTATTCGTTGGTTTCTTTTGTTTGTCTGGTTCTAATTCAAATTACAAGCTTATATGTTTAGAATTTTTGATAAATATATTAATGTATAGTCCATTGTAAAGATACTTGAAAAGAAATTAGGCAAAGTAACTGCTAGCTAGTAAAATATAATTATGTATATATCAAACAATGCCGTTGAACATAAATCCTAGTTTGAAAAATTCGAAAACAAGTTGTGCTAAACATAAAAAATGAAACACGTGAAGAATATAAAGTAACAAATATTTCACAGAAAAATCAAAACAGAAATCCTAGTTTTGACAAATTTTGGAAAAAATTAAAAATCACAAAATCAACAAAAGCATTATTGAAAACAAACTTATCTATGAAGGATCTCTATTTTCCTGTTTCTCTATTTTTAATTTTTACCATCACGTCATGTAGAATTCATAGTCTACTTACTAATTCTTTGATCAATACATGCTTACTGAAATTAAGATACAATATATGAGTCTAATAGAAAGAAAATGTAG
Source organism: Rehmannia glutinosa (assembly GCA_016081115.2). Classification (NCBI taxonomy): domain Eukaryota; kingdom Viridiplantae; phylum Streptophyta; class Magnoliopsida; order Lamiales; family Orobanchaceae; genus Rehmannia; species Rehmannia glutinosa. The sequence goes on from JABTTQ020000412.1 coordinate 224,374, forward strand.
AATCATTTGATCGAGTCGTGTTTAAATTTAGTTTCGGGTCAATTTCGGGTTATGTTTAAAATACATAAAAAATTAAATTAAATTCAAGATATCTATATATCTATATATATAATAATAAAAATATTTCTAAAAATATTTTCCCGCCTAAAACATTTCGATAGAAATAATCTATTTAAGGCTTATATCATAATTTCTAATATAGATAAATGATTAAATTTTGTAAAGCTTAATACATAAATTCAATATTTAATGCAAATTTTTTAATTTTGTAAAATTCAATATAATTCTTGCAATTTTTTTTACCATAAGTATTGTTTCTATACTTTGGAAGAATTAATAAGAAATCAAAATTTGTCATCTTTTTCAACCCATAAATTCGATTTATAAAAATTTGCTAATATTTTTATTCCAACACATAACTTTGGTTATTAAATTGAGTTTTTTTTCTATAATTCATATTAGGGAAAATAATTTCTTGCAACTTGAATTTTGGTTGTTTTTACACTTTGCAACCTAAACTATTTATTTTTACAATTAACAACCTAAACTTTGCATGTTTTTCATTTTGCAACCTCGGCCGTCACGGTCCGAATCGAATATTCAGGAGTATTCTTGGAATATTCCGGATCACATGGGCGAATATTCCTAGTATATTCCAATTTCGGATGGTCGGAGATTACAAAATGAAAAACCCGCAAAGTTTAGGTTGCTAATTGAAAAAATAAATAGTTTAGGTGACAAAGTGAAAAAACGGTGAAAGTTCAGGTTGCAAAAAATTATTTTTCCTTCATATTAAATGTTGATTTCGATGTATGAAAAATAATTAATAACAAATTAAATTATAGTCATTTTACAAGTTATTGTATATAATTCATTTTGTTTTTGTTTAATGTGTACGAAGAAAATTTGGAAATGTACTAATCATGAAAAATAAATATAACTATAAAAATCTAATTTAATCTAAATATAATACAATTCATTTAAAAGATTAAATCGCAAGTTTTTTTTCCATAAATGAAAAGAAACTATTTTTTACCAATAATTTGAAAAATAGTTAATAACAAACCAAATAAAAGCTATAAAGGATTTGTTTTGGGGTTTGAAAACATGTGGGTTTCATGTTTCTGAACCTGAAAATTACTGAAATATTATCAAAATTACTATTATTTGATAAAAATAATAATTTAATTATGAGAAATACACGTATATTTTCTAAAGCTAAATTATACTTCTTAATTTTAAAAATTGTGATTTTTCCCGATAATTCCGATTTGCATAATTTGGATAAATTCTGGTTAATAAGTTAAAAGTGTGAAATTAGGATATTATTATTTTTCGATAATTTGATTATCGCATCATCTGATTGATGTATGAATTGTAAGGTTTTGAGCGTGAGGGTATGATATGGATGTTTATATATTTATAATTGGTAAGTTTTTCAACATATTCTGAATCTTAATTCGATACAAAATTTAATTTTATAATCAAAACCAATATTTATTTTGTTAATTTTCTTAATAAAAATATATATTTTTGGATAAATATATTCGATTGTGTCTTTTCTTATAAAAAATCTAAAAAATACAAAATATCGGATTATAATTTTCAAGAAATTCAAACAATACATTATATAATATATATATATATATATAATCAATACTCGAAAAATATGAACATGGAATACAAATTTGGACAACAGAATTAGAAATTGAAAACTATTTTGTAGAAACATGAATAAATATATAAGATTATATATATATATATCAGTGTTTGTATAATTGTACGTGTAAATGTATTATAATTGAAAAAATAATCCACAGTACAAATATTATCATACACCTAAAATATTGAAATTATATATATATATATATATATATATATATATATAGGTGTTAGAGATTTTGCTAACCGCAAGTCTACGGTGTCAAGTTTTAATATAGAGAAGTAAGGTTGTCGAATCCACAGGGAATAATTATCGAATTACCGCTAAGTATTATAATATAGTAGTCTAACTTTATTTAGAAATTCAATATTTGATGGAGTTGATTATACTAAAATACCAAAAATAAATCAAGAATATGAAAAATATCAATGAGTTTATCCAAATGATTAAATGAATTCTAGATGTATGATGAATCTAATTATCCCTTATGTTATCAATATGGTTTATCAATCATCAATTATCAATTTATAAGTCAAGATTTCTATAATAATCATTTCCTCTCTCGAGTGTCAAATGATTTTAGATCTAATTGGGAAATCAATATCTCTATAAAAATCACCAATTGAAATCTCAATAAAAGCTATGAATCTTGATAAATGACTTCAAAGGATTCACAAATCTCTCAATTCAATGAAATCCTAGGTTATGCTATTCCAAGGTCATGTATTCAATTACCTCTCTCAAGTGTCAAATCAAATACACCAAACACTCTAAATTATTGATCAAGTAATTTAGAAGCAATAGATCCAAATAGCACAAATAAATTGATAGATCTAGATTGACAAACCACAATTTCAAAACATAAGTTCAAACATAGATTACATCATCCCTCTAGAATTATAGAGTTTAGCTCATGATTAAAGAAAATGAATCCATAGGAATACAAAAATACATCTCACAAGATATGAAGAAGGCAACAAAATAAGAATAAGAGTTGGGGAATCTTCTCTATTTCTAGATGATAGAATCCTTCAATCTTCTTCTCCAAGCTTTTCCCAAGATGTTCCAAGCCTTCTCTATTGTCTTCTTTATTTGTTTTGTTGGCTGCCTAAGGGTCCAAGATCCCTAATTTCACGCCCAAGACTTGTATTTATACCCCCACAAAAGTCAAGAAAAAGGAATAAGTTACATTGTAATTTCCGCTTGGGCGCTGCGGTGCCAGACGGCAGTGCTGCGGCGCCCGTCTCAACTTTTCGCCCTTGTGACTGCGCTAAAAAGGGCTGACTGCTGCCGCGATTTCGATCCGTCTAGCGCGGCTCAAGAGGACGAGCGGCGCTATGCACGCCACTTCAAATTCCCTTTGCCATGTTTTTCACCCCGCTGCAGCTTCAGGACCCCGCTGCGGCTACCGATTCAAGCCCAAAATTGTGATTTTCCTCTTTTTTCCTTCTTCTTCAAATGCGATTTCTTCCTCCCAAAATACGTTTTTTTGTTTTCATCAATTTTCGGCTACCAAAATCTGTATTAACTCTTCAACGACACTTAATGAAATAAAATGGACTCTAAGCGACTCTAAAACATCCAAAATTAATATAAAATCCTAGTCTAGAATACATTATTAAGTTGGTAAGATACCAACTTAACAATAGATTTAGTTCAAATGGGACACCCCATCTTATTTGAGATGGTGGGGATTTATCCAAGCCGTTGGATTGATATTTTGTATGGCTAAGATCATTTCCTTTATTTTAGGATGGTTTTAACTGATTCAATTAAAAAAGGTCAAAGTAGTAATTATTGAAATATTAAGTAAGGGGCGTTTAGTAATTTTGTAAAAGGTAATTGATTTATTTCTTTATTAATTCGCGCTATTTTTGGGGAGTTCAAACCTCGTATCTCTGTGCATTCTCTCTTTGATATTCCCATCTCTTCACATCTTCTCCCCTCAAACACTCCATACCCTCTCAAACACTCATTTTCTCTCTCCGTCAAAAATCTTCTGAATCAGTTCAAAATCTCTTTTTTTTCCATTACCGTCAACAACTCACGCCCGCTTCACTACCTTCTTCGTCCATCGCCGTCAACAACGATCGTCCGCAATATCACTCAAGCGACCGACGCCCCTAACATCCACGATTTCTTATCTTCTCTCTGTTTGTTCGGCTCAACGCGACCGTCCAAAGTGGAGGAAAGTCCTCGCTTTTCAACCGCGACGCACAACCCCGGCCCTTCTCCTCCTTTCAACCGACGTGAGTAAGTTTGGTACTTATTTGTTTAATTTCTTGTATTTGTAATTTTTACCTAAATGTTGAATTTTTTTTGTAGAATTAGTGTTTGTAGTTTCTAGGGTTCTATATTTTTATTTTTTGGGGGAAATTCTGAAAAAGATAATTTTCAAAATTTTGAACTGAATCTTTGCTTTAAATTCAAGTATTTTCATTATTGGGACCGTTTTTGCAATTTTTGGGTTTTTTTTATTGGTTGCATATTAGATGAAGTTGGAGATTGATGTTTTAAATTCAAGTATTTTCATTATCTTCTGGTCGTGATGTTTAATACTTGAAAGTTGAAACTTTATGAATATCTCTAAACCCAGTTATGTGGGTGAAGTTTTGGTGGGTTTTTTTTTAATTCAAGTATTTTCATTATTTTCGGTTTAGCCATTTGACCAACCGAACTTTCGGTTCGGTTCGGTTCGTTTTGGTTTCGACCGATGAACTCCCTTAGAAATTACAAAGATGCAGTTTATTGTTGATTTAACGCTATGTTTACTTGTAATTCAGTCATGTATTGAGAAAGCATTTTTCGGACACTAGGGATCAAAGTTTTTGTATTTAGTTGTTGAAGCTTGACATGGTGATATATAGTTTGATGAAGTACATAATTTTTTTTTTTTGGTAACCTAATATATGTTGTCCTCCCAAAAGTTTAGCCTTATATGCCTCGTAACTTGTGGTGCAGTGTTGATTATTTGTCACGGTAGCAATATTCCTGGAAATCTAGTGAATTTTTTCTTTGCTTCCCGGTGAAAATAGATCTTTTAATTTTCCTTGGTTATTTGAATGTCCATAGTTTTCTCGATAGCTCCGGTTTGCCAATGTACTTGGTTAAAGGAGTAATCGCTTACTCATATCGGTAAAAGTTCAAAATTTTCACATTTGATATATGCATTGTAGGGTTGTATGGTTTCCATTGCAAATTCACTTTGTACGCATCTTTGTAGTATTAATGTGTATTTAGTGCAATGTAATGTATACATAATATATATTTTTACTCAATGTCTCTTTTGTTCACTTGGTGTATTTTTTTGTATATATAGTGCAAATTCAATGTACACATAATGAAGTATTCTTTGTTTTACACCCATGTGTTGTTTATTGTTGATTTAACGCTATGTTTACTTGTATTTGTTGCTAGATGCGGGTTTTTTCATTATATCTTTCTTCGAGGGGTTGTGATCAGATGTCATGGTCCGTCAAAAATGCTAAATTGAGTAGGTTGTCTATGCCGTGGAGGGACTCCGAGAACAAAGTTGATTGTGGGATTTTTGCAATGCGCCACATGGAGACGTACATGGGCGGAGGCGCAAGAGGTTGGGATTGCGGGCTTAAAAAGGGTGGTGGGAATCTAATATCTAACCTCCGCATTAAGTATTGCTACTCGATTATTAGCGAAGAGAACAATGAGTAAAGAGAAAAGAGTCTGATGGAGGCAAGTAAGTTCTGGATGGGGAAGGATGTTATGTGATTATCAGCCTTTTTAGGATGAACGTGTATTAACTCTATGTTACTATTTTCTTTTGTCGGTTCTGTTTGTTGAACAATAAGTTACATTGTAATTTCGCCCGTAGCGGCTGGCTGCGCCGTCTCAACTTTTTCCCCGTATTTTGCGGTGCCAAAAAATGGGGCTGGAGCTAGCTCATTTTGAACTGCCGTCCAGGTCTGCGCTAAGGACGGGGCGTTGCAGCGCCACTTCAAATTCCCACACTGCCATGTTTTTCACCCCCTTTGCAGCTGCATGGGTCTGACTAACTAGCCGCCACGCCGATTCAAGCCCAAAATTGCGATTTTCCTCTTTCTTTCTTCTTCAAATGCGATTTCTTCCTCCCAAATACGTTTTTCGCTGTTTTCATCAATTTTCGGCTACCAAAATCTGTATTAACTCTTCAACGACACTTAATGAAATAAAATGGACTCTAACGACTCTAAAACATCCAAAATTAATATAAAATCCTAGTCTAGAATACATTATTAAGTTGGTAAGATACCAACTTAACAAATACCCCCAAACTTAAACTATTGTTTGTCCTCAAACAGTTACATCTCTAAAATAAAAAAATATAGGACAACAATGACACAAACAACTGCAAAACTTCACAACTAATACCATTTGTCTCAATACTCATTTCACTATCAATCAAACATGCGTTTTAACATTGTGATCAAAAGTGTGGAATGTTCATGCCAACTCCATTTACTTTATTCAAATAGATTCACGCAATCAAGTGTTGTCAAAATGATCCACTTTCTAAATATCAAGATGAGATGTTTAGGATTCCATAAGCTTGTCTTTCACACTAATCTCCGCTAATGTAGGCTAATGTAACACAAGGATCAATAGGACTTTTAAAGCTTGTAATGTGGGCTTAGGGTAAGGTAGGAAAATATGAGATTAAGTGGCTCAAATCACCCAAACACACAATTAACACTTCGACTTATCAATAAGCAACTACCCTTCACTTTTTGACATCCCCGATGTTTATTAACCTTCAATCCCGCTAATTTTTCTTTTTTTTTTCTCGGAACCCCCAAACTTATTGTTTTGCGTACATGGGATTCCATATTTTCTTTTCTCGGGCAACTTTGTTCAATTAAATGTCTACCCTACTCATCACACCCTCCTCGACTTCCAATATTTTTCTATACTTTGTGTGTATGAGTGATGGGTAATTCGGATATTCATATTTAAGCTCTGAGTATAAAATCGGTTGCCAAGGAGACGGGTTTATAAGGCTCAAAAGGGAACACTAGGGAAAATATAATGCAAAGGTAGGCATTCTAGGCTCTGGCTTGTTCAAAGATGGCCTAAATCATTTCCTTAATATTACTTCACCTACGATTTCGCCTCGATTAGTAATCAAACAAGTTCTAGAATCCGGTGGGATCATACAAGCAACACTCAACTTCATTAATCATTTTCGAATAAGTTAACAGAATTATACATGAATATGAATTCAATGAAGCAATATATAGATCACTAGTTAAAAGCATGCTCTTGTGATGATTCAATTCATAATCAACAAATAAACTTAGTCATGCAGTTCTACAGTTCAACATACTACAAGACTCAATTTTTTTTTCCATTTTTTTTTAGCACTCAAAAGACACAAAATGAAACACAGAAACAGATTACACTCCCCCAAACTTAAAATGAACATTGTCCCCAATGGAGAGTGAGAAAACTTTCTGGTAGCCAAAGTGATTAGGACTCGCATCGGAATCCCTATCGAATCGTGCGGTGGAAGATGAGCAATAGGACCGGTGGTGGTGGTGTCGAAATTGGAATTGTGGGTGCGTCGACCATAAATTTGAGCAAGAACTTTGTTGTGCTCATTAATATACTCTTCCTCGTGACTCGATGACGTTGCTCGGCTACAAAAGCTACGACTAGCGGCGATGAGCCCTTCGCAACTCTTGTACCTCACGCATTAATGCATCGGAAGGGTCGTCATCATGATGAGAGCTCGTGGGACGAGAATGACCCACCACGGAACCAGATGTAGCACCAACATCGTGTGACTGGGCATGAGCCTCAGGCTCAACGGGTGGAAGGACAAAATCATGATCAAGTATATAGCCTGCACCCTTCGGGTTAGGTACACCGCCTGCCCATTTGTCATAAGACGCAATAATGGTAGAATCAATAGTCCCTTTAGGCCGCTCCAATGGTTCGTTCTTGTCCCACGTAATTTTCTCCTTTTTACACAGACCACAAATCAACGCCGGCATAATTTATCCCCCGGATTTACAATGTCGGATGGTGTAGCGAATGGATTGTGCAATAATTACTGTTGGATCGAACTGGATGTCGGTAACAATCGCGTATAACATATAAGCTCGATGCTTCGCGGACATCATATTTGATATGCTTGGTCGGCATTAAATTGTGACATATGAAATGAAACCAAGCACGTCCGTACCGACTCAACGTAGTGTGGGAGAAGGCAAGGGATCCGCTAGAGACCTTTGTTGGACGCAATTCTATACCCGGGCGACAAAGAGCACGACAATCATCTCTAAATCCGGTGGCTGAGAAATGAACTCGGTATAAGGTGAGTGATCCACCTCAGGTAATCCATAGTACTGTCGTATTTATGATGGATCAAGAAACACGTAGTCACCACGCACATAAATCTCGTTAGGGTTATCGAGTGTGACATTCGCATTTGCAAAGAATTCTCGAACCACATTTGGTGCATACGGTCCGGGTTGAGCACATAATTTTTTCCATCGCCTTTGGTTTATCATTTGTGCAAGATCACCATCACTCGAACTCGGTTGCAACCCCCGCTCCGCGGTTATGCTCTTTGTGCTTAATTTATCATAAAAAAGATTTTGTGCCTCTAAGCTTGTGAAACGACTAGTATCATATTCCTCGGAGGTACTCGCTTTGCTTTTGCCTTTGCTTTTGCTTGTTTTATTTGTCTTCCCCATTTAATTGATTGTCTAATATCCTGGAAGATTAAATAAACAAGACAACACGTAGAAACAAGCAATATGGATTAGGGGTTAGGAATTCTCGCAATTTCCAAAAATATGCATCTGTGTCATCAATTAATGATCAAATTGTACTTGAATAACAATGAAGACAAGAATGGAATGCATAGGTGTAAGATTTTTCATTGGAGCATTTTGACAAACACCTTGTGAGCATAGTGATGACAAGAGATTAACACCAAATTCATAGAATAATTCATGCCCAATAATCAATACCAACCTAATTCTAGCATACATCAATCATATATCCCAACAATTTATTCAACAATTAAACATGAATTTCGAAATTGAAAGGAGTATTGACATGTTCTTCATATTAGGTTAATAATTGGGGAAAAGGGATGTACAACTTAAACCACCTTACCTAGATGATAGAGAGGATGAAGATGAGGATGAAGATGCTTAAGTGCTCCCTTGAGTGGTGCAAGATCGAGGGCTTGAGTGTGCTTATGTATAGAGAAGATGGGAGAGGATGAGGGGATGTGTTTTGTTGAGAAAGAAGTGAAAGAAAACATTTTACGTTCAGCACTTAAAGAAAAAGACATTGGACCGGTCGGAAGCAAACAGCGGCCTGAGATCAGAGCTATTTAACGCCACTTAAATTGTGTATTGCCTCATTTTTCCACTCGTACATAGCATGACTAATCCAATTTCCTCAACCCTTTTTTTTTTTTATATATATATAAATATAAATGTTAATAAAAACAAATTAAAACCACACAAAATTTAATTCACACAAATAAAAAAAAAATCACACCAAATCCAAATAAATAAAAATAAGCCAAAATTAAAGAAAATAAAATCACAATAAAATGCAATCACACAAAAATCACTTGGGTTGCCTCCCAAGAAGCGCTAAATTTATAGTCGTTAGCCGGACTTGACTACTCGGGCTCACGAAATGTCATCACCAAGTGGAAGATTTAAAACCTTCCTTGCTTCATTTCCAAAATAAAGTTTCAATCGTTGTCCGTTCACTTGGAATGAATTCCCATCGTTTCCTCTCAACTCGACGGCACCATAGGGAAACACACGTTCCACCATCGTGATTTCAGTTTTCCTGGAAATAGTTTCAATCTCGAATTGAACAATAACACTTGTTGGCCGGGTAAGAATTCACATCGCAAAATCATTTGATCATGCCATTTTTTTGTTTTTTCTTTATACATTTTGGCATTTTCATATGATTCGTGACGAAATTCTTCCATTTCGTTCAATTGAAGTAATCGGTTTTCACCGGCCTCTTTCAAGTTAAAATTCAACTTCTTAATTGCCCAATAAGCTCGATGCTCAAGCTCAACCGGCAAATGGCACGCTTTACCAAACACCAATCGATATGGTGACATACCAATGGGTGTTTTATAAGCCGTGCGATAAGCCCACAAAGCATCATCAAGCTTTTGTGCCCAATCCTTTCGATTAAAACTCACCGTTTTTTCAAGAATTTGTTTCACTTCACGATTGGAAATTTCAGCTTGACCATTAGATTGAGGATGGTAACCAAGCGCAATCTTATGACGCACACCAAATTTAGCAAGAAGGTTATTAAATAATTTATTACAAAAATGCGTACCTTCATCACTTACAATAGCTCGAGGAGTACCAAACCGGGTGAAAATATGCTTGTGCAAGAATTTGAGTACTACCTTAGCATCATTCGTTGGTGTAGCAATCGCCTCAACCCACTTGGAGACGTAATCAACCGCAAGCAAAATGTACAAATTTCCATAAGACGCGGGAAATGGCCCCATAAAGTCAATACCCCATACATCAAACAACTCCACCTCCATTATGTTTGTCAAAGGAAGCTCATGATGCCTTGAAATATTACCAACCCTTTGGCATCGACACAAGTCTTTACAAAAGCATAACAATCTTTGAATAATGTTGGCCAATAAAAACAGTAACGGATCATCCCACAAATAAGACTTAACATCATGTAGGAATTTTTTCTTTTGGTGTGAAGTCAAGTCCGGTGGCAAAACTCCTCCCACGAGGTAATTAACAAAATCTGCGTACCAAGGTAATGATGTCTCGGCACGCATAATTTGTTCATCAGGAAATGATTCTTTTATTGGACTCTCAATCACCTCGTGAGGTTGCTCAAGGCGGGATAGATGATTGGCAACCACATTTTTGCTTCCTTTTTTATCCCGAATCTCAATATCAAATTCTTGCAAGAGTAAAATCCATCGAATTAACCGAGGTTTTGCATCCTTTTTGGAGAAAAGATATCGGATTGCCGCATGATCCGTATAAACAATCACCTTTGTACCCACCAAGTAAGCTCGGAATTTATCGAATGCAAAAACTACCGCCAACATCTCTTTTTCTGTGGTGGTGTAGTTTTGTTGGGCGTTGTCCATGGTCCTGCTTGCGTAGTAAATTGCTTTAAAAATTCTTTCTCGCCTCTGACCAAGAACGGCACCCACTGCATAATCACATGCATCGCACATAAGCTCAAATGGTTGAGTCCAATCCGGCACTATCATAATAGGAGCTGAAACGAGTGCCTTTTTTATCTGTTCAAATGCCTGCAAACAAGATTCATCAAAGAAAAAGATAGCATCTTTTTCAAGGAGATAACAAAGTGGTTTAACAATTTTCGAAAAATCTTTTATAAATCTCCTATAAAACCCTGCATGTCCTAAAAAGCTTCTTATGCCTTTCACATTTGAAGGTGGGGGTAGCTTTTCAATAGCCACAACTTTCGCCCTGTTAACTTCCAAACCTGTACAAGAAATACGATGCCCAAGTACAATCCCTTCTTTGACCATAAAGTGACATTTTTCCCAATTAAGTACAAGATTAGTTTCCTCACAACGTTGCAAAACCAGAGATAAGTTATGCAAACAATGGTCAAAAGAAGTACCAAAAACAGAAAAATCGTCCATAAAAATCTCCATGATTTCTTCGACCATACCATGAAAAATCGCCATCATACACCTCTGAAAAGTAGCAGGTGCATTACATAATCCAAATGGCATCCTGCGAAATGCAAAAGTACCATATGGACATGTAAAAGTAGTCTTTTCTTGATCCTCAGGGGCAATGGCGATTTGATTGTACCCTGAATATCCATCAAGAAAACAATAGTATTCGTAACCTGCCAATCTGTCCAACATTTGATCAATAAAGGGGAGGGGAAAATGATCCTTACGAGTAGCTTTATTCAATTTCCTATAATCAATACATACTCGCCATCCTGTGACAGTTCGTGTAGAAATTAATTCATTGTTATCATTTTTCACAACTGTCATACCTCCCTTTTTAGGAACAACCTATACCGGACTCACCCATGAACTATCAGAAATGGCATAAATGATACCTGCCTTTAGCCACTTTAAAACCTCATTTCTCACAACTTCTTTCATTACGGGATTAAGTCGTCTTTGGTGCTCAATAGATGGTTTATAAGATTCTTCCATTAAAATTTTGTGCATTACAATGGAAAGACTTATACCTTTCAAATCAGAAATATACCAACCCAAAGCCGACTTATGTTCACGAAGCACACTCAACAACTTATCTAATTCGGGTGAAGATAATGAAGCAGAAACAATTACCGAGTAAGTTCTATCTTTTTCCAAAAATGCATATTGAAGATGTTCCGGAAGTTCCTTTAGTTCTAAAGTACCTTTCGAAATATTTTCAATATTGGCATTTTCTAATGCTTCCTTTTGTTTTTCTTTTACAATTTCTTTAGCCTCAAGGGAAAGAATAAACTCAAGCAAATCAATATCATCACTATCTTCTTCATCACATTTCATTATTGAATTAATCAAACAATGTTCTAACGGATCTTTAAAATCTTGTTTTATAACTTCCGTTTGATCATATTGTTCGATCGTATCAATAAAATGACATGTGTGAGGTTCTTCTTGAAATTTCATTGCTTTATAAATGTTAAACAGTACCTCATCATCATTTACCCGTAATGTTAACTCTCCTCGTTGCACATCAATTAGAGCTCGTCCCGTTGCTAGAAAAGGTCTTCCAAGAATCAATGGCATTTCATGATCTTCTTCCATATCCAACACCACAAAGTCTCAGGAAATATGAATTTATCCACTTTGATCAACACATCTTCAATCACTCCTCTTGGGTAGGTGAGTGATCTATCTACTGATTGCAATGTGATGGTGGATGGCGTTATTTCTCCAAGGCCAAGTTTCCGAAAATGAGGATAACGGCATAAGATTAATGCTAGCACCCAAATCACAAAGAGCCTTATTAAAATAAGAATCACCAATAGTGCGAGGATAGTGAAACTCCCGGATCTCTTAATTTTTGTGGTAGCTTTCTTTGTAAAATGGCGCTACATTCTTCCTCGTGAGATTGACCGTCTCGTATGCCTCCAACCTTCTCTTTCTCGACATCACATCCTTCATGAATTTTGCATAGTTTGGCATTTGCTCAAGTGCATCGGCAAAAGGGATGTTGATGTGAATTTTCTTGAATATTTCCAAAAACTTGGAAAATTGAGCGTCCAACTTTTTCTTCTGAAATCTCTGTGGAAAATGAAGAGAATTTGGTAACATATTATCAGAATTGGAAATTGGTTTTACCTCAATTTTTGCCTTTTCTGATTGCTTATCAATGCCCTCTTCATTGTGGAGTGTTTCAGAGCTTGCTTCTGGTTCATTGGTGGCGTGAGTAGGCATCTTTGGTTCATCATATTCCGTTCCACTTCTCAACTTAATGGCCTTGCAATGCTCCCGTGGGTTCACCTCGGTGTTACTTGGAAACGTATCAACTTTCTGTTGTGAATTAATAGCCGTGGCCAATTGACCCACATGTGTCCCCAAAGATTTGAGATGACTTTCAAATGTTATAACCCTTGAACCCAAATTTTCTATGTTAGAATCGGCCTTGTTCATCCTTGCTCTTGATTCTACAAGGAATGAACTAAGTAATTCCTCCAAAGATCGCTTTTGTTCTATCACATGTGTACTCGTACTTGCTTGATTCTGATATCCCGGAGGTGGTTGCAACACATTTCTCGTATTGCTATACGAGAAATTTTCATGATTGCGAAGTCCCGGATGATAATGCGTCGGCAATTGATTCCCTCGATTGTTAAAACCCCGATTGTTCACATAATTCGCTTGCTCCGTATCGGGATTCACAATTTCTTGACTTATCTCCATGACTGTCTCTGGTTGTTGTTTTCCACCCGAATTTAGAGTAGCAATTTGCTTTGACAAAGCGGAAATTTGAGAGGCCAATGCAGACATAGTATCAAGTTCAAGAACACCGGCAACTTTTCTTGGCGTAGATCTTTCAGAAGGCCATTGATAACTATTGGCAGCCATTTCTTCGAGTAAAAGCATGGCTTCACTTGGAGTTTTAGCCATCAATGTACCTCCCGCAAAGATCTATAATAGTTCTCGAATGCCCATTCATACCATTGTAGAAATATGAACTTTTTGCCAATCAAGGCACCCGTGTTGTGGACACCTCCTCAATAATTATTTGAATCGCTCCCAAGCTTCGTAGAGAGTGGCTCAAAGTCGAGTTGATAAAATTGAGCAATCTCACTTTTCAGTTGAAGTGTCTTGCTAGGTGGAAAGAATTTTGCCATGACTTTTTCAGTGAGATCATTCCAACTGGTAATACTTCCAGGTGGGAAGGTTTGAAGCCATTGTCTAGCTTTATCACGAAGTGAAAACGGAAATAACCTCAACCGAATAGCTTCATCGGGAACCCCATTCATTTTGATAGTGTCACATATCTCGAGAAAAATAGCCAAATGAGCGTTCGGGTCGTCTACGGCACTTTCCCCAAACTGATTCTGTTGCACCATGTTTATTAGGGCCGGCTTCAATTCAAAATTATTTGCATTGATAGGTTGGCAAACAATGCCCGAATAGTTTTGATTCGTGGTTGGTCGAAAATAGTCCCGAATGGCCCTTTCCGGTGGTGCAACAATAGGTATGCGGTCTTCATCATCACCGATTCCTGCCATTTTTGTGAATTCGATTCTTCGTGTGGCTCTAATCTTTCGAAGCGTTCTTTCAATTTCTGGATTAAATTAGCACTTTTATTTTTTTGCATCAACAAGAAAACACAAAAATGACAATGACCCTATTCTAACAAAAAAAACAATCTAAATTAAAGTAAAACTACTAAGTAATAATATTAGCGCATTTAAGATGAATTATTCCCCGGCAACGGCGCCAAAAACTTGTTAGAGATTTTGCTAACCGCAAGTCTACGGTGTCAAGTTTTAATATAGAGAAGTAAGGTTGTCGAATCTACAGGGAATAATTATCGAATTATCGCTAAGTATTATAATATAGTAGTCTAACTTATTTAGAAATTCAATATTTGATGGAGTTGATTATACTAAAATACCAAAAATAAATCAAGAATATGAAAAATATCAATGAGTTTATCCAAATGATTAAATGAATTCGAGAGGTATGATGAATCTAGTTATCCCTTATGTTATCAATATGGTTTATCAATCATCAATTATCAATTTATAAGTCAAGATTTCCACAATAATCATTTCCTCTCTCGAGTGCCAAATGATTTTAGATCTAATTGGGAAATCAATATCTCTATAAAAATCACCAATTGAAATCTCAATAAAAGCTATGAATCTTGATAAATGACTTCAAAGGATTCACAAATCTCTCAATTCTATGAAATCCTAGGTTATGTTATTCCAAGGTCATGTATTCAATTACCTCTCTCAAGTGTCAAATCAAATACACCAAACACTCTAAATTATTGATCAAGTAATTTAGAAGCAATAGATCCAAATAGCACAAATAAATTGATAGATCTAGATTGACAAACCACAATTTCAAAACATAAGTTTAAACATAGATTACATCATCCCTCTAGAATTATAGAGTTTAGCTCATGATTAAAGAAAATGAATCCATAGGAATACAACAATACATCTCACAAGATATGAAGAAGGCAACAAAATAAGAATAAGAGTTGGGGAATCTTCTCTATTTCTAGATGATAGAATCCTTCAATCTTCTTCTCCAAGCCTTTCCCAAGATGTTCCAAGCCTTCTCTATTGTCTTCTAGCTGCTTTGTTGGCTGCCTAAGGGTCCAAGATCCCTAATTTCACGCCCCAAGACTTGTATTTATACCCCCACAAAAGTCCAAGAAAAAGGAATAAGTTACATTGTAATTTTCGCCCATGGGCGCTGCGGCAAGGGCCACAAAGAATGACTGGGCGCCCGTCTCAACTTTTTTTTCCCGGCGCGTGGCGCTAAAAAAATGGGCGTTGCAGGCGCCATTTCGAATCGTCTAGCGCTGGGGCGCAAGGACGGAGCGCAGCAGCGCCACCTCAAATTCTGCATGCCATAGTTTTTCACCACTCCTCTGCAGCAGCTGGGGTCTCAGCGCAGCCGCCACGCCGATTCAAGCCCAAAATTGCGATTTTCCTCTTTTTCCTTCTTCTTCAAATGCGATTTCTTCCTCCCAAATACGTTTTTATTTGTTTTTCATCAATTTTCGGCTACCAAAATCTATATTAACTCTTCAACGACACTTAATGAAATAAAATGGACTCTAGCGACTCTAAAACATCCAAAATTAATATAAAATCCTAGTCTAGAATACATTATTAAGTTGGTAAGATACCAACTTAGCAATAGGATTTGGTTCAAATGGGACACCCCATCTTATTTGAGACGGTGGGGATTTATCCAAGCCATTGGATTGATATTTTGTATGGCTAAGATCATTTCCTTTATTTTAGGATGGTTTTAACTGATTCAATTAAAAAAGGTCAAAGTAGTAATTATCGAAATATTAAGTAAGGGGCATTTAGTAATTTTGTAAAAGGTAATTGATTTATTTCTTTATTAATTCGCGCTATTTTTGGGGAGTTCAAACATGGTATCTCTGTGTATTCTCTCTTTGATATTCCCGTCTCTTCACATCTTCTCCCCTCAAACACTCCATACCCTCTCAAACACTCATTTTCTCTCTCGTCAAAAATCTTGAATCGGTTCAAAATCTCTTTCTTTTTTTCCATTACCGTCAACAACTCACGCCCGCCTTCACTCCTTTCTTCTTCGTCCATCGCCGTCAACAACGATCGCCCTCCGGCAATATCACTCCAAGCGACCGACGGCCCCTAACATCCCAACTTCTTATCTTCTCTCTCACTGCTTCGGCCAACCGCGACCGTCAGAAGTGGAGGAAAGTCCTCGCTTTTCAACCGGGCGACGCACAACCTGGGCTCTTCTCCTCCTTTCGACCGACAGTAAGTTTGGTACTTATTTGTTTAATTTCTTGTATTTGTAATTTTTACCTAAATGTTGAAATTTTTTTGTAGAATTAGTGTTTGTAGTTTCTAGGGTTCTATATTTTTATTTTTTGGGGGAAATTCTGAAAATGATAATTTTCAAAATTTTGAACTGAATCTTTGCTTTAAATTCAAGTATTTTCATTATTGGGACCATTTTTGCAATTTTTGGGTTTTTTTTTTTATTGGTTGCATATTAGATGAAGTTGGAGATTGATGCTTTAAATTCAAGTATTTTCATTATCTTCTGGTCGTGATGTTTAATACTTGAAAGTTGAAACTTTATGAATATCTCTAAACCCAGTTATGTGGGTGAATTTTTGGTGGGTTTTTTTAATTCAAGTATTTTCATTATTTTCGGTTTAGCCATTTGACCAACCGAACTTTCGATTCGGTTCGGTTCGCTTTTGGTTTCGAGAAGAACTCCTTAGAAATTACAAAGATGCAGTTTATTGTTGATTTAACGCTATGTTTACTTGTAATTCAGTCATGTTGCAGATCCGGCATTTTCCAGACACTAGGGATCAAAGCTGTTTGTATTTAGTTGTTGAAGCTTCAGCATGGTGATATATAGTTTGATGAAGTACATGAATTTTTTTTTGGTAACCTAATATATGGTGTCCTCCCAAAAGTTTAGTCTTATGCCTGTAACTTGTGGTGCAGTGTTGATTATTTGTCACGGTAGCAATATTCCTGGAAATCTAGTGAATTTTTGCTGCTTCCCAGTGAAAATAGATCTTTTAATTTTCCCTTGGTTATTTGAATGTCCATAGTTTTCTGATAGCTCCCAGTTTGCCAATGTACTTGGTTAAAGGAGTAACTGCCTTACTCATATCAGTAAAAGTTCAAAATTTTCACATTTGATATATGCATTGTAGGGTTGTATGGTTTCCATTGCAAATTCACTGTACGCATACTGTAGTATTAATGTGTATTTAGTGCAATGTAATGTATACATGATATATATTTTTACTCAATGTCTACTGTTCACTTGGTGTATTTGTACTGTATATATAGTGCAAATTCAATGTACACATAATGAAGTATTACTGTTTTACACCCATGTGTTGTTTATTGTTGATTTAACGCTATGTTTACTTGTATTTGTTGCTAGATGCGGGTTTTTTCATTATATCTTTCTTCGAGGGGTTGTGATCAGATGTCATGGTCCGTCAAAAATGCTAAATTGAGTAGGTTGTCTATGCCGTGGAGGGACTCCGAGAACAAAGTTGATTGTGGGATTTTTGCAATGCGCCACATGGAGACATACATGGCGGAGGCGCAAGAGGTTGGGATTGCGGGCTAAAAAGGGTGGTGGGAATCTAATATCTAACCTTCGCATTAAGTATTGCTACTCGATTATTAGCAAAGAGAACAATGAGCAAAGAGAAAAGAGTCTGATGGAGGCAAGGAAGTTCGGATGGGAAGGATGTTATGTGATTATCACTTTTTAGGATTAACGTGTATTAACTCTATGTTACTATTTTCTTTTGTCGATTCTGTTTGTTGGATTATTTATTTCTTGGCATTTCGTGGTCGAATTATCTTTGTGAATGCTACAATGGTCTAGTTAGGCAATTTTGCCGTTGGTTATTTTTGGTGGTCTAACTGAATATCGTTTTTGTTGGAATGTTTAATTTTGCAGTTTAATTAATTGGTTTGTGTTGTGTGTGTGGTTTAATGTTTGTTAATATGCGTCCATGATAGTCGAATGATGTATAATTAATATTAGAATGTTGTATCATTAGTGTTGTTTTACAGTAAATTAAAAACTGAATATCGTTTTGGTGTATAATTAGTATTAGAATGCTGTATAATTAGTGTATTTTTATTGTAAATTAAAAACTGAATCTAGTTTTGGTGTATAATTAGTATTAGAATGATGTATAATTAGTGTATTTTTATTGTAAATTAAAAACTGAATATAGTTTTGGTGTATAATTAGTATTAGAATGCTGTATATTTAGTGTATTTTTACTATATAATTAGTATTAGAATATTGTATAATTAGTGTATTTTTACTGTAGAATTAGTCTATTTTTTTGTATAATTTTGCGGATGGTTATTTTGGAGTTTAACTAAGTATCGCTTTGTTGGAATGTTTAATTAATGCAGATTTTAATGTGTACATATTTTTAGGATGCTAGTACGTGTTGTGTGTGGTTTAATGTTTGTGCATTTTTTGGATGCTGGTACATATTTTTATCGAAGGATTTATAATTAGAATTAGAAAGTTGTATAATTCGTGTATTTTTACTGCATAATTAGTATTAAAATCGAGTAAAATTTGTGCAGTTGTACTGTATGATTATTATTAAAATGTTGTATATTTGTGCAATTTTTTAGTGTTTTTTGAGGGGAAAAGGATATTTTTCATTTTTTTTTTGGATGGTGTAGGAATGAGCATGTATATATTACGGCAAAATCAAAGCAAGAATGTGTGTATACTGAATATACATTTTTTTAGATTTTAATGTAACACGATGAGCATGTATAATTGTCATATTTCACCGTACTATATATACATGTTTCTTTGTGTAATGAATCCGTTATTTAAACGGTAAAAATATGAATAAAAAATAAATTATAATGAGCGGTGATAACATACTAATCAAACAGTAAAATGTACTAACCAAACATTATTCTTGATGCAAAGAAACATTGAAAACATACTAAAACTTGATGTGCCTTTGTTGATGAAAATGTTTAATATTTAATTAGGTTTTTGAACGTTTGGGGCATGTTCTACTGTTATGGGTTGTGACCTCGCCACATATACCACATCGTCTCTTCAATTTTGTGCTTGTTTTGATAGCTTTCTCTCTTTGACTTTGTATACGACTTTTCACGCGGCTCCCACTACCTTTGTTTTTTGCTTGTTGTGGTGGCAATATATTGATATTCTTTCCTGATGTTGTCCCACAATAGGTTTCAATAACTGCTTGATTGCCAACTACGGACCTTTCATTCTCTTGTTCAAGTAGTAGTTTTTGCTTTTCTTCTGATAGTAAGCGTGACAAAGATGACAATTTCTCTGTATCACTTTGGGCGAGCCCAAGACAACAATGGAAATCTGACCAAAGCTTGTTGAGAGTTACACATGTTGTGTTGCCTCCATTGAATTGGTACACATCACCGTTTCTTGAAAAAGGATGAATCGATGCATTTTTCAACCAACGCCTTGTTAGATATTTGGATGGAATTTCTTGTTCTCCTTTAGCAATAATAAAGATATGGCGACAAAGTAGTCCGCTTCTGTTCAAACATTTTACAATTGCACTTTGACATGACTCATTCTTGTAACAAATGACATCATATTCCCTACTGTTGTTTTGTCTCTTATTTTGTAAGAACACGTGTCTCATTATCAATCACACCAACCATCGGCAATTTAAACACGAATCTTCAATTTCTTTGTCGATTTTCGAGAACACCGCATGTGTGTACACCGATGCCGCATGTTTCTCAATCTACAATGGTGTTTTGCATTTGGGATTTAACGTTTCACATTTGTTGCCTAATTTATCGGATTTCGTTGCTGAGTCCATGGCACTTTAAAAGTGCATAAAAAGTTCCACCAAACTTGCCCGAGGGTTTGTGAAATTGCCAAACCAACTATTCGTACTTTCAGATCTTTGACGTTGTCCTTATTAGACCTCCCATTGGCACATCCCTAACATATCGGTATCCATTTTTGTCTAAGAGCGAACATTGTATTAAACCATGGATGCGGTTAACTCATACTCAAGCATTAAATCATGCCATTTTGTCTCGAACTCATTGGCTCATCGTAATCATTCCATACAATGCATTTAGTTTCAAACAAACTATTATCCTCGAGCAATGCCGATCGACTTTGGTGTTTACCTTCTCCATGATGTGCCACATACATAGTCGATGACTGGTACTTTGGAAAATAGCTTGTATTGCATTCTTCATTGCGGGGTCTTGGTCAGTAACAATATAGCTTGGTTCTTTGCCCATTGCTTCTAAGAAATTCTTGAATAGCCATATGTATGACGCTTCATCTTCCTTTAGTATCAACCACTCCAAACGTTACACAACGCTTATGATTATCTATTCCCGTAAAAGGCACGAACACCATCTTGTACACGCCATTTTGCATAAATAATTTCAATTCAATAGACATTGAAATAAATTTGTAGTACAGTTGAAATTTCAATTAATATACGGTGAATATCACCTACCAAAGACAAAGAATATTAAAAAGAACTAACAATATTATACAGTGAAATTTCAATTATTATACAGTAAATATCACCTACCAGTACAATAATATTAAAAAGAACTAACAATATTATTTGGAAGGATTACTAGATCTTTGTATTTTTGTATAAATGCAATTCAATACACAAGAGAATAAAAATAGCTTACAAATAAATTTTGAAATTTACACAAGACAATGCTCGTATCCGGATAGTAATATCACAAAGAAATAAACAACACCTATTCGTATTATTACACGCTTAATATCACCTACAAGTACAAAGAATATTAAAATGAATTAACAATATTTTTATGGAAGGATTAATAGGTCTTTGTATTTTTTTATAAATGCCATTCGAAGCACGGAGGAATAAAAATATCATACACAACGAAATTTTGATATTTAAACAAGACAATGCTCGTATCCAGGCAAAGAATGTCAAAGCAAATAAAAAAGACTGTCAGATTGACGTAGCATCAAACGAAACGACGCCGCCAAATACGCCATAATTTCGCATCGATGTCCGGGTCCGCCAAAATAGTCGGGTTAGATGATCATTCTCATCGACATCATAATTAAATGCCATTCCTGGACTTATTTTTCCTCAAGCACTTATCTATTACCAATCGCAAGATTCCGCACCACATATGTAGGCTCGCAAGTCTCTCCTAAAGTTTTTGAAGTCTATTTAGAGTGCTCCGACATTGGAGTACCCTCCCACCATCTCTTTAAACACCCGAGGGTTTTAGCAAGTACAACATTTGCCTTTGTGCAATTCAAGATGAATCGTTGTTCGCCTTTATTTTTATAGCTTCACCGCAAGTGTACGGATCAGTTTATAGAATAGGGTTTGCAAGGTCGAATCCACAGGATTAATAAATTAATGTACTAAGTATTGGATTATAATAGTCCTATTTTTATCTAAACTATCGAACTGTGATGGATTGGTTTTGTTAATACTAAAGCGGAAATTAATCCTAAATTAGCAAAGTAAAGAGTGATTAAAAGATCAAGTATGGATGGATGGATTCCTGGGTTATGGTTTCAATTAATATCCCACTTTTATGCTCAGGTTAAGCAAACCAAGGTTAAACATATTCTTCTCTATAGACCAATCACAAAAGTAATTTACCCCCTCTCTCGAGATGTATGTAAAAGCGTTGATTGGAATATCTATGTTAGCATCTCTACTCAACATGAGATATCCAACTCCCAAAAGTTCAAAAGATTATAAGGTCTCACAAATATTCACAGACTTCTCAATCATGCAATCTATTTGTGTCAAGTACTCAAGATCTAATATTGAAACTCATCGGTTAGAATTATGAATCAATACATCAAACAAGTTTAGATCAAAGGCCTTTCGATAAAACAAGAATTAAAGCAAAATACTTGAATAGAGAAAGAAAACATTAACTTCAATTCCTTAATCATCACATAAAAGTGTTTATTAATCTACTCCCAAACCCGGGAATCACAAGTGTTTTAGCCAGACATTGAAGATAAACAATTCATAGACAAATTATCCATAATCAAAATCTAACTAATTGAAATACGATACGATGGAATGAGTGACTCGGGGATGATGACGATCTCTCAATCTATCTTCAATCCTCGAAGGTGTGGTTGCGGTCTTGATTGATCTCTCGAAGTTTCCGATGGAAAACTGCTCTTTTCTCTGGTTTCTAGGGTAAAAATCAGCGTGTCCTTGCTTGTGGCCGCCCCGGGTCTATTTGTACTTCGTTCGAGTCGAAACCTAATTGAGATTGGATGAACCTCTATTTTTTCCGCAGCGAGGCACGGCCGTGCCCTTTTGGCACGCCCAACCCGTGCTGGGTGCCGAACAACTTGTTAACTTTTCTTCAGAGGAGCACGGACGTGCCCATATGGCACGGGCTGCCCGTGCTCTAAGCCGAACTTTGAGTCTTCATGTCTGGGTTGAGCACGGGTTGTGCTAGAGGAGCACGCCCTGCCCGTGCTCACCTGGAACAATATGCACATGGGCTATTTTCTTCCATTTCTCGCCCGGTTCGTCCAACTTCTTCTCGATTCGACTCCAAACTTCGTCCCTCATGTCAAGTATTGGCGGTTGCAATGCCCGAATTGTTGCCACCATGCTACAAATATAGATAAATTCCTACAAAACGAGCAAAGCGTAATCAAATTCCACAAAACAAGAATAATACCCAATTTACTCATATAACGCATGCATATCCACACATTCTAGCCAATATTAAGCCCAAAATACCAGTCAATCAAACCCCCAAACTTAAACTGTTGACAGTCCTGGTCAACACTTTATAAGCAAGACAACAAAATTTGGGGAAAAGAAGAGCAACTCAAGAACACCACATCATAATTCATATCATCTATCCATAGACATCAAGCACAAATCAACCAACTTTCAAAGAGTTAACACGGAGCACAAGTTTATAAAAATCAAGGTAAAACACTTCAAATCACCCCTCTCAATGTTAAAGAATTGCCATATGCTTGCAAATCGTCTCACATCTCTGCCACTCGTTTGTATGCAATTCACAAATCATAAAGGACTTTATTTAAGGTTGTAATGAAGGCTCTTTGGTTAAGGTAGGGAAATATGGATAAAGTAACTCAACTCTAGCGTATAGATTGGAAAACACCTTTGTTCTTCTCTAACCATTTTTCTAATTCCACTCGACTATGTGCTTCCAATCGCCTTATATCCTCTCACTTTTCTATTTCTCCCTTCTTTATCATACACATTATTCCCTTCGCCTTACATCACAATTCTCAGCCTATTTTTCACTTCTGGCCGACTCACTTTGCAGTCGTTTTTTTCGACTTTTGTGAGTATTTTTCTCCTTTTTCCTCTTTTATTCCCAAATTCCCAACATGTACATATTTTCTGACTTTTGACACTCCTTCATTCAATCCTTTATTCATCCCCTTTTTCTCAACTCTATACGCTTAAGCTCAGGGTAACAGTTATATTACATAAGATTCGAAGGCTTAAAATGTGGCTATCAAAAATCGTGCAATAGCTCAAATTGGCTAACTAGGAAATCAAATATCATAGGATAGGCAAAAGGCTTCAAAGGCTTAACAAAGATGGCCTAAAATCATTTTCATGAATGCATACAACATGTGACTTCGACGGAGAAACCAAAGCAAGTTCTAGAATTCAAATCAAACATGAATGACACACTCAAACACAAACAAGACGCATATTATGAAAGTTAAAGAAAGGCTCAAAAGCTCACAAGGCTTGTAAGTGCATAATTCAAAGTATGTTCACCAAGATTCAATAATCACATGCTCCACGTGAACCATTTTCAACCCGATCAACTCACACTCAACATCTAATTCAAAACAACACAAATCAATTCGCAAATGCTCCCAAGGTCAAGATCTCAATCAAAACACAACAAACACACAAAAGCAGTCAACTCACTCCCTAACAACTAGGAAAGCAATAAACGTGCTAAAGCGATAAACATGCTAAAACCATAAAAGAAATTAAAACAACTAATGCAATGCAACCTATATGCTCTACATGCAACTAAATGAATGCAAACGCCACACCCATCAAAAAAAATACTACCTATCCCCCAAACTTGAATGAAATTATAGCTCATGCAAGAGAAGGTAGAATTTTAATGAAAAGTGTGGAAAGGACTGGATCCTTTGTGGGGGTGGTGGCGGGTAGTGGCCCCGGGAGATATGCCATTCTCGATCCGTACATCGCCCGCAATATCTCCAACTCCCGCTGCTCGTGTGCTTGGTTCCACAAGCTCTGAGCATGGTACCTTTGATCTTGAACTTCTTGGTAAGCACGGAAACCACTCCTATGTTGTCGCAAGCTTTCCTCAAATGCACAGAACCTGTCATGATCATACTGTCCCCCACGCTCCTCGCCTTGGCGGGAGCTCTCTGGAATGTCAGGTTGTCCCTGTGGGCCGCCCTGCTCGAAGCTTCCCTATTGGAAGCCTTGCTCAAACCCCCTCTCTTGCCTATCATACTCCTGCGCCAACATGACCAAGTCTTCTTCGTCGGGCAACCCGGCTACCCTGCGCCTTTTTCATGCGGCCAAACCCTGCATGACTCTGATATGCTCCTCAGAGTACATAAGCCAGTTGATTTGGTTATCAATCACCGCTGTGAGCTATGGGTTAGGAAGGGGAAACGAAGACCCGACTTTTTGTTGAAAACAGAGGATATTCTCCTCATTGCTGATGATCTTCATGGTATGAAGGGCACTCAAGTTGATGCTTCGGCTGCCCGCTAATGGCTCCATATGGCTTATATCAACCTCAAAATGGCGCGCAATGGGGGTTATCATTCCCCCAATTAAGATCTTCCCCACATCATGCTGCTGTATGTAGACAGCGTGTTCCACGAAGTAAGCCGCCATGTTATAGGGGGTGCGAGTAAGCATACACCATAGCAAGAATAACTCTCTCGCTTGCATACCCCCATTGTTGTACCGGCGAATACCGAGTGGGCCGTCTGCTCGCCTTTTTTTCTTAGCTTCACGCAAAGTGTACGGATCGATTTATAGAATAGGGTTTGCAAGGTCGAATCCACAGGATTAATAAATTAATGTACTAAGTATTGGATTATAATAGTCCTATTTTTATCTAAACTATCGAAATTTGAAGGTTTGGTTTTATTACTACTAAAGCAGAAATTAATCCTAAAATAACAAAGTAAAGAGTGATTAAAAGATCAAGTATAAATGGATGGATTCTGGGTTATGGTTTCAATTAATATCCCACTTTTATGCTCAGTTAAGCAAACCAAGGTTAAACGTATTCTTCTCTATAGACCAATCACCAAAGTAATTGATTTCTCTCTCGAGATGTATGTAAAAGCGTTGATTGGAATATCTATGTTAGCATCTCTACTCAACATGAGATATCCAACTCCCAAAAGTTCAAAAGATTAAAAGATCTCACAAATATTCATGACTTCTCAATCATGCAATCTATTTGTGTCAAGTACTCAAGATCTAGTATTGAAACCCATCGGTTAGAATTATGGATCAATACATCAAACAAGTTTAGATCAAAGGCCTTTTGATAAAACAAGAATTAAAGCAAAGTACTTGAATAGAGAAAGAAAACATTAACTTCAATTATCATTAATCATCACATAAAAGTGTTTATTAATCTACTCCCAAAACCCGAATCACAAGAAGTTTAGCAGACATTGAAGATAAACAATTCATAGAAAAATTATTCATAATCAAAATCTAACTAATTGAAATAACGATACGATGGAATGAGTGACTCGGTGATGACGACGATCTCTCGATCTATCTTCAATCCTCGAAGGTGTGGTTGCGGTCTTGATCAATCTCTCCAAGTATCCGGGGGAAATCGCTCTTTTCTCTGGTTTCTAGGGTAAAAATCAGCGTGTCCTTGTTTGTGGCCGCCCGGGTCTATTTGTACTCCGTTCGGTCGAAACCTAGTTGAAATTGGATAAGCTCTTTTTCCCAAGAAGACGGCATGGCCGTGCCCTTTGGCACGCCTTGACCCGTCTTGGTACCGAACAATTTGTAATTTTTCTTCGAGGAAGAAGACGGCGTGCCCATATGGCACGGGGCCCGTGCCCTAGGCCGAACCTTGAGTCATCATATTTGGGTTGAGCACGGCCGTGCTAGAGAGCACGCCCGCCGTGCTCACCTGGAACAATATGCACATGGGCTATTTTCTTCCATTTCTCGCCCCGGTTCGTCAACTTCTTCTCGATTCGACTCCAAACTTCGTCACTCATGTCAAGTATTGGCGGTTGCAATGCCCGAATTGTTGCCACTATGCTACAAATATAGATAAATTCCTACAAAACGAGCAAAGCGTAATCCAATTCCACAAAACAAGAATAATACCCAATTTACTCATATAATGCATGCATATCCACACATTCTAGCCAATATTAAGCCCAAAATACATGCAAAATACCAGTCAATCAAACCCCAAACTTAAATTGTTGACAGTCTCGATCAACACTTTATAAACAAGACAACACAACTGGGGAAAAGAAGAGCACCTCAAGAACACCGCATCATAATTCATGTCATCTATCCATAGACATCAAGCACAAATCAACCAAGTTTCAAAGAGTTAACACGGTGCACAAGTTTATAAAAATCAAGGTAAAACACTTCAAATCACGCCTCTCAAGGATAAAGTGTATACTCTTCTCACTAGAATGATAAGGGACGTGTATTCGCTCAAGTCATATCAATGCTGAAGAATTACCATATGCTTGCGAATCGTCTCACATCTCCGCCACTCGTTTGTATGCAATTCACAAATCATAAAGGACTTTATTTAAGGTTGTAATGAAGGCTCTTTGGTTAAGGTAGGGAAATATGGATAAAGTGACTCAACTCTCGCGTATAGATTGGAAAACACCTTTGTTCTTCTTTAACCATTTTTTTTTAATTTCGCTCGACTATGTGCTTCCAATCGCCTTATATCCTCTAACTTTTTCTATTTCTCTCTTCTTTTTCATACACATTATTCCCTTCGCCTTACATCACGATTGTCAGCCTATTTTTCACTTCTGGCCGACTCACTTTGCAGTCGTTTTTTTTTTCTCGACATTTGTGAGTATTTTCCTCTTTTTTCATCTTTTATTCCCAAGTTCCCCACATGTACACATTTTCTGACTTATGACACCCCTCCATTCAATCCTTTATTCATCTCCCTTTTTTCTCAATTTTATACGCTTAAGCTCAGGGTAACAGTTACATTACATAGGATTCGAAAGCTTAAAATGTGGCTATCAAAGATCAGGCAATAGGCTCAAATTGCCTAACTAAGGAAATCAAATATCATAGGGTAAGCAAAAGGCTTCAAAGGCTTAACAAAGATGGCCTAAAATCATTTTCATGAATGCATACAACATGTGACTTTGACGGAGAAACCATAGCAAGTTCTAGAATTCAATTCAAACATGAATGACACACTCAATCACAACAAGACTGCATATTTATGAAAGCAGTAAAGGCTCAAAAGCTCACAGGCTTGTAAGTGCATAATTCAAAGTATGTTCACCAAGATTCAACAATCACATGCTCCACGTGAAACATTTTCAACCCGATCAACTCACACTCAACATCTAATTCAAAACAACACAAATCAATTCGCAAATGCTCCCAAGGTCAAGATCTCAATCAAAACACAACAAACACACAAAAGCGGCCAACTCACTCCCTAACAACTAGGAAAACAATAAACGTGCTAAAGCGATAAATGTGCTAAAACCATAAAAAAAATTAAAACATCTAATGCAATGCAACCTATATGCTCTACATGCAACTACATGAATGCAAACGCCACACCCATCAAAAAAATATACTACCTCTCCCCCCAAACTTGAATGAAATTATAGCTCATGCAGGAGAAGGTAGAATTTCAATGAAAAGTGTGGAAAGTACCTGGATCACTGTGGGGGTGGCGGCGGGTAGTGGCCCTGGGAGATATGCTAATTCTCGATTCGTAGTACCGCCTGCAATATCTCCGACTCCCGATGCTCGTGTGCTTGGTTCCACAAGCTCTGCGTCTGGTACCTTTGATCTTGGACTTCTTGGTAAGCACGGAAATCACTCCTATGTTGTCGCAAGTTTTTCTCAAATGCACAGAACCTGTCATGATCATACCGTCCCCCACACTCCTCGCTCGGGAGCTCGAATATCGGGATGTCCCTGTGGCTGCCCCGATCGAAACTTCTGTTGGAAGCCTTGCTCAAACCCCCGCTCCTGTTATCATACTCCTGCGCCTCCATGACCAAGTCTTCTTCGTCGGGCAACCCGGCTACCCTTCGCCTTTTTCGTGCGGCCAAACCCTGCATGACTCTGATATACTCCTCGAGTACATAAGCGATTGATTTGGATATCAATCATCTTTGAGTGTGGGTGAGGAAGGGGAAATGAAGACCCGACTTTTGTTGAAAACAGAGGATATTCTCCTCATTGCTAATGATCTTCATGGTATGGAGGCGCTCAAGTTGATGCTTGGCCGCCTCTAATGGCTCCATATGGCTTGTATCAACCTCAAAATGGCGCGCAATGGGGGTTATCATTCCCCCAATTAAGATCTTCCCCACATCATGCTGATGTATGTAGACAGCGTGTTCCACGAAGTAAGCCGCCATGTTATAGGGGGTGCGAGTGAGCATACACCATAGCAAGTATAACTCTCTCGCTTGCATACCCCCATTGTTGTACCCGGTGAATACCGAGTGGGCCGTCACTTTTTGAATATAGAGGAAGATGGGGTTGCGGAGTGACGATGCTTTGGAAGAGCGTGCGGCATATTGCATGAGGCCGGTTTCGGGAGTTTCTATCAACAACTGCCAAAATTCACGCGCATTGTAATTTTCAGCCATTTTGTATGGGGCGTCGGATGGTACCCCAAAAATTTGATTTAGCTCGGCGATCGTGATTTCCCGCCATACATTGCCCATTCTGAAGTGGATTTTCCTAGGCTCGTTTCTTGGTCGCGTTTCCGTAACTTGGACGGTGCTTAGAAATTCGAGTACGAGTGTTTTGTATGTTGGCCACCGTCCTTGCATGAACGCGGTCCACCCAACTCGTTCAAACATTTGCCACACCTCCTCGTGTATCCCTAGTGTTTGGGTACACTCATCATCAGCATAGCGTGTGGGAATGTAATCACGAGTGATGAGCCGGTTCCAAAGCGCCATGATATCATGCTCGGTGAATGTGAGTCCATAGGCAAGTGGGCTGTTGGGGTCTATTGGTCTCGCGTTTCTCCTCAAACGTCCACCCCGACCTCTTTGTGGTTCAGCCATTGGTGAGATGTACTGGCAAAATAATCGTGAGAATCCATACGTGCCAAGTAAAAACAAACGATGAATTAATACAACAATTACACTAGAGGTATAGTAGCTCATCTCAACAATTAGATCCA
Organism: Rehmannia glutinosa; assembly: GCA_016081115.2. Classification (NCBI taxonomy): domain Eukaryota; kingdom Viridiplantae; phylum Streptophyta; class Magnoliopsida; order Lamiales; family Orobanchaceae; genus Rehmannia; species Rehmannia glutinosa. Next base: position 254,243 of record JABTTQ020000412.1, read on the forward strand.
TAATTAAGCTTTCAACTCACATACCAATATAATTGCCGAGAATCCTAGCCACTAACATCCTAAACAATCTAGCACAAGTATAATCCATCAAGCAATCAACTAAATTCATCACAATTCAACAACCCACAAGGTGTTCGATAAAATGCCCCATAGAAAATTTCAATTAAAATCATGGCTAAAGTATCAAACAAGCATGATATGTCAACCCTAGTCCATAATCTTCAAGAAATTTGACATAAAAATTTCAATTCATACCTTAAATTCCGAGAATTGGAAGAGAGTTGGATTTTTTGAAACCCTAGGTGCTATCTACCCCAAATCCTTGCTTCCAAGCAAATTCACAAGTGAAATTCGTGTTTAGAGTAGTGTGGGAGGTGAGTAGTGATGATATCTAGGAGAAATTTTCGAAAACAAAATTGGAGAAGAGTGTCTCTTGTTCGTCCGTGCGCTAAGGGAGGGAGAATTTGTGAAAAAATTAGACCCTGCCCGTCTGTTTTAAACTCTCGCAGTGGCGCACGGGCGTGCTCTTTGGCACGGCCGCCGTCTTTGGGGTCAAGGTTGGAGCCCAAATTTCCTGAAAGAGCACGGGCCGTGCCAAATGGCATGGGTGGCCCGAGCTAGGGGCCGAACGCCAAACTCTTCAGGTGTGGGGTAGCACGGGCCATGCGCATGGCGCACGGGCTGCCCGTGCTAAATGTCGTACCTTGTTTTCGAATTTTTTTTTATATATAAAATAAGGAAAACTTCTAACCTATGAAAGCAATTAAATCCTAACTTAGAAAAGGGAAAAGAAACAAATTAAGAAACATGGGAAGAAATAAAACAACAAAACCATTGGGTTGCCTCCCAACAAGCGCTAAATTTAACGCCATAGCTTGATGCCTGTTTAGTCGATCACGGCTCTAGCAATGTGAGGCGTGTCACCTCCTCCTTTTGCTCCCGGCTCAAGTAATGCTTGATTCTCGGCCATTCACCATGAATGTCTCCCCATCTCGGCTCAATAGCTCCACTATTCCCGCAGAGAGGATTTAACACTTTCTTTATCACAAACGGCCCGACCATCTAGACTTAAGCTTTCGGAAAGTGTTTAAGACGCGAGTTAAACAAAAGGACTTGTTCACCCGGCAAAACTCCTCTTCTTTATCATTCGATCGTGCCATCGTTTGGTTCGCTCCTTGTAAATTCGGGAATTTTCATAAGGCTTCATCCGGAACTCCTCCATCTCATTTAGTGCAAGAGCCTCTTTTTCACCATTTGCTTGGAAGTCAAAATTTAACTTCTTTACAGCCCAAAACGCCTTATGCTCCAATTCGACGGGCAAGTGACATGATTTCCGAATACTAATCGACACGGTGATGTGCCCAAGGGTGTCTTGTATGACCGATATGCCCATAGTCGTCATCTAGCTTCGCCGTGGCCCAATCTTTGCGATTTATGCTTACCGTTTTCTCTAAAATCTGCTTAATCTCACGATTGGCTACCTCTGTTTGTCCGTTTGCTTGCGGATGGTACACTAATGCCACCTTGTGTTTAACCCCGTACTTCGCAAATAGAGTGCTCATTAATTTATTCACAAAGTGTGACCCCCCGTCGCTAATCAAAGCTCTCGGGGTTCCAAACCAAGTGAATATATTTTTCTTTAGGAATTTGAGCACTACTCGCGCATCATTGGTCTGGGCCGGAATAGCTTCAACCCATCGAGATACATATTCCACTGCAAGTAGAATGTATTGATAACCTGACGGAAATGGGAAGGGGCCCATGAAGTCGATCCCCGACACATCGACGAGTTCAACTTCCATCACATTCGTCATTGGCATCTCATGTCGTCTCGAGATGTTTCCCATTCGCTGGCACCTATCACAACTTTGTACGAATAGATAGCAATCGTTAGATAATGTAGGCCATTATAATCCACTTTGTAATACCTTAGCCGCCGTGCGCGTCGGACCGAAATGTCCTCCAGAAGGTGAAGAGTGGCACTGTTGTAGAACTCCTTCCCACTCTTCTTGAGGTACACATCGTCGAATGATGGTGTCGGCGCACCTCTTAAAAAGCAAGGGATCGTCCCACATGTAAAACTTGACATCATGGAGGAACTTTTTCTTTTGATAGGATGATAAATCCGGAGGCAAAACCCCTGCAACCAAATAGTTAACAAAATCTGCATACCATGGGAATTTAGCTTGTAGCATTAGAAGTTGCTCATCGGGGAATTCCTCCTTAATTGCCTCCGTGATTTCTTTCTCATCTTTCTTGTATTCTAGTTTGGATAAGTGGTCGGCTACTACATTCTCGCAGCCCTTTCTATCTCGAATCTCCACATCGAATTCTTGGAGCAAGAGGATCCACCGAATCAGTCTCGGTTTGGCATCCTTCTTGTCAAACAGATATTTAATTGCCGCGTGGTTGGTGTGGACTATTGTCTTAGTTCCAATCAAGTAAGATCGAAACTTGTCGAATGCAAACACGATTGCCATCATTTCCTTCTCAGTGGTCGTGTAGTTTTGCTGGGCACTATCTAAAGTTCTACTCGCATAATAGATGGCTCTGAACATATTGTCTCGTTTCTGACCCAAAACAGCCCCAACTGCAAAGTCGTTGGCATCACACATAAGTTCGAAGGGCTGACTCCAATCCGGAACTACTAGAATTGGTGCTGTCACCAAAGCCTTCTTCAGAATCTCAAAAGCCTGCAAACAATCATCGGAAAAATTGAAAGCAGTATCTTTTTCTAATAACTGACTTAAAGGTTTAGTGATTTTAGAAAAGTCACGGATAAACCTTCTGTAGAATCCGGCGTGCCCCAAAAAACTTCGAATGGCTTTCTCGTTTGTTGGAGGTGGGAGTTTCTCGATTGCCACAACATTCACTCTATCAACTTCCAAACCTGCAGAAGAGACTCGGTGGCCTAAAACAATTCCATCTTGTACCATGAAATGGCACTTTTCCCAATTTAAAACAAGGTTAGTCTCCTCGCATCTCTGCAAAACTAGAAAAAGGTTATCCAAGCAATGATCATATGAATCTCCAAACACAGAAAAATCATCCATGAAAACCTCCATTATTTTCTCAATGAAATCATGGAATATAACCATCATACATCTTTGAAAAGTAGCGGGTGCGTTACAAAGTCCGAATGGCATCCTGCGAAATACAAATGTACCATAGGGACATGTAAAGGTCGTCTTCTCTTGGTCCTCCGGGGCAATCATGATCTGATTATACCCGGAATAACCATCGAGAAAACAATAATATTCATATCCCGCCAAACGATCAAGAATCATATCAATAAAGGGGAGGGGAAAGTGATCTTTGCGAGTAGCATCATTTAACTTTCTATAATCGATACAAATTCGCCATCCACTTACTACTCTACTCGCTATAAGTTCATCACTCTAGTTTCTCACTACTGTCATCCCCCCTTTCTTTGGCACCACTTATACCGGACTTACCCAAGAGCTATCAGAAATAGCATAAATAGTTCCAGCATCTAACCATTTTAAAACTTCTTTTCTAACGACTTCTTGCATTATAGGGTTTAATCTTCTTTGATTTTGCACCGAAGGTTTGTAGACATCTTCCATTCTAATCTTATGCATCACAATCGATGGACTAATGCCTTTTAAATCAGAAATTGACCAACCTATCGCCGACTTATGTTTTCGTAACACCCTAAGCAATTTATCGAGTTGAACTGAAGTTAAAAGAGATGATACGATTACCGGACTCGTGTTATTCGCTCCAAGGAATGCATATTTGAGATGCTCGGGCAAGGGGTTGAGTTCTGGGTTCGATTTGGCCTCTTCGGATGGGAGCACGAGCTATCTGTGCTGATGAGCACGGGTCGTGCGTTCACCTCCTTCAGCTTTCTCTTCGACCTTAGGCACGGGCCATGCCGTCGTCGTTTTCTTCAATTTTTCCTTCGGCCATACGCACGACCTGGGCGTGCTCAAGGGCACGGGCCATGCGTCCCTATAGAACTGACTCCCGTACGTTTTTCAGTGTGTGTGCGCCTCTTGCGCTCCTCGGTAGTTCCTGCATATTATCCAAAGCACAAACACAATCATACAAGTCTTGGTTATCAATATCAATAGTCAAGCTCGATGTTGAACACGAATGTGTCAAACCAAACTCCAAAGTATCCCTAAACAATGTATGATCCGCATACTCATCAATACAGGATTCAACTACGTCTATGAAATTACAAGTCTCCACACCATCATGAAATTGAAGTGCCTTATATATAGTAAATAAAACATGCTCATCATTAACCCGTAACATGAGCTCTCCCTTTTGCACATCTATTAAGGCCTTCCCCGTCGCTAGGAATGGACGCCCAAGTATCAAAGGAACGTCTTTATCTTCCTCCATGTCCAGCACTAAGAAATCCACAGGGAATATGAATTTATCAACTTTGACAAGTACATCCTCGATGATTCCCTTTGGATACGTGAGTGATCGGTCTGCGAGTTGTAAGGTGACCATAGATGGCTTCACCTCTCCCAATCCAAGTTGCCTGAAAATAGACAAGGGCATTAAGTTAATACTCGCTCCTAAGTCACAAAGTGCTTTCTTAAAGAAAACATCACCAATAGCACAAGGGATAGTGAAACTCCCCGGATCTTTCAAACGTGGTAGTTTTATTTGGATTATTGACTGACTCCTCTGTGGGATTGACTGTCTCAAACTAGTCATCTTCCTCTTCTTTGACATAACATCCTTCAAGAACTTAGCGGAATTGGGCATCCGCTCCAATGCGTCTGCAAAAGGATGTTAATATGCGATTTCTTAAAAATATCTAGAAATTTAGCAAATTGCGCGTCTAACTTTTTCTTTTGAAAACGTTGGGGAAAAAGAAGGGGAACATTAATTTTAGAAATATCAGGGTTAGAGGAAGATTTAAGCTTCTCAGCCCCTTTGTGTTCAACGCGATGTTCCTCAGCTCCTCCCTCGGCCTCAACTTCGCCATTTGCCTCGGCCGCATCTTAGGCATCTCGATTGTCGTTCAGAGTAGGAAGACGGGCTGCCGTCGGCCGATGCACACGTCGTGCCGTCCTGCGAGTTTTAAGAGCTTTCAGGTATTTTTGGTCCCTCGTATTCCGTTCCACTCCTCAGACGAATGGCTTTACACTGCTCCTTTGGATTTATCTCAGTGTTACTCGGAAATTGGCCTTTCTGATGCTGTCCACCAATAATTGTAGCTATTTGACCAATTTGGGTTTCGAGGTTCTTCATCTGGGACCCCAATTGGGTGACATGGTTTTCAATTTTATCCATCATTGCCTCATCTTTGTTGAACCTGTTCCTCGTCTCATTCATAAACGAGGTGAACATATCTTCTATGGTTGGCTTAGGATCTGCAGTAATGACACCGTTAGTCACATTAAACTCTGGTGGTGGTTGCATCACGTTTGTCGTGTTCGCGTAGGAGAAGTTCTCGTGGTTCCGCAAGCCTGGATGGTAATGAGTGGGATTTTGATTGTTCCGGAAATTGTTGAAATTCCGGTTATTCACGTAATTTGTTTCTTCTATCAGATCTAGAGGAACTCCACCATTACTTGTACCTGCGTTTCCCTCATTTTCCTTTGTCAAAGCACTTAGTTGATTTGTCAGTACGGCCATCTGGGCTGTCAACTCTTTAATTGGGTCCAAATCAGACACTTCGGCTACCCTTTTCACATTAGTTCTCTCAGAGGGCCACTGATAGCTATTCATGGCCATCTCTTCCAATAAGTTGAATGCATCTTCCGGAAACCTTGCGAGGCGAGCGCCCTTTGCAAAGATCCACAAATGATCTCGTCCGCCCCATCAACCCATTGTAAAAAAAGCGAGTTGTTGATCCTCAGGAAATCCGTGTTGCGGCACCTCCTCAACAAATCCCGGAATCTCTCCCAGGCCTCGTACAAAGGCTCAGAATCAAACTGCCTGAATTGAGTGATCTCGCTTTTAAGTTGTAGTATCTTGCTTGGTGGGAAATATTTGAACAAGAACCTTTGACTCAACTCGTCCCAATTGTTCACACTCCCCTGAGTTAGGGTGCCTAGCGAGTTCCTAGCCTTATCCCTTAAAGAGAAAGGGAATAGGTGAAGGCGTATAGCATCATCAGTCACCCCATTCATCTTGATAGTATTGCAGATTTGTATGAAATTCGCAAGATGAGAGTTGGGATCTTCAGACGGGAAACCCCCAAACTGATTCTGCCTGCACCATCGAGATCGAGGCGCTTGACTCAAAATTATTCGCATTGATCGGGAGGTTGGCAATTCAACCATAGTTGCGATTGAATGGGCGAAAGTAATCGCGAATCTTCTTTGTTGGGGATCGCGAGCCACTGGAACCTCAGTGCATCGTAACTCAAACATTGACCCTGTTGGCCTGGTTGTTACCTCCGTTATCGCCTCTGTTGTTGTCTTCAACTCCCGCCATGGTTTGGTCCTGCTTTGTCTTCTGCCCATTTAGTAGTGCGCACCATTTCGCCTAGCAAAAGCCTCAACCTCCAGTATGAATGGTGCTAATTCTCCTTGCTTTGAGCGAGTGATCATGCACTACCTGATCCAACTAAAGAAAGCAAGTTAACCACAATAGAAGAAAAAAAAATCAAACAAATAAAAAAGAAAAGAAAAATGTCTAGATTAAGAATAGTTCTATTTATCACAATATTAGTACTAAAAATTTGATTAATCCCTGGCAACGGCGCCAAAAACTTGTTCGCCTATTTTTATAGCTTCACCGCAAGTGTACGGATCAGTTTATAGAATAGGGTTTGCAAGGTCGAATCCACAGGGATTAATAAATTAATGTACTAAGTATTGGATTATAATAATCCTATTTTTATCTAAACTATCGCTTGTGATGGATTGGTTTTGTTAATACTAAAGCAGAAATTAATCCTAAATTAGCAAAGTAAAGAGTGATTAAAAGATCAAGTATGGATGGATGGATTCTGGGTTATGGTTTCAATTAATATCCCACTTTTATGCTCAGTTAAGCAAACCAGGTTAAACATATTCTTCTCTATAGACCAATCACAAAAGTAATTTACCCCTCTCTCGAGATGTATGTAAAAGCGTTGATTGGAATATCTATGTTAGCATCTCTACTCAACATGAGATATCCAATTCCCAAAAGTTCAAAAGATTATAAGGTCTCACAAATATTCACAGACTTCTCAATCATGCAATCTATTTGTGTCAAGTACTCAAGATCTAGTATTGAAACTCATCGGTTAGAATTATGAATCAATACATCAAACAAGTTTAGATCAAAGGCCTTTCGATAAAACAAGAATTAAAGCAAAATCTTGAATAGAGAAATAAAACATTAACTTCAATTCCTTAATCATCACATAAAAGTGTTTATTAATCTACTCCCAAACCCGGGAATCACAAGTGTTTTAGCCAGACATTGAAGATAAACAATTCATAGACAAATTATCCATAATCAAAATCTAACTAATTGAAATATGGTACGATGGAATGAGTGGCTCGGGGATGATGACGATCTCTCGATCTATCTTCAATCCTCGAAGGTGTGGTTGCGGTCTTGATCGATCTCTCGAAGTTTCGGTGGAAAAGCTTGCTCTTTTCTCCGGTTTCTAGGGTAAAAATCAGCATGTCCTTGCTTATGGCCGCCCGGTCTATTTGTACTTCGTTCGGTCGAAACTGGTGAGATTGGATGAACCTCTGTTTTTTCCGTGAGCGAGGCACGTGCCAGTGCGTTTTTGCCGCACTTGACCCATCTTTGAGTCTGCCGAACAACTTGTTAACTTTTCTTGAGGAAAACAGGCGTGCCGTGCTCTGTGCCGAACCTCGAGTCTTCATATGCAGGTTGAGCACGGCCGTGCTCAGAGAGGACGCACGCCGCCCGTGCTCACGGAACAATACGCACATGGGCTATTTTCTTCCGTTTCTCACCCGGTTCGTCCAACTTCTTCTCGATTCGACTCCAAACTTCGTCCCTCATGTCAAGTATTAGCGGTTGCAATGCCCGAATTGTTGCCACCATGCTACAAATATAGATAAATTCCTACAAAACGAGCAAAGCATAATCCAATTCCACAAAACAAGAATAATACCCAATCTACTCATATAACGCATGCATATCCACACATTCTAGCCAATATTAAGCCCAAAATATATGCAAAATACCAGTCAATCAACTGTTGGTGCCCAAAATTAAGACTCTTGTTCACCTTCATAAATTGTCTGTATGGTTCTGATCTCAGAGAATGAGTATGCCGCTCTTCAAAGTATTTTATCTTGTAGGAATTTGGTGTTGCGTATTGAAATATACACCTTGCATTGCACCCCACACGACTTGACGACCTTGTACGTGATGTTGAACTCCTATGTGGGTCATCTTCTTCATTGGAACCAACTAGAGGTGAACAGTATACAGTAAATATACAGTATATTGTATTTTAAAGATTTCATTCATGTATTTATACAGTAAACACACATTACACATACATTAAAATACAACTACACATACGAGTGTTTGGTAATAAATTCCGTCGAGCATCTTGGAAGGTGTTCTATTTTTACATGCAAAGATACATGTAATATAAGTATATACAACAAATCGAGTTCTAAATAAACACTAATGTTATACTATTTATCTTTGTTAAATATCAAAGTAACGTTGTTTCTCATGTTTGTTCGTAGACAAAAACGAGAAGGATGGAGGGGTAATATTTTTCCCAATTACAATTACATAAAATTTAAAAAACATAAACGAGTGTATAGAGATAAATATATATTCACCGTGTTGTACGTCGGAATCGTTAATATTGTCTTCCATCGCGACTTGATTTTGTCTTTTACATTATGGGTATGCGCAACACTCTCTATTGATTTTGCGATTTTTGTCTATCGTTATTTTGTGGAAGAAGACAAACGTCTTTTTGGGAGGATATGGTTCGAGAAGGCAGAGCGTGTTTTTGGGTGGGGATATTGGTTGTGATTTGGAAAGATTGTGAATCCACTTCTTTCTCCTTATCAATTCCTATAAATTAGGAACGGTTCCTATACATGATTTGTTATTTTCTCAAATTGTCTGTTGTGCCCTTATTGCCTATACTTAATAATTGTTAAATTAGTATTAGCCATTAAATCTGAACCATTAATTGTAATATTTTCAATGGCTTGGATAAATCCCTACCGACTACTGTCTCATATAAGGGGGGGTGTCCCATTTGAACCTTCCCCTATATATATACATAATTAAACGTATTTGTGTATTATAATTAAAAAATTAAACATATAAACATTATTTGAAATGCCGCAAATATTGACTTCCTATATATAAAATTATGAAGAGATTCTTTAGATTATTTATATAGTGTAATATTATATTGTACATATTTTTTTGAATTTATAATAAGTAAATACTTATTACATGAAAGAAATATTATTTATTTGTTCTATTATTTATGTTATATTTATTTGTAATCTCAAACAATAGAACAATTATTGTTCGTTACTTTATGTTATAAGATAGTTTCTCAAATAATCATGATTTGAGTAAAATGATGTTATTAAGAATCAAAATGACACTACGATTTTATTTGTTAAATCAACATATATATTAATTTATTGTTGGTATAAATTTGACTATATCTTAATTGATCTCATGTAATTTAGTTGTTGAAAATTATTAAGTGAAAATATAATTTGTAAAGTTTTAGACAAATTAACAAGCTCAATTTTTTTTAATAGATGTATAAACTTACTTCAAATATATAATCAATTTATATTATTTCGTTTTTTCTCATTTTTCTAAAATCTTAATGTATTGATGGATATTTAATATAATATTTTGTAAAAATTATATTAAATTATTATTATAATAGTTATTTAATAAATCTTACATTATTTGGTCGATCAATACATGCCAACCAAGAATCGTTTTCCCATTTTCTCATTCAAAGACATGAGGATTTGGGTCTTGGGATTCCCACCTGCCTGTTCTATTACTCTCTTCGTACAATATATCAATTTCATAATATCAAAATTATACAATACTTCGTTATCAAAAAAATTATACAATACTTCATTATGTTACACTCCAAGTATCTTCCTCCCGATTCAAAAAGACATGGCGGGTTTGGGTTTTAAGATACCCGCTCGGGGCCACTCCATTACATTTCCTATAATATATCATTTTCTTAATATTAAAATTATACAATACTTATTATAATACGTGCATCGCACGAGCAATATACTAATATATATATAAAGCAACTTGTTTCAATTTATGTTTTCCCTTTAAAAGCATCTTCTAAAAATAATTTTCGATGTATTTATAAAAAAATATAATTTCTCTAGTAGCTTTCTAAAAATTGTAGTCTATATATATATATATATATAACGACCATTCTAGGAATAGTAACCTAAAAATTTTCCCACTTTTTCGTTTTTGATCTATTTTTGACATATAATATATTTAATTAATCATATTTTACGAACTTTAATTTGACACTCATATTGCATATATATAATAAAAAATTAACATAAAAATAGAAAATATAAGATATATCATTATTTTATATTATTGAATATCAATTTGTATATATGTATTTTAGCTATGATAGATGTATAATTGTTATTTGGGCTTAGCCCATTTTTATAATTGTATAGAATTGTATTTAAGTTGATTAAATTCAATTAGAAAATACTACTTAAAATATCAAAAAATATTATATTAATTTAAGAAAACATCTCAAAATATGTATCCAAATATTATATATATTTATGTGAGAAAAAATTGAGTTTTTATTTAATATGAAATTATATTCATAATAGTGTTCTATACATAGATATTAGATATGAATATGTCTATTTGATATATTTTAGATATATGTGTATATATTAAAATAGAATAATTTTTGTGTTTTTGAAATATTTCATTGTCCCCTAAAATTATGTTGTTAATAAAACATGATTCTTTGAATTTCTTTATTAATTCTGATGTATTGCAACTTGAAATGAGTTTATTGATTATATTAAAAATATAATCTATTAAACATTTTGAATTGAGTAGTTTTTTTTAAAACTTTTCTTTCGTATAGATAAATATACTCTATAAATAGATACAATTCAAGTCCAAAAAATTTATTATCGACCAAATATTTTGTATATAAAGAGGTTTTCATATTTTATATTAATTTATTTTTCCATTGTTTGATCGTATTATTTATAATCAAATTAATTTATCATTATATTTTAAATTCTAAATTTTTGCAATCACTAAAAATATTTTTGTAGAAAAACAGTTTGTGCATGCACGTTCTGAAAATATCAAATATAAGAACCTAAATAGAAAAAATAATTAGAAAATTAATATAATACAATACAAATACTCACGAAAAAATTTTGAAAAATTAAAAATTGATTTAATAACGTGCATACATAAATACGTGACAAAATTAGCAAAAAATAAAAATATCCCCCAAAAAGTAAATCTAATAAAATCATAATGTTGCCAAAATATTTTTTTGTTGTCTCATGTTTCCTAAATTATTGTACTTAGTTATCCATATACATGCTAATTTTTTATTTATTGCACGGTAAGCATTAGCAATCTATGTCCCCAATTTACACGATCGAACAACTTTCGAAAATAAAATTGAATCTGAATTTACTACTACAATCTTGGAAGAAAAAAAATATGGCACCAATCCTCACAATTATTAATAATCTAAAAGTACCTAAAACGATGGGCAATGAAGTTGCGCCTTATGTGATTTTATGAAAAATCAATTTTCAAAGATCGAACATAAAATACATAGTTTTTAATGTATTTTTTTCATGATTTTAAGGTATAGTATTTTTTAACTTCATTAATAAAAAACATTTAATAGTATTATTATAATGCAAACAGATTTAATTCATGAGAATATTAGGAAAATTCACATGATGTCGCTGTACAAAACGAAAGCCTCACAGACATACACCCCCTGAATCGCACGGGTAAAAGACTAGTATATAAAGAGAGACTATTCTAGGAATAGTAACCTAAAAATTTTCCCTGGAAAAAAGGTATAAAAATCTTTTGAAAAAAATAATAAATGTTTGGAATTTTATTATTTTTTGTAGTTAACAATTATTGTGCCAACTGCACTTATACTTTCTTTATATATGAATCACTTTTTAAAATTACATAAAAAGTAGAATTATGTAAAAACTTTCCAAATATGTGTGTGATTCATTAATTATTATATTTGTGTTTTTCTATTTCTTTTTTCAAATTTAATATCTTTTTTTACTTTTTTATCCATTTTTGACGAATAATATGTCTAATTAATCATATTTTTTTCGATCTTCAGTTTGACACCCATATTGCATATATACAATAGAAAATTAACATATTAGATAAAATAATGTAAGATAGATTTACTTATTATTTTGTTATGGACTTTAAAAATTACGTATTCAGTCTATTGGACATCAATTTGGATATTATATACTTTAGTTATTTATGATATACGTATAGTTGTTATTTGAGCTTTACCAATAATTATATAGAATTGTATTTAATTTGATTAAATTTAATTAAAAATACTACATAAAAAACAAAAAAAATATTTTAATTGAAGAAAATATCTGAAAATATGTATTCAAATATTATATATATCAAATATATTTATACATAACATTATATATATTTATGTAAGAAGAAATTATTTAATATGAAATTATATTCATAATAATTTTTTATACATGGAAAATTATTTTTTATATACTTTTCATGTTAATAGAAATTATTAACATACTTTTAATGTTAATATAAATTATTTTATATATTTCAATGTATTTCAATATATTAGGAAATTTATTTGTCAGATTTTGATGATACCATGTAAAACTTAGACTAGGAAGTTGACACCCCCATTTTCCTTGTAATTCTGTATTGTAATAGATAGGACCGGAAGAGTTGAATTAAGTCAGCTAAGTCAAGATTACAAGAAGTCAACTATAGACTAGAAAGAAGACTCTGATGTGTGTCAACTTAGTATGGCCAGGAAGGAAGTCAAGGACTCGGACCGAAGGAGAGTCGGTTGAGGAACAGCTGTTGTGAGAAGTGTCGTCAAGTCAACTTAAAGAGCCAAGTCTAACAGTTAAAGTGATAGTTGAGTCAATCTTATTATTGGAGCAGACTCAAGTCACCTGGGGCAAAGGCAACATTCAAGTCAAGACAACTGACTTAGATCCGTTGGAATAAAGTCAAGAATATTACTCGATATAATAATATTTCAAGCTACCAGGTCTTAAAGTGTTTGGCCCAAAAATGTGCAAAAGGAATGAGCCAATGGGAAACACTGCATCTTGTGTCAGAACTTGTAAAGCTACGAAGCAAATTAATACGAGGAAAAGTCAACACCACAAGGGCTGCAAACCAAGAAAAGACAAGCCAACGAACACAAAGTGACATTTGAAACTAGCATATCTCTTCAACAGACAAATTTCTAATGTGCACTATAAAAGGCTGATGAGGCATTTGAGAAAGGGTTACCTAAACCTAGCAAGAGCAAGTACTATTCAAGCAATTAACCTGCAATAGTCTCAAAGCATTTCAAGATATTCCTCAAGCCAAAAACTCGAAGAAACTCGATCCAACACAAGCTGTGAAGGATAGACAACTTTAATCAGTTGAAGAGGAAACAATTTGAAGATCAAAAAGGGGTCTACTTTCCAAGTTGAAGGATAGTAGAAAGATTCAAGGTCGAACCAAGTTTCAAGTTTGTTGGAGGGCATCGTGATCAAATCGAGGACTTGAAAGCGGTGAGAAAGTGAGCAAGTGCCTCGTGAAGAAGGCCGAGTCGCAGGAGAAGCCGGTTGTATGATGGTTGTTGTCTCTGATTGTTTCAACGCTTTGTAACTTGATCTGTTACTTAGTGGATTCCTCCAGGAATTGGAGAAGAGTGGATTAGAAGAATTACCCATCTTCGAACCACTATAAAACTACTTGTGTCAATTTACTTTCAGCATTTACATTCCTACATTTACCTTATATATGTTGTTAGTTAAATCTGCTATCCAACTGATAAATAACTAAGTGCTAAAACAAGTGTTTAAAAACAAGCTTTAAATCAATCAAAGGGTGTTAAGTCTTCCGCAGTTATAAAATCAAATCAACTAAGTTAAGTATTGGCTTAAGCACCGAGTTATACTATCAACAGATCAATCGAGTCTGTTGAGTGGGTAACTTAGCTGAATAGTCAACTTAGTTGTCCCCTAAGGACATAGTTGATTTGAGTTAACTTTGTTGAACAATTTTAAAAGGACTAAAATCGAAAATTTGGTAAGGTTTATTCAACCCACCATTCAAAACCTTACACCACACCCCTTGGGACCTACACAATATTTAACTTTCAAAGTTGTGCATTTAGACTATTAAATATGAATTTATCTATTTAATATTTTGTTTTTGATATGTGTGTAAATATAAAAACAGAATAATTTTTTTGTTTTTTGAAATGTTCATTTTCTCCTAAATTATGTTGCTAAATACAAAATATGATTTTTTTTAATTCATTTATTAATTCTGAACAACTGTTTATCTTACTTTAAAAAATTATTGGAATTTGAAATGGGTTTATTATTGATTGTATTAAAATTACAATATATTATATATTCGGCATTTGGCAGTTAATTTTTTTTCCAACTTTTGTATTCTTATAGATAAATATGCTCTATAAATAGATACAATTTACATTCACAAAATTTCTTATCAACCAAATATTTTGTATTTAAATATTTTTTTATAGTTTATATAATTTATTTTTCTATTGGTTCATCGTATGGTTTATAATCAAATTTGTTTATCTCTGTATTTTAATTTTTTTTATTAAAATTATAAACTTTTTACAATCATCAACAAATATTTTTATAAAAATACAGTTTGTGCATGGTCAGAAAAATACAAAATATGAGAACCTGAATAGAACATAATAATTAGAAAATCCAAATAATAAATACAAATTCTCCTAACAAAAGTTTGAAAAATTAAAAATTGACCTAACAACATGAATACATAAAATATATGACAAAATTAGCAAAAAAGCATAAATTCCCACAATAATAAATATAATAAAATTAATAATAATGCCAAAACTATATTTTATTGTCTCTTATTTTCTTAACTACTGTACTTAGTTCCCATATATGTGTGTGTTAATTTTTTATTCATTGTACGACCAACTTTTGCAAAAATATATGCCCCCAATTTACACATGCAAATAACTTTTGAAAATAAATTTGCATTCGAATTTACCACTGCGTACAACCTTGAAAAACCAGTATTGCACCAATCTTCACGCTTATAAAGAATATAAACATGACTAAAACGAAATGGGCAATGAAGTTACGGTTTTATGAAAATTGAACCCAAATATATAGTTGTGAATATTATTTTTCATGATTCTAAGGTATAGTATTTTTTTTTTTTAACTTCATTAATCAAAAATATTAAATAATATTTTCCTCCTATTGTCTGATGTTGTATTAAGATTATTAAAATACAGAGAGATATAATTAATAGAAGAAAATACACATATCAGAGTACAAAACGAAGGTCTCACGGATATATACCCGTGCATTGCACATGTAAAAGACTAGTAACTATAATAAAATTTTAGCTTTTTATTTCCATCAACTTTGGTAAGATATCAATAGAGTTTAGAAAATTCTATTTCGTAATAAATATTGTATCAATAAGAACTATACTATTTATAACAAATTTCACTAAGATTTGAAAACACAGTTGACTTTCCATTTTAAATTAAATCAATATAAATTGTCTACCTTATTCAGATAAGTTATAAAAAATAATCGACTTTAATCGTTGGCCAAGTAATGTGGGTGTATATATATATATATATATATATATATATATATATATTTGGCATTAATTTTACAAATAATAAAAAGAATCAATTTATTGTGATATATCAGAAAATAAGACTTTCATTTTAATTTGATTCAAAAATATTAAAAATATTCGTGTACTTGAAAAATTGATGGTTGAATTTACAATTAAAAAAAATCACATTTATTGCAATGCAATAAACATAATTAAGACACAAGTAATTAAAAACATACCATATTTTATTAACATTCTAATACTCATACTAAAAGGTAGATTTGAATAAATATTTCGGATTTATCAAAAAATTAATGAAACCTATTCATAATAAATATGATTTTGACTGGATTGCCTGTATATAAATACATTCAAATGAATACAAAAAAAGAAAAAGACTGCTCCATTATATAGAAAATTCATAGATCAATGACACATATGATTACACTAATCTGTGATCTAAATATGAGCAAGACCCAATGGGTCATAAAACGTTGACTTGTGAGAATGTATGAAAATCTTGGATACAAGTCAAATATAAAGCATTGAATGCATATTTCATGATATCGAAGTATTGTTTAGATTTTTTTAATTGTTGGTTTTTAATATTTCTACATTCGGTTTATATAATTTATTTTATAGAGAAATCGAATCCACAGAAGTGTTACTAAAATAGTACGTGCATCACAGGGGGTCGCACCGGTCGGCTCGAACCGACCAATTTAACAACTTTATCGATTATAAAAATAGTTTGTGCATCACATGAGGACTCATCTAGTTGTGTTTTAAGACAATTTGGTAACTTCGTGTCAGATTCATGTTATTCGTGTTTGGATTTGGACTTTCTCGTGTTCATGTTAGAGTTTCTATCAGTAACTTCGAGTCAGGTGCCGTGTTAGGTGTCTGATTGCCGGGATGAGATCTCCTATTCCTTTTTCCCTATTTCACTTTCTATTTCATACATTAGATGAAAGACACGTGTAAAATTGTGACATCATCTTGTACACGTGTCATTCATCCAAGGTAACAAAATAGGAGTGGAATAGGATAAATGGAACAGGTAATCTCAATCCCTGGTTGCCACCCCCTAAATTAAATGAGGGATGGGATCTCCTATTTCACTTTCCCTATTTCACTCATATTCCATTGTATTGGATGAAATACACGTGTACAAGATGATGTCACATGATGTCACAATTGTACATGTGTCAATCATCCAACATATGGAATAGAGAATGTAATAGGAAAAGTGGAATAGGAGATCTCAACCCATTAAATGATGACCAAAGGGTAAATATGTCTTTTGAAATTATTGTTCCTCAAATTTCCCTTGTGCACCTTTATGGGGATTACCTTAAGTCTTAAGCTGACCATTTTTTCAATTTTAGGCAGCAGCGGCGGCAGAACTGTAACGATGGAACTCATCTTTCCGGCCGATTCTCCTCCGCTCCATGTCATAGCCGCCGCAAAAATTGCCGGCGTTTCTCTGGTCACCAACCCTACTCTGGCTTCCGGCTCCTCGCCGACTCTTGTCCTAGCGAGCGGGTGAATTTCTCGTCTTACTCTTTTTTTCAATTATTTATTTTTTGTTGGGAAATTTGAGGATTTCTTAACTCTTGTATTTTTTTGTTTGCTTTGTTCTTATTCCAGTTACAGTGCATTTTCGAATCTAGTGGTGAAACTGGAAATAGTTTTTGGAATAAACATTGATCCTAAATGGAATGATAGTTTTAACCAAATTGATGTTCTTTTGGAAAAGGGTAATTTCCAGTTTTTGAAATCACATGCCATAGTTTTTTATTCTGCCAAATTTTTGAACTGGGTTGGAACAGAAGTTCTGAATTTTGAGCTTTTTCTTGAATAATATATATGTTGAGAGATCTAGAAAAAGAAAGAAACAAATCCCAGCTGGGGAGCTCGGTTCGATTTCATGGTGAAACTAATACCGTTAATATCTGCTCATCTACCTCTGAGAAAGTGAGAAGTAACAGGTTCACCTTGACAGAAACCTTGGTTTTTTGATTGGCATGAAAGATTGGAATCAGAAACTTCCTGTATTATAACATTAGACCAATGTTTAGGTCGTAATGTGAATATAATAAAGGATGTCTCTTCCACAGATTTGGTGGATGTATAAAGGATTACTCTTTCTCTTCAAATGAATTTGTTTTTGGCTTTTCTCTTATTTTGGTTATGCAGAGAAATGAAAATAACGTTTTATGGTGGTAACTAATTTTCAGGCAGAAGCTGCATGGAGCAAATGTTCTTTTGAGATATATTGGTAGGATAGCAAGCCTGCCTGATTTCTATGGTCGGGATGCTTATCAGTCAAGCCAGGTGCCTTTTTTGTACTCATTTCTTTGTTTACAATGTTTGTTTTTTTTAAAAAAATAATCCTTTCAGATTCCTTTGTTTTATCAAAAAATGAGGGTAGCAGAGATGAGAATGCTAAGATGGCTGTGCGGACACACTAGATTAGATAGAATAAGAAATGAACACATTAGAAACAAAGTGGGAGTAGCACCAATAGATGAGAAAATTAGAGAAACACGATTAAGATGGTTTGAACATGTTTATAGGAGACCTTTAGATGCACCTGTGCGACGTTTAGAAGGTAGGGAATCACTCACACAAATCAAAAGAGACAGAGGTAGGCCTAAAAAGACTTGGAAAGAAGCTATTAAACAAGACATGTTATACCTAGAAATAAATGAAAATATGGCTTATGACCGTAAACGATGGCGCGATATGATCCGTATAGCCGACCCCACGTAGTGGGATTAAGGCTTAGTTTGTTGTTGTTGTTGTATTCCTTTGTTTTATCAAAACTATTACTTGTAATCTTATTTTGGCTGCATTTTATTTATTATAATCCTTTAAACCTTCTTATTAACTGTTTTTGGTTTTGTAGATTGATGAATGGCTTGATTATGCGCCTGCTTTTGGGTCTGGATCGGAATTTGAGGGCGCATGTAGCTTTGTGGATGAATATTTATTGCAAAATACTTTTCTGGTTGGTAATAGCCTGTCTATTGCAGATGTAGCAGTCTGGGCTGGTCTTGCAGGTAAAGTTCCCAAGTTCATGTAATTGAGTCTCTGATAGTGGTAATTTAGTTGCTGCTTTTTTACTTTTACAATTGATTTTGTTCCTGACAGATAATTCATTTGTTATATTTCTATGTGGTCATGTTCCATGATGTACATGTTGATTTTATAAATATCAATCATGTAATGGGACATGACTAGAGCAACTATCTCAACTCATCGCCGTCTCATCATAGTTTCTATGCAAGTAGAAAAACCTATGATGATGATGGTTTTGAAATTTCATCTCATTTTTCCTTCATATGAAGGTTGCGTCAGGAAGGGCATCCGGCGTAAAACTTTGCCACTTTGCTTTCTGTGTGAATTTGTAGTGTTAATTAATTTTAGATAATTAATTGACACTATAACTTCACACCACCGACCCCACATAGTGGGATAAGGTGCAGTTGATGATGATGATCTTTTCTTAATATAGTCTAGTGCATACAACTATTCTAAATTCTAATTTCTAGAGGATATTTATTTCCTTTGTTACTTTTTTTTTTGCTTTCTTCGCTTTTAGGAGCTGGTTTGAGATGGGAAAGTTTAAGGAAATCTAAGAAGTATCAAAACCTGGTTCGGTGGTTCAACTCAATATCTGCTGAATATGACGCTGTGTTGAGTGAATTTTCTGCAACATATCTCGGGAAGAAAGGCTCTACAAAGGCAACAACTTCTAAGTCGAAAGAGACACAAGCCTCAAATTCTCAGTCAACTGCAGTGGAGAATGGTGTCCATGCGATTGAAACAGTTGCAAATCGGGCCTTTGAGGTAGATCTCCCTGATGCCGAGGTTGGAAAAGTGAAGTTGCGTTTTGCACCAGAACCCAGTGGTTATCTTCATATTGGTCATTCAAAAGCTGCATTGTTAAATCAGTATTTTGCCGACCGATACAACGGCCAGGTGATTGTACGGTTTGACGACACTAACCCGGACAAGGAAAGCAGCGAGTTTGTGGATAATCTTCTGAAAGATATTGAGACGCTGGGGATTAGATATAGTGTTGTGACATACACATCAAACTACTTCCCGCAGCTCATGGAAATGGCTGAGAAATTGATTCGTGAGGGTAAGGCCTATGTTGATGATACTCCGCGTGAGCAAATGCAGCATGAAAGGATGGAAGGCATAGAGTCAAAGTGCAGGAATAACAGTGTAGAGGAAAACTTCAGATTGTGGAATGAAATGATTGCTGGTTCAGAGAGGGGATTGATGTGTTGTCTCCGAGGGAAATTGGACATGCAGGACCCGAACAAGTCACTTCGGGATCCGGTGTATTACCGCTGCAATTTGACTCCTCACCATAGGATTGGGTCTAAATATAAAATATATCCAACATATGACTTTTGCTGTCCATTTGTTGATGCTGTGGAAGGTATTACACATGCACTTAGATCGAGTGAGTACCATGATCGTAATGATCAATATTACAGAATTCAGAATGACATGGGGTTTAGAAAGGTCCATATATATGAATTTAGTCGGCTGAATATGGTTTACACGCTTCTTAGTAAGCGCAAGCTGCTATGGTTTGTGCAAAATGGAAAGGTTGAGGGTTGGGATGATCCTCGCTTTCCCACTGTTCAAGGAATAGTGCGAAGGGGTCTGAAGATTGAAGCATTAATACAATTCATTTTGGAACAAGTAAGTTGTATTTCGTATAAGGGATAATAACAAATAAAAAACCTGAGGTTCGGCCTACTTACCAAAAAATCCCAGAGGTTTTTGAAAATTGTCAAACCACCTTGAGGTTTGATTCCATCTTACACTTTCCCTTTCATAAGCGAAAAATATTTCAAAAACCTCCTTGACATTTATAAACATTTATAAAATATTACAGTTATCCCCTTAAATTTAGGACAGAATCAAACGTTTTTTTTGGTATAATTTTCAAACATCTCTGGTTCTTTTCTGTAATTAGCCCAAACTTCAGGGGTGTTTTTGTAATTATAGATTCGTATAATATATGTAAATATGTGCAGTAGATAATTGCTAATAAAGAAGGGCCTTAACTTCTTATTTATTCATTTTAAAAGTTCTTTACCAAGTAATGTTGTGAACAATCTCCCTGTGTTCTTGTTCACTATGAGGAATTTAAATCTCTTATGTGTCAATTGGTTAGGGTGCATCGAAGAACCTCAATCTTATGGAGTGGGACAAACTCTGGGCGATCAATAAGAAGATCATTGATCCTGTTTGTCCCAGGCATACTGCTGTTATTGAAGAACGACGTGTATTGCTAGTTCTAACTGATGGCCCAAAAGATCCCTTTGTGCGCATTTTAGTTAAACACAAAAAATATGAAGGTGCTGGAGAGAAAGCTGTAACTTACTCAAACAGATTATGGATAGATTATGCGGATGCTGAATCAATCTCAGTCGATGAGGAAGTAACTTTAAAGGATTGGGGTAATGCAATTGTGAAGGAAATCAAGAAGGACGAAAATGGGATCATCACTCAGCTAGTGGGAGTTTTGCATCTTGATGGAAATGTTAAGAAGACAAAGTTGAAGCTCACTTGGCTGTCAGATACCAGTGAGCTTGTCAGACTGACCCTGGTTGACTTTGATTATCTTATTACAAAGAAGAAGGTGATGCTTTTGCATTGGATGAGAAAGTTTGATTTTATTCTAATTTTTATGACTTGAACTTCTTTTTGAATTTACTTGTTTATTTATTTAATCCTTTTGCTAGTGCTCCATTTATTAGCTTATTATAATATTTGAATAATTACAGCTTGAGGAAGATGAAGATTTCGTTGATGTGGTCAATCCCTGTACGAAAAAGGAGACATTAGCACTTGGGGAATCTGACATGCGGAACTTGAAGCGGGGAGACGTAATACAGTTGGAGAGGAAAGGGTATTACAGATGTGATGCTCCTTTTGTTCGACCTTCAAACCCATAGTCCTTTTGCAATTCCAGATGGAAAGCAGCAAACTGTAGCAAAGTAAGAACACACCTACTTATGTCGTAGGGGCGAAGAAATGAAAACAAAAAGCTATTTCCAGATTAATTGAATTTTATACACTTTTGTTTAACTTAATGTCTATTTTAATAGTTCAAGGTTTATCCTCTTTTGATCTTATCTTTTGTGTTTACTTGCCGGTTTCTGCATAAGTGCACACACACGTGTGTGTGCAGGTGTGTTGCTTTGTTTTGGTAACATGTTTGAGGGTTGCCTATGTGCAAAATAGAGCATTTCTGCTGGACTCATCTATGCTGTGTAGTTCATTGAAAATATAATTTTGACCATAAGTTTTTAACTTCCCCAGTTTATATTCAATATAAATCTAGTGTATTTTTATGTTCATTTTTTGGTAGGGCATCTGGGTCTAAGATGTTAGAACTTAGAAGTGGACGATTTCTGGAATAGCACGTTTCATTGGTTTTGATCTGTCTTTTCGTAAATTTTGGCTAATATATATAGATAATTGGGTCTTCTGTTATTTCTGATATTTTGACTTTTCTATTTGTTAATATACCATCGACACTATGAGAGTGTTTGCAAAACCTACTACTTTTAGAAGTTATTTATTGTAGCATAAGCTAGTTGAAAATAAGAAGTTGATAGTGTTTGGAAATATAATCTAAAAGTTGAATTAATTAATTATAAGTGTTTTGATAAATAAGTTGTAGAATTGCTTTTTTTTTTTTTTTTTTTTTTGTAGAAATCAAACCAGAAGTAAAATCAGAAAATTAATATGATGCTCTACTACTTTTAGATTCTGAATCAACTATTTTTTCCTGGCGACAAGCTTGGAATATTTTTTTAGTGATTTGCACATACTCGCTACGATTGGGTAGATTGAAATAACATAAAAAGCTGAGCTGGATAGAATAATTTCCGAAAAGTATATGTATTAAATAAAAGACCTAGTAACTTAAGAAAGCATCAAAATTTTGCAGGACTTAAATTCCCTGCGTGCTTACGAATAAAGTTGGTGAACAACAGCATGGGGCCATAACAAAAACCTACTCCACTTTCAAACACTTTAGATTAATTAAGGATTAGATGCAGAAACAGGATAATTAATACTGTTGATCTCTAGTATTACTTCAGTTGAGACCAAAAATATATTCTGTATGGGTTGGTTGTCTCCAATCCCATTATTTTAACTGGAAAATCAAATAGCCGTTCTGCATTTCAGCATGGGCTCCGCCTTTTCAAAAACCCAATATTATAATCACAACAAATCATATGATAACATATTCATACAAATAGTACGAGTCTTGTTTCTGTTTAACCTTTAGACAGCTCAATGTAATGGACCGCCTAAGGGGCGGAGAAGCGCTAAAGTCGCACGATTCATTGTTAAGGGAACAAGTCCGTGACATCTAGATAGTATGTTAATAATCTTTTTGTCTATACATGCGAAAAACTCCAAGTTAAAGATCACATTACTTATTATACATAAAACGTTTGTTAGTGTCACTAATGATGTTGAATTCAGATTTTAGTTTATCTTTTTTTTTAAAACTATACATTTAAAATTATATGTAGTACTTAATTTTTTTAAAAGATAGCAACATCTTTCCAACTCAACTTATTACGTACGTACTTTGCACAATTATATATGTAAAGGGTTGAAATTTGAACGAAATCTCAAATGACTAGCATTTAATTTAATTAGGGGGGCGCTTGGCTGCCTAACAAGCATTTATGGGACCATATAGCACTATGCTAAGATCTTTATCAGAAATCCAAATTGAATAATGCAGATTTAATACTAAAATATAAAGTCATGTTAGCGTAAATAATTATATATTCCCTCGATTTGCAGCCTAGAATATATAATGACTTTTTAATTAAATAATCCAACCACTGAGTACTGAGTTCCACTAATATACAATATTAGGCGATGAAAACAGAATTCCATGCCAACCTTTTCATTATTACTCAAATTGATTTCTGTACCATTGAATATATGTTGAATAGTGCCATAAAATATTTTTGTCATCATATAAGTGAAAATTAACATTACTTGAAAAAAAAAATGTAAATTAACATTGACAAATGGTACAAAGAAATTGGGCCAAGTGTATCGCGAGTTAAATTATAGAAAGAATGAAAAAATAATAGGAAGTACTCTACACTAGTCTTTTTGGCTTCACGTAATGATTTCAATATTTGGTATGACGAGCAATATCATCACAACTCACAAGTTGGCATTTGTTTGTCTCCTCACAGACACCAATTCCAATGATTAATTATACTATTTAATTTTTAGGTTGTATTATGCGTTATATAAATTAGGGATAACTGCAAAACTACAAAAATCTTATCGAGATTTGATATTATGTTACATTTTTCACTTCATAAACAAAAAATATTTAAGGGAGTTTGTAATTATCCATATAAATATCTGTCTTGAAAATTGCAATTCTCTTGTACTAATTATCTGTATTTGTACTAATAATGAGAGACAATTAAATGCGCGATGGGAGAAAAAATTAGGGGTGTTAATCGTGTCGTGTTTTGTGTTTGCGGGTTGTATTCTGATACGAATATTACAGATTTGACACGAACACGAACATGACTCGTTTATGACAAGGATAACCCGACATGACACGAAATACCTATACAATTTAAAGTTGACACAAAAAAATAAAAAATAGAGAAAAAACTAAAATTACAAATAAAAATACATTAAAGTATTAGAAATACATTAAATAATTTGTCCATCATCATATAACCAACTAAAACATCACAAAATACAACAATGTCACTATAAAACCAAATGGGTTAAATAGGTCAATTGTATCGACACGCGGGTTGACCTGACCTGACCTATTTATTTCTCGTGTTAACCATGTCCGAATTGAGTTTGGTCTGAACCTACTAAGGGTTATACATGTGTCTGCTAAATTTGTGTTAGGTTTGTGTTGTGTCACAAATTGGCGCCTCTAGAAAAAATCTTAGCCTCATTTTCTCTCTAACCCTCTCTCTGTGCTTCTCTTCTTGCTCTTCATTGTTATGTCGTGATTTTTGGCCTGAATTCACCCATCTGCGTCTTTTCGTTAATTTATTTTCTAAATAAGTGGTTACCCACAGAGATCTGGATTATTTATTTATTTTCTTGTTTGTGATTTTGCCGTCTGCTGCGACATTTGGTTTATCACCATCTTAATTGGTGCAATGTTTTTTTGTTGTGCAGATTCAGACAAGCAAGTTTTTGATCCGACAGAGATAACTAATCAGATTATGGTCTTCAACAGATTGCAGATCTGAAATCATAGGTATTCTAAATACTATAATTTTTTTAAAATTGTAGGCTTTAAGTCGATTTTTATTATAACCTAGATGCTATGAACCTTTACATAGTTCTTTTTTTTTTATGGTTTTTAACAAATTATCTTTTTCCTTTTATGGGTGCATTGCTAGTTTGACCAATTAATTAGTAAAATTATTTTTCTTTTCAAAAAAGGGGAAGTCTATTGTGAGACCGTCTCACGGATTAGATCCGTGAGAAGCTCCATGTGGCCCTTTCTCCTTTTTCTCTCTCATCTTACTGGTCCCACTCCACTATCTTTCCCCACCTCCCAGGTTGATATGCTCCCATTGTCCTCTCTCTCTCTTCACATCTCATACCTTTTTGTGTGTGGTCCCCCCATCTCTCTCTTCTCTATCCGGCCCCTCCCCCACTCTCTCTCTCTCCATAACATTTTGGATACAAAAATCTCACAAAAAATGTAATACTTTTCATAAAACGTATATTTTTTAGAATAACATTGATACTTTTTTTAATAAATAGTGATACATTATTTTTAATAAAATCTAATATTTATTTTAAAGAAATTATACTTTTTTAATATAAAATGGTACTTTTTGAACAAAAAATATACTTTAGTTTTAATTAAAAGTAATATTTATTTTAATAAGAAGTGATACTTATTATATAAAAAGTGATGTTATTTACATGAAAAGTGATACTTTATCCATAAAAAATAATAATTTTTTTTAATAAAAAGTGCTATTTTCTTAAGTAAAAAGTGATACTTTTTTCGTGAGAAGTAATTTTTTTTCGAGTCTAAATGTGATACTTTTTCCATAAAAAGTGATAGTTTATTTTCCTTATTTTTTTCCTTTGTTTCCTGCATGTAGAAATAAATGAGAGAGAGAGAGAGAGAGAGAGAGAGAGAGAGAGAGAGAGAGAGAGAGAGAGAGAGAGAATGGACCACTAGAAGAGTGATGTGAGGAGAGAGAAGAGACCATGGGATATTTAGGTTATGTATGGAATTGTTTTCAAATACAATTTTCTAATTTCCAACTATTCCAGAAAATGAATTTATGTTTGTTTAAAAAATTCTCAATAGAAATAAAATCATTTCCAGTTTTCATTTTTTATGGAAAGATTCTTTTGAAAATACAACCAAACAAGTTTTCACCACAATCACGTAAATCTATGTGATAATATACTACAATCACGCAAAACGATGTCAAAAATACACTACAATTACGCAAATCTATGTCAAAAATACTATAACCAAACATATTTTTATTTTTAAACAGAAATTCAGACAACAAACCAAACATATTCTCAATTCTCACACGAAAACCAATAAAGTTTGAAAATTCATTTTCCAACACTAGAAACTGGAAATTGGACTTGGAAACACATCCATACATTCTCTTAGTGTGTGGATGGTAAGGAGGGGACTAGTGAGAGGGGAGAAAAATGAGGGTGGAGAGAGAAAATGTGGGAGACCATGTGGGGTTCCGTCTCACAGATTTAGACGGTCTCACACAAATTTTTGTGAAAAAAAAATAATGAAAGATAATTATTTCTGTTGGAAATATTACTTCACTCCTCTCAGTTTCACTATTGTGCCGCATCTGAGTTGTTTGTTTTAGTTGTTATTTTTTGTTGAAACACGTTTTCTTTCTTTGATTAGCAACTTAGCAGTTATGGGTCTTACTTTCCTATAAATAGAGCTGGTGTTCCTTCTTTGTAATTTCGAGCTATTATGAAATAAAACCACATAGAATTCTCTCGATTTCTGCATGGTATCCAGAGCACCGGGTTTTGGATCTTATGGCGAATCGACGTGGAGCTTGGAATAACATCATTGCTGGAGGAGGACACAATACTCAAGGACAGATTCAATTCGTGAATCAGATGACTGCGAAGGAAGTGAAGGAAGAGGATCCATTTCAACTCCATGGTTCCGATCAACCAGGTTTACTTCTAGTTTCAATTCAACTCACAGGAAACAACTATCAGTCCTGGAGTCAATCGATGAAAATTGCATTAGGAGCGAAAACTAAATTAGGATTTGTCAATGGTAGTATTCCTATACTGCGGTGATTGATTCAAATTGAATATGAGCAATGGAGAAGAGTTGATTTGATGGTTACCAGCTGGATTTTGAATACTATTGCTAAGGACATAGTCGATGCCTTCCTATATGTTGAATCTGCACATGAGCTTTGGGATGATATTTCGCAGCGTTTTGGAGAGTGCAATGGGACGGTTTTGTATCAATTGCAGAGAGATATTGTGAATCTCACTCAAGGAGTTAACTCTGTAGCGGTTTATTTCACCAAGTTGAAGAAGCTTTGGGACGAGTACAGTAGTTTGGCACCTGCTACATCGTGCACATGTGGAAACACTAAAGCGTCTATGGATCTAGCGAATATAACTCGATTGAATCAATTTCTAATGGGGCTGAATGAGTCCTACGATCACATCCGAAGTCATATCCTTATTATGGATCCTTTACCTAATGTGAATAAGGCATATTCGATGGTACAGAGAGTTGAGGGGCAAAGAAGTGTTACTGTGAGTTCTACAGAAGGCTTGGATGGAAAACTTTCTTTGGCTAAGAATGCACCTACCATACCGCGTCATCACGGGGGAGAGGACATGTATCTAGGTGGTCAAATAACACAAATACAAATTGGCAGTCTAGAGGCAGGGGATTTCGTAGATCGAAAGAAGAAAAGGCTAAACTCACTTGTGAACATTGTCGAGCTCCTGGTCATGAAATGTCTAAATGTTTCAAGCTTCATGGATATCCAGATTGGTTTAAAACTCTCAAGGAACAAAGGATGCGAAATGCAGCTAATTTTACCACAGATGGAAATATAGTACATGAGGAAATGGCTCAAACTCAACCAAGGACATATACACATTCCCAGTGAGATATGGCTGTTCTCATTCAACAAGAGATTGCAAAATATATGGCTGGAGCAGGGGGAACCAACAAGTCAGGAGGAAGTAGTGTGAACATGAACTATGCACACTTTGTCGATTATGCTGGTAAGAGCCTCATACATGACACACATTGTGCATTATCTACTTTTCATGGAGAAAATAAGCATAATTGGATAATTGACACTGGTGCCAGCAAGCATAGGTGCTACAATGAGAAACTTCTCACTGATTTGCATCCTGTCAGCACTAAAACTACCATATATTTACCTGATGGTTCCTCTAAGCAAGTCACTTACACAGGGGAAGGCGGGACATCAATCATTGTCTCTTGATGATGTGTTGTTGGTTCCTTCATTCTCTTACAATCTGTTGTCTCATTTGCTCAATGGACCGAAGTCTTCTAATCTCAAGTTTGTTTGCTTTCCCACACATTGTGTCCTACAGGACCTGAAGACTGATGAGGTGGTGGCAGTGGGCAAGGCACAAGGCAGGCTGTATATCCTCCAACCGAACTCCTTTCATTCTTCATCTTCATCTGGTCATCATCACAGTTTTTACTCCTCTTCTTCTAATTCCTGTAATAATGTGTTGTTGGATTGGCATGTGAAGCTTGGTCATCCTTCTTTTCATGTATTGGAACATATCTCTTATTTGAAACCTTTTTGTACCACTGTTAATAAAAGGTTGATTGATGAATGTGAGGTGTGTCATAAATCTAAGCAACCACGATTATCATTCCCTGTTAGTATTACTAAGGCTGCTGATTGCTTTGATCTTATCCATGTTGATGTATGGGGACCTTTTACACATGAGGGAGCTTCACACACTCCCTACATGTTGACTGTGGTGGATGATTGTACTAGGGCCACCTGGACATATTTCCTTGCTCATAAGAGTCAGGTGCCACATATACTTAAAATCTTCTTTCAGTATGTGCTGACTCGGTTTAAAAGGAAGGTTAATGAGGTCAGGAGTGATAATGGGGGAGAATTTGTAAATCATGAGTTGCAGAATTTGTTTCATTCATTGGGAATTTTGCATCAGAGGTCCTGTGTCTACACTCCCCAACAAAACGGGGTTGTAGAAAGGAAGCATAGAACACTACTCAATCTTGGAAGAGCATTGATGTTTCGTCCGGGGATGCCGAGTTAGATTTTGGACATATGCTTGATGTATGCTACACATATTGTAAATAGGTTGCCTAGTGTCATTTTGGGTTGGGAGAGCCCCATGAGTTACTTTATGGAAAAACCCAGATTACACTAACTTGAAGCCATTTGGGTGTTTATCTTATGCTACCAATACTCATCCACATAAACATAAATTTGACACTAGAGCACTTAAATGTGTCTTCTTGGGATATCATTCAGGGATCAAAGGATACAAATTGTACAATCTTGACACTAATCAATTTCTAATTTCCAGGGATGTGAAATTCTTTTGAACATTCCTTTCCTTTCATTCATATTTCAGAGTCTCATTCTACTTCCACACCATTGCCTCTCATTTCTACCATTGAGTCATTGCATTCGATACTTTGCCTCTTAATCCCGCTCCTATTACAAATGAGCCTCCAACTCCTATACTCGGAAGAAGTACCAGGACATGGTTCATCCTCGGTCTGGATGAAGGATTATGTTAGTGATTTTCTACAAAGACTTGTGCCCCTGCACCTCGATGACACTGCTCCACCTCTCAGCCTTACAGGTACTCATTATCCTCTTCACACATTTCCTACATCTGTCTCCCCTACACTTAATCCTAGCTATGTGGCTTTTTTGGCCAATCTCTCTGGGGTTCAAGAACCAAACAGTTACTTTGAGGCTTGTAAAGATGCCAATTGGATTCATGTTATGAATCAAGAGCTTGAGGCTCTTGAGAAGAATGAAACTTGGGAACTCACTTCTTTACCACATGGTAAAAAGGGATTGGTAGCAAATGGGTGTATAAAGTGAAGTGAATCTGATGGAACAATAGAAGCAGATTCAAGGCACGATTGGTTGCTAAGGGTATCATCAAGTATATGGGTTGGACTATTTGGATAGCTTTTCTCCCGGTGGCTAAGCTAGTGATTTGCATGCGATTGTTTATTGCCATGGCAAGTGTACAAGGGATGGGATTTACAACAATTGGATATAAATAATGCGTTTCTCCATGGCTTTCTAGATGAAGAGATTTATATGATTCCTCCGGATGGATATCATAAAAAGTGCAGCAGCCAATTTTTGCAGATCGTCGAAGTCTCTATGGACTTAAACAGCCCTCTAGGCAGGTGGAATGTGGAGTTTGTAAAAAGTTAGTGGAGTATGCGGGCTCTCCCAATCTCAAAGCATGATCATTGTTTCTTCTTGGGAAGGAAGACTGATACATCTTATCTTCATACGCTCATTTATGTCGATGATGTCCTCATAACTGGTTCAGTTTTAGAGGACATCACTACTCTCAAGCTCTATCTTGACAAAATGTTTACAATCAAGGACATGGGGTCAGCAAAATATTTTCTTGGCCTTGAAATTGCTCGAGGATCTGATGGGGTCTATCTTAACCAGCGTAAATATGTTTTGGACATCCTTCGTGATACGGGGATGCTTGATTGTAAGCCAACCTCATTGCTTTTCCCACATGGTCTTAAGTTGAGTAGAAAATCTGGTACACCATTGGCAAATCCGGATCAGTATCGACGTTTGGTTGGAAGATTGTTGTACTTAAATCTTACCCGGGCTGATATCACCTATTATGTACAACAATTAAGTCAGTTTGTGAATGATCCCTATAGTTTGCATTGGGAGGCAGCTTTGGGTGTATTGCGTTACTTAAAAGGGTGCCCTTCTACTGGGTTATTTTATCCCGCTGGGGGTGCATTTGAGCTGACAGGGTACAGTGATGCGGATTGGGCATCTTGTACTGACACTCGCAGATCTTTGACTGGGTTTTGTGTCTTCTTAGGCTCTTCTCTTATTTCTTGGAAGACTAAGAAGCAGACCACGGTTTCCAAGTCTTCGGCTGAAGCGGAGTACCGTGTCTTAAGCACCGTTGTTTGTGAGTTGCAATGGTTGGCTCAACTTGCTCATGATTTTGATATTACTATTCCTACACCTATCCCTCTTTGGTGTGACAATCAAGCCGCTCTCCACATTGTGGCCAATCCTGTTTTCCACGAGCGGACTAAACATTTGGAGATTGATTGTCACATTGTTCGTAATCAGTTTAAAGCTGGGTTTATCATCCCTCGAGAAGGTTTCTTCCGCTCTTCACTTGCTGATATTTTTACTAAGTCTCTTGGGAAGCCCAGGTTCTTGGATCTTCTTGGCAAGTTGGGGCTGGAAGATCTTCATAATCTCCCAACTTGAGGGGGGGATGTTGGAAATATTACTTCACTCCTCTCAGTTTCACTAGTGTGCTGCAGCTGAGTTGTTTGTTTTAGTTGTTATTTTTTGTTGAAACACGTTTTCTTTCTTTGATTAGCAACTTAGCAGTTATGGGTCTTACTTTCCTATAAATAGAGCTGGTGTTCCTTCTTTGTAATTTCGAGCTATTATGAAATAAAAAACCACATAGAATTCTCTCGATTTCTTCAATTTCAAGACATTAAAATTTTATTGTGGATTACATCAAAAGAAAGAACATTCTGGTACACGTTTTACATTCCCCCACTTCCCAACCCACTTTACTAAAGAAACAAAATAAATCAAATTATCACCCCACGAACAAACAAGAAAAAAAAAGAAAGAAAAGAAAAAAGAAAAACAGCTTGAAATTAAAATCCCGCAAAACACAATAATTAACATTTGCAAAATAGTTTCATTACTTGGGTGCGAACTTAGACTTGATCTGCTGCACTTCCTCGGTACCAACCTGAAACGCCTTGGTCAAAACATTGTCCGGCACCGGCGGCGCAGCCGCGAACAATGTGGCGGCGATGGACTGAGTCCCCGGAAGCTGGCTATTAAAGGCGGAGAGCACGGCGGCGGGCGAATCGCCGTTGTTCTTCTGGTAGTGGACGAGGCCTTTGGGGAAGGCGAAAATGTCGCCCTTCTTGATGGACTTGGCGATGAGGACGTTGGCGGTGGTGATGAACCCCACGTCGAGTTCTCCTTCGAGGACGAACACGAGCTCGGTGGCGCGTGGGTGCGTGTGGGGCGGGTTGAGGCCACCGGGGGCGTAGTCGATACGCGCGAGGGAGATGCCGAGGGTGTTTAGGCCTGGGACTTTCTGGACGTTGGCGCCGGTGACTAGGGCTCCGACGGAGTTGTTGGTGTCGCCGGGGTTAGCTATGCCGGAGAAGAAGAAATCATCCGCCGTCACGTTTGACTTGCAAGGGTATCCGTTGACCTTCACAGCTGTTTAAATTTCACACACGCAAGAGAATTATTTGTTGTGTCATTATTTGTAAATTATTTTTGCATTGAAATTAATGATAATAATAAATTAATAATAATGTGGATAAATGCCAATCAATTTCCTACTCTACGTACACTTATTTCATAGAAACTGTATATTTCACAAAATAATTTATATACTTAATATATATTTTCATTATGAATATAAATAACACATTTAAACTAATTGATGTATTGATGAATTCAACGAAAATATCATCCCTATATATGAATGGACTAGAAAAAAGGAGATCTCATCGGGCATGCATGCCAGAGAAGTCAACTTAATAATAGACCAAGAAAATGGAAATTCAAACTAATTGGTTGGGAGCTTACAAGATAAGTATACGCCCTTTAGACGAAAAGGGTTGGCAGAAAAACCACAATATTTGGAGTCTTTTATAATATATAAAATAATTTATATTTCATTTTGAATTTAATTAATATAATTGATGGTTTAATTTCTAATAGAAATATAATTACTAAATATACAAAACCACATAATTAAACTCAGGGCCGGGCTTGCTAATTTATATAAGAAAAAAAGAGCATATTTAAATGGGATAATAGTTATATAATTAAATACCAGAAGTGAGATCAGCTACACAAATATCTTGAAGCGAGTCTGGATCTGCATAAACTCTGCTGCTTAACATCACTACACCCATCATTAGTAAAACTCCAGAAAAAGCACCAGCAGCCGCCATGGGTCTTTATTGTTTATATATATATATAATATATATAAGTTGAAAAGCTTGTAATAATGAGCGAGAAGAAATTAAGCACAGAACTTGGAGAAAGTTGGGTGGACTATTTATAAGGCCAAAAAAGAAAAAATGAAAAAAAAAAGAAGAATTCCTTACGTGGTTGGGAGACTTGGGGTGTGGTGGAGTTGTGTTTGTAAAAGCACGAAACATGCAGTTGGGTTTTGACTCCGTTTGAGGTAGCGATACCACTTTGTTGGAGGAGGGTTATCTCAAGTTTAGAAGAAAAGGGGTTATTTAAATGGAAGTTGGAAGAGGGATTATTTTTTCTTTGTAGGAGGAGGAGGTTATTTATGCTAAAAATGTAAGAGAGTTTTTGGTGGAGAAATATTTGCTTGTATTGATTCTTCTCAAATTTTGGCTTATTACAAAATGATCAAGACACCCCTATTTATACTAGTACAACTTCCTAACCAATGACTAGGATTTATTTGATCTAATGACTATAATTCATTCACTAGAATCATCCTCCAAAATATCTACTTTCCTAGAACATTCTACAAACTTTCTTACAAATAATATCTTAGATATTTTCACAAGACATTTAGATGACTTACTTAACTTGGGCCATTTGAAATTGGGCTCTTATTTTATCTTTTAACTCAAATATATATTTTCATAAATATCTTAATACCTAGACCCATCCCGTCGGGTGGATAGGGTGGGGCAAGGCCGGTCAACTTGTGTTCAATATAATTTTATTATTTTAATATTTTTATCTTGTATTTTATATTATTAATATTTTTTATCTTATATTTTATATTAAAAATGCATATTATTTATAAAATTTGTCTTTATATATGTTAAATATCATATTAAGTACATAAAAACTATATTATCTTATACAATATATATCTAAAATATATATTAAATATACTAAAAAATACAAATACTACAGGGGACGGGGCGGTACCCAGGGGCAGAGGCAATACCCAGACCCACCTCGCCCCACAATGGGTCACGGGGCATGGTGGCCCAAATGGGCGCGGTGGGTCTTGATCGGGGTTGGACGAATTGTCATCCCTATTTTGAAGTCACAATTGCACCTCAAAGTAATGAGTTCAAACCTTGCCTAATGCGAAGTGAGAGGTTGGGGTTTATCCTTCCTCCCAAAAGATTAGAATCAACCTTTGGAAATGACAGATGTTTCATAGTTCGTAAAAAGTGTGGGTGATGTGCCCGACTAGTGTTGATCAGATACTTTGGATTTTGCCCTTTATTTTGTCCTTTTGAGTTTTGACTACACAACATAGAGCCCTTCGTGCCGTGCACGTGATTGTACACATTATGTCCTAACTAGTATAATACTGTTTGCAGGGTCGATCCTGTTAATTCTTTGGCCTAACTCGAACTTTAAATTTTGGTCCTTTTTTTGTATACAAACTTAAAAAACAACATTAAACAACAAAATAAAAAATAATGTATAATATATAAAATAATTCTATATAACTTCTGTTTTAGTTAAAATATCACGTCATCCATGTTCAAAAATAAATATTATTATCAAGTCAAATATATAAATACTGTTGGATAAAAAAATGGAAGGTTTTTGTTTCAGAAAATGGTTAGTCGAAGACTGAATTAGATTCGGTCTCCGTAAGATGAAAAATGCCCCGTATATAAAGTGCTTATGGTTCCGGCCCCCCTTTCTAAGATACAACGACTTTACTATTCCGATTTAGCAGCACTTGCAAAAATCGGAACTACAACGAACAACAAAAGAGTTTGAGACTTTCAGGCTTTAGAACGGGAAAGAATGTCAATATGCTTGAATACAATGACCGTTTATTATCTGATGATTTTCGTTTGTTATTCATCTACATGGGTCAGATATATATAGGCAACAAGGTGCCCGTATGGAATGATCATTTCTTTTGGCTCAAAAAGACATGTTTACACCGAACAGGCGCATCTGTTCAGCCTTTCGCATCGACTCACGACCAAGCGCACGGTCCGTGCATGGATGCGAATGAAAATGACAAAGTCTCGACTTGATGCACGACCCGTGCGTCCGCCCGTGCTCGGATGCGAACAAGTTCGACTTGACGCACGACTTGAAGCCCAAGTCCAGGCCCATGCCCACGACCTGGATCCGGGTCGAGCCGGGCGGGTGGGCGGCTGTGGCGCGCGTGCGTGCTTTGAACCAAACCCACAAACATGTAGGTCCTCAGTCCTTTAAAAACTTGGGTGCCTCCAAGGGCCCAAACCCATAAGTCCAACTTGGGATATATCAAGTGAGCAAACTTTGCCTCCTTTTCTTATGTGGGATGAAACATTTCTCCTTTCCCACATTTTTCATTTTTCATATCATTTTCTAGTATAAGTGGCTAACTTCTAGCATTAATTTCTCATTCACCCGGAACTGGTTTTGAGAAATTCCAAATGTTATTCTCATCTACTCTCTTAGTAGAACTTTTACAAATAATATAATTCTATTTTTCACTAATAGAAACCATTTGATTATTTGGTCAAAATTGGGTCAACACCCATTTTACCAAACAATTCCAACAAATACTAATTCTGACATGCTTTTTTTTTTTTTTTTGCTTTTATAATTTGAAAAAATTTAATTTAAGGTCTTAAGAAAAAAATAAATATGATAGTTTTATTAGTAACTAGCGCAATGCAACAAAAGTCCAAGAGAATATAGCCCTTCATTCTTTAGGGATTGGGATGGACCTTTTATTATAATCTAATTGATCACAAAATATGGAGGTTTTAATTTTTAATCCAAATCAAAAAGTATGTAAGAAAAATATTGCAGCCAAAAGGTTCGAACCTGCAGGGTGATCGAACTTCCAAGGCTGTAAGGTGTTAGACATAACAACTATGACAAACTCAATACTTGAGTTATATATTATTTATTTTTATGTAATTACATATAAAAGATATATGAAAAATTTGAGCCCCTAAATTTTGTGGGTCCGAGTCGAACGACTCCTTCGCCTTATGTTAGGAGCAGCCCTGGCTGTTTGTAAATTCATAATCAGATTTTTTTTGTAGGTTATCCAATTAATACCTTCAAATATTTAAGGTAATTAGATCATTAAATCACCAAAATCAGATTTTAGTAGTTGAGTACAAGTATCATTATTTAGATAGCTCTCATATGTAAGGATATCAACTTGTACACATAACATCCATATAGAATTTATTTGACATTTTTTATGAATTATAAAATGGAGTAGTCTATCAAGATTTTTGAATTGGCTTATGACTCATAAAAAGGAAAAAAGGGTATTTATTTGGTGTTTAAAAGCATTATTGGACGGCCAAATTGGAATAAACGTTATTTCCCCTATCATTTTAATAATGATTTAATTCATGTATTAATTCTTGCTTTTAAGGATTTATTATCTGTTTGTGTGTTCTTGGCAGCCTTGACTTCAGCGACAGCTTGTCTTTTAATCTATATATATATTAGGACAACTGGTTTCCAAAACTTGTATAATTAATCAAGAAAAAAATGCATGAAGGCATGATCCATGGAATGCGATGCTTAGTCAAAATGGATTAAACATAAAACTTACCCACCACAAATATTCAAAACTTAAGCTGAATCAACCAAATAAAATATTTGATCCTCTATTTTTCGTTTGGGATACACTTTAAAAGAGTTTAAACTAAGTTCCCACCATCTCATAAACTATCAAGGCCTAGATCCATAAGATAGCCTCTTATCCACATGACTATCTCTTTGACTCTTTCCTCTTACATTTAAGGAATGATACATTTCACATTGGAGGCATTAAGCTTAAGCATGCCACAAACTGAATTACAAGTACGGGTCAAACGCCTTCCTCTTAGAGGGGAACATATTCTCTTCCATTTTTAGTATTCTACCACTTGGATGATTGACATGTATTTACAAAATAAACACATGTTGATTTTTAAATGTGTATACACTCTTGTTCATCATAATGCAACACCATGCTCAAAGATGCTCTTGCGAGGACAAAATCATGAGACAAATCAAAATCGATAATATTTCTTGGTAGAATGCTAATTGTCCCATGCCACATCATTACATAAACCTGTTAAATCATTGACATGAATTGATCACATCAATAAATTTAAGGATAAAATACAGCTACGGCCTTTAAAATTTGGTATATTTAATTATTTGTTATTTAATATATTACATTTATACTTCCTAATAATTTATTCTCATTAAAGCGGAATCTGGATTACATCAAATGATATGGTTTTTACATGTCCTTTTTAGTTTGGCAAAAGTTTCAAATCAACTTTTTTATGACAGTAATGCGCTTTGGGCTCCGACCTAAGCGTGTATAACAAAGTGGGGTAAACGTGGTTTATCA
Source organism: Rehmannia glutinosa (assembly GCA_016081115.2). NCBI lineage: Eukaryota > Viridiplantae > Streptophyta > Magnoliopsida > Lamiales > Orobanchaceae > Rehmannia > Rehmannia glutinosa. The sequence goes on from JABTTQ020000412.1 coordinate 291,812, forward strand.
AGTTTATAAAGGGTATGAGTGTATGATTTGCTTGCTTTTTTAATTGGAAAAAAATAATTACACCTCCATGCTATGAGCTAGGTTCTTACACTTTTTTACCTAAATCTTTTCGGGTTTCAATTAGCCTCTTGAACTCCATGGATTTTGCACATCACCGTCCAAGAGTAGCCGCCGGTGGAATTTTCGCTAGAGATTCGATTGTGCCTTGTACATGGGCATGCAATTATATTTAACCTCAAACTAGTTGGATATTATTGTAACGAGGTAAATTTAATTTGCCCCCAAATTATGCATATTTTCCTATTTTGTTTATTTAACTTTGAATTATTCTACTTTACCATCGTCTGAACTTTGTAAATTGTTGCACTTGTCTTATAGTTTTCAAATTTACCCCACTTTTAGTGGATTGTTGTAGCTAATACATCTCGAACAACTATTTAAATAAATTTTCTCTCAAAGTCTAGCTCCTCATTTTTAGTTAATATACAAATAGTATTAAATAATAGTAAATTTCATCAATAAACCTAGCTAGGCTATGATACAATTTTTAGGGATCACAAAATAAAATAATTATAAAGGTTAAGGGATAAATTTGAAAATTATAGATTAAGAGTAATAATTTACAAAGTTCAGGGGGTAAAGTTGAACAATTTAAAATTAAGTGGGTAAAGTAGAAAAACATATATAGTTTAGGGGGTAAATTAAAATTACTTCTATTGTAATTTGTTATATGAACTTTGCACTATATTCACTTTGTCACCTCAGTTTAAATAGATTTAAATGTATATACATGTATTTTATCTCATTTTTATTTTCTTATCCACAAAAATAAATCTAATTAATATTTACTCTAGTAAAGTATATTATCGATGCAATTATTCTCTAATTTCTTCTTTTTGACTTTCTCGTAGAATAGTAATTTAGTTTCTCGAATATACTTTATTAATTTTTACATTAACACAAAATATATAAACTATTTTTTTATCAAGCTTGAGGTGAACAAAATACACACCAATATCAACTTGAGGATAATAGAACGCATTTTTTTTGTATAATTCAAAAAAAAAAAGATTACATTTTTAGTGAATTTGATTATTTTTACATTTAAAATATTGCACATATATTTGTAATATGTGATTTAAACTTATTATTTCTTGTTTAGACTAATTTGATTTTGAAAACCCAATATATTTTAGGGATAATACAAAAAGTACCCTCGAGGTTTAGTCTAATTAAAAAAAAACCCAGAAAGCTTTCGAAATTACAAAAAATACTCTTGAGGTTTCTGCTAATTACAACACCCTAACGAAAATTGTGAAAAGTCTGTTCAACCCCTGACGGAATTTGAAATAAATAAAAGAAAAATTGAATATGTGATTGGACAAAAATACCAACTCAAGAAATCCAAATCAAAATCCAAATCCTCCCCATTTTCATCACACCATTTTGTAAGTTTTGTTAAAAGGCTGATTTTGAAGGATTTTCATGTTGTATTCATTATGGGATGTTGAAACAATGAGGCATTTTGTTCGGCTTGTGTTGACGTGTGTTTTGGTCAACAAGCAAAAATATACGGAAATGTAATACGTGAAAATGGGAATAGACTTTAATTCAGGGCTAATTCTGCCTTTTTATACAAAATACCGAGCTGAAAGTTTCTGGTCGATTTCCTTTTACAGTAGTGATTTTACAAGCGTTTTTCTCTACTATTTCTCCCTTTGTCTTTTTCCTCATAAATGAGGCATATTTATCCCCATCTCATTAGTGGATTTTTAATAATCACTATTACACTTAACACTAAAATAATCTTAAAGAGACACATGTCCTTCTCTGAGCATGCATGTTGGCCAAGTATTTGCCACTTGTTGACTCATCTTAATATTATGCTGACAAGTGGCAGCTTCTTGTGCTAATGGAGCACTAAGTTCGATTGGATGGTTATTCTTTAAATTTCCCACCATAAATCCAGCTCTAGCGAGCCGAGCCCAATTCGTGCCACATCATCGGTTCTTTCGACATCATCACTTTCGATGCGTCGCAATGGGTCCCACATGTGCATGTGTTGAATGGCCACGTGGACTGATTTGCCTCCAGCTCGGCTCAGGTGTCATCAGCTTGCACAATAATCGAGTTTAATATTTGATACTAAGGATTTTTGTTATTTTTGTACATTTTCTGTAACTTATGGAAAACCAGAGGGTCCAAACTATTTCTTCTTCATAACCACAAGGGGCTATTTGTAATATTTTGGTTGGTGGAGGTTTATGTGTTGCAAACTGTGGGAAAATAAAAATATCTTAAATGATTAAACGATTGTTGAATTCAAACATGATAGTTAGAATACTTGTACTATTTGTTGAAGAATTCTTTGTGTAATATGAAATTATGTGCTTCAATTGTTTTATAATCATGTGAGGGGGTTATCTGCTATATTATTATAGGCTCAGAGGGCTACTTGTAATTTTGAAACCATAGTAGGGGGTATTCTAAAATTCTGAAATTATATTTTGGGTTTAAATATAATAATTATATTTCAAATCATTAACTATGTACCCTTTTAAGCTATAAAAAAATATTTGTTCATTACTAAAAGTTACAATTACACCCCTCAATTTTTAAAATTATTACACATTAGCCCCAAAGGATTTATCTACTCATAATTAATGAATAGTACCTCAGGGGCATTCTTGGATTTTCAGACAATATTTTTTGATGACATCATCATTTTTCGTTAGGTCAACTAACAAAAGGACCTAAGATGTTAGACGGAACAAACCTCAAGGGTATTTTTGTAATTTTTAAAGTTTTTTGGGTTTTTTGTAATTAGACTAAACCTCGAGGATACGTTTTATAATTAAATTTACCTAAAAATCGATAAACCCAATTTTGCATATTTTTGTGTGTATTTTGTGTGATGATTTATGCATATTTTTTGCATGTTTTATTCATATTTTGCATGTTTTATTCATATTTTGCATGTTTTAGTGTTATGTTATGTTATTTTGAATTGTAATATTTCATTCAAAGTATATTCTTGATTGTATTTGTAACATCATCTAAAACAAAAAATTCTTGTTAGTGTTTTTTTGGCAAGACACATTTTGGTTGATTAGAGTTAGTTGATTGAAGAGTGTGGTGCTCTTCGAGGTGTTGTAGAGTTTGGTGCTCTTCGAAGTGTTGAAGACTTTGGTTTTCTTCAAGGTTGTTGGTGTAAGAAGAATTTGGTCTTGTTGTTCTTCTCATTGAAGTTGTAATCGTTTGGTATCGATTAATAAAATCTTCTTTTTAAAATCCACTCGGACATATCGGGTGGTAGTGGACGTAGGTCCTGGGTGGAATGAAGCACTATAAATTCTTGAGTGTTGATTTATTTTTCTGCAAATCACTACTTGTCATCTTTTTAATCAAAAAATTGTGAATCGAAAAATTGGGGAAATCTACTCACCCCCTTTAGATTTACATAGCCACTTGGACTAACAGTTATTACTGCATCACCACTGCCACCGTCACCGGCATCATCTTTCTCCAAGGATAATTCCTTTTAACGTGACCCTCATCGTGACAACGATAGCATAAAATCCCGTTGAGGCAAAAATAGTATTTCATAATTTAAATATAATTCATTTTATATTTATTTATTTAATATTAATTGTTTAATGGGCTCTTAATAAATACACTTGCCCAAAGGAGTCCGGATTAGCCCAAGCAACCGTTTTCTCCTATATGGACTAGCCCATAGGCTAAATTCTCCTACACGGCCCATGGGGCCCATGTCCCAGATATAAAAAGGTCTCTCCTATTATCTGTAAATAACTAATTCATAATTAATTATTCTCCTACGCATTCAGTATTCGATTACTGTTTATTTTCTCTCGTTTATCGTGCTGACTTGAGCGCCGGAGGGGTCTTCCTGGGACAACCCCCAGGACCCTCTAATATTTGCGCGTGTGTGCATGAGTTCTCAATCGAAGAAATTAGTAGTTCAAAGAGTAAAAGGCGAAAAGACTTTCCCTTCGGGAAGAGGACCATCTTGAAGATTTCACTCCCGAGAAAAGGATTTTGGTCAACTCAGTTGACTTGGGTGATTTGCTCTAAAAAGCAGCATCCTTTTGGCAATATCTGTGGGAAAAGCCAAAGTACGCAAAGATGCAAACTAGATCACAAGCACGTGATGTCGGATCTCAAGTTACAAGACGAGGCGCCGGAGACCAGCAAGAAGAACAACCACCTGGAAGAAGGGGAGCTCGCCCTCCTCCTCTTGGAGAAGTGTCACTCTCTCCTCCGTTTACAAGAAGGATACTGCCCCCTCCTCCTGGGGAGGCTCTGCATGTTGAAGAACTTCGTCTAATCCGGGAAGCCCTCCAGGCTCTCCTGGATGAAGCCGCTGGAACGCGTTTTTCAGAGATCCGCAAAAAGACCACCGCAGCTCGCCCGTCAAGACCGCCGGGACGATCGGGGAGGAGAGAGAAGAAGGTCGCGATGAGAATTAGAAATATGAAGAGCCACCACCAGTCGAAGAATCTCAAGTAGTGCAGCCTAGCCTAGCCAACTCGCGAGCTACGACATTCATAAGAGGAGCCCGTTGGCTTCAGTGATCTTATCTGAACCATTGCTGCCATCAGGAATCAAGACCTCCAACCTCCCGGAGTATGATGGAAGTGGAGACCCGCATGAACACTTGGACAAATTCTATGCCAAGGCTAATCTCTATGACATGACGGATGTCTCCTACTCCAAGGTGTTCCGCAGTACTCTGACCAAACGGGCGCTGACATGGTTCAATCATCTCTTGGTGGGATCAATCTCTGGGATGGACAAGCTCACGAAGGCATTTATGCAGCAGTTTTCCATCAACAAAAAGTGTCCCAAGATCATCGCTCACCTCTTTTAGGTAAAGCAAAAGGAATGAGAGACTCTGCGGGTGTTCATGAAGCGGTTTGTGGAGGCCATCAACCAAGTGGACAATGTCCAACATGAGACCTTGGGAAGGATACTGCAGCAAAATCTACGACAAGGGCGTCTGAAGGAATCTCTTGCCGAGAAGCCCCCATCTAACATGGAGGAGCTATTGAGCCAAGCAGAGAAACACATTCGTGTAGAGAAGTCCTTTAAGCCTGAGCCTGGCATCAAGCGCAAGTCCCGGGAAGAGGAGAAGAACTAGTCGCGGAAAGGCTCGAAGAAGGATAATGGGGCAAGTTATGCACCTCTCAATGCTACTGTTAGGAATTTTATTGTTTAGATTTTGATGAATGCCATGTAAAACTTAGAATAGAAAGTTGGCACCCCAACTCTTGTTGTAAAATGCATTGTAATAGATAAGCGCCAAGCCGAGTTAAGTCACCACGCCCTAACATGCAAGAAGACAATCAAGACTTGAAGGAAGACTCATTGCGAGACATTTGAGTATGGCAAAGAAGAGTAGATGGGAACTCTATCAAGAAGCGGAGAGATGCGGTGAGTGGAGCATCATCAAGTCAACTCAAGAAAAGCCAAGTCTCAAGTTGAAGTGACAAGAGTCATCCCATGATTGGAAGTCGACTCTAAGTCACCTGGGAAAGCAAGGAAATGCGGTCAAGTCAAGATAATCAGAAAAGATCCGTTTACGTAAATCAAGAGAATTACTTAAACAAGTAATATCTCCATACCACCTTTCTCGGAGTGCTCGACCCCGAAGCGTGCAAAAGGAATGAACAATGGGAAGCACTACACCGTGTCGAACTCAAAAGGTGAAAGAACAATTCATACGAGGAAATGGCAATTCCAAGAATCGCAACAAGACAAGCAACCAACGATCGCAAGTGACTTTAAAAAATAAGCCTATCTCTTCAACGGGCAAATTTTTGAAAGTTCACTATAAAAGGCCGAGGAGTTTGTTTGAGAAGAATGACACATATGTGAGATATACAAGCATAGTAGAAAAACTAAAACATTCTCAATCCTCAAGCCTACATTACGAAGAACATCAATCCAACACTCACTGTGAAGGAAAGATAACTTCAATCGGTTGAAGAGGAAGATATCGAAAACAAGGGGTCTACATTCCGGGGAAGGATTGTAGGAAGGTTCAAGAGTTGAGCAAGTCTTAAGCTTTTGGAGGGCTTCGTGATCAAATTCAAAGAGCTTGAGCAAGTGAGTCAGTAGTAGCAAGGCAACCGCCTGTGAAGAAGTTCGAGTCGCGTCACGAGAAGCTTGGTGAGTGATCAAGGCGTCTCGGCATCGAGTCCCAAAGGATCAAGTCTATTTGTGTGATCAAGACTTGTATCTGGACTGTTACCACTTTGTAAACCGATCATTACCTAGTGGATTCCTCCAGGAGTTGGAGAAGAGAGGAGTAGAAGAATTACCCCATCTTCGAACCTCTATAAAAATTTCATTGTGTCATTTACATTTCAAAGACTTTAATTCTTGCATTTTTAATCGCTTATATCTGGCGATAAATTTGCTATCCACTTAATAACTTATAAGTACTAAACCAAGCACTAAATTCTTGCTCAATCAAACTTAAGGGTGTTAAGTCTTCCGCCTGAAAACAAAACCACAATCGAGTTAATTTGGAGCCAACAACGAGTTACTTCATCAATGTGACTCGGTTGAGTCATTTGAGAGATTAACTCTACTTGAGTGACTAAATTGACTATCCTTCAAGGACACACTGCAGAAGTATCAACTCGAATTTTTAAAAGGACTAAATCAAAAATTTGGTAAGGTTTATTCAACCCCCTTCTAAACCTTACACTTACACCCCTTGGGACCTACAAGTGGTATCGAGCGGTTGGTTCATTGAACCCTCCGCACCAAGTTATCGAACTAGATCTCCAAACTTTTCAAAGTCCGCTTTAGTACTTAGACTTTCAAAACTCTTCTTTATCATTAAAAGTTATTATCATGGAAGCAAATTTGACACGCATCCCTATGTTCACTATTGAAGAATTTGATGATTGGAAAATTCGTATGCGTGCTCATCTATCAAAGATTACATGATGAGATGTGGATAGTGATAGAAGATGGGCCTCTCGCAAATCTTAAAGGTGAACACAAATTTTGTCTAAGAGTTGCGGTGAAGGAGAAGAAGATGTTGCTCTAGACCGATCATGGTTGAAAACCAAGAATCGAGTGGACAAATGATGACAGAAAAAGATATAACCTGGACAATGTAGCCAAGGACATCCTCTACAAAACCTTGGACAAAGCCATGTTCAACAAAGTCAAATCATGCAAAACGGCTAAAGAAATGGGACAAGTCGACATTGATTTGTGAAGGCTCGAGAGCAAATCAAAGAAAACAAATATCGGTGGTCGTACTGAAATTTGAGAACTTCAAAATGACCTCGAGAAGAGAACTGGATCAACTAGACGCTCGGTTCACGTAAATCACAAATGAGTGTCTTCACTTGGAAAGGAATATACACGAAGGAAATGTGTATGAAGATCCTAAAAAGTCTTCCGGTGAATGGGAAATGAAGGTCATGGCACCGAGACATTCCATGGACCTATCAAAGACATCCAACCATGAGTTATTCTCGGACCTCAAAGCCTACGAGTTTGAGCCGAGAAGAAAAGACAGGAAAGAGACAATTTGTACCCAAAACAAATTTGCTCTAATTGTTAAAGATGGGAAGAGAGCCGAGGTCAAAGAAGTAATTGACCCGAAAAAGAAATAGCCCCGATGGTTAAAAGATTTAACAAGTTCTTTAATAAGAACTACAAGAGAGGAAAGGGTGAATCTTCCGAGAAGACACTCACCTCCCTCCAAATCAAGGGATGATGATAGGCCAACCAAGAGAATGGATCATCAAAAAGTTGAGTATCAAAGGGTGACAATCCAAGAATGGAAAGAGTGATCAAAAGGTTGAATATCTATATGAATGTAGACAACTAGGTCACTATGCCATTGATCCATATCCTGTAGTCAACAAATACAGGGATGAAGAAAGAAAGGAAGGTCTTGAGAGAAAAGAAGACAAGAAAGGAAAAAGGCAATGATGGTGCAGAGAGATAAAAACAGCCAAGTCAAGAGAGACAGGTGATTCAGAGAGCAAAGTGAAGCCGACTACTCAAGTGACGACTCGAAGAAGAAGCCCCGATCCGCTTGATGGCCAAAGAACAAGATCAACCCGATCAAGAAGATGAGGTACAATCTAACTCAACAAACTCGGACACTAGTGATAGTGACTATGACACACACACTTCATCACCCACTCGATCTTTATGATTCATTAGGCAAAATGATGAAAGATTTTGAACACATTAAATCCTCACACACACTATTGAATGAGGAAAACAGACCTACTCAAAAACCAAAACTCAAAGTCGACTAAGGAGCCGAGTACTCTAAGTCAAATAGCCGATGAGAATGAAAGTTTAAAGTGAAAATGCTAAATTAATAGCGAGATTTCGCTATAGAAAAGAGGGAGAATGACCTCAAGAGTGTTATTGCCTCATTCACTAAGGCATCTAAATCATTGGATGATCTTATTATGAGTCAAAGAGAATGTGGAGACAAGACACAGCTTAGATTTAACTCCTCCGAGCTATGTCAAACCTCAAAAGTAATTTTGGAAAGAGGATCTTCAAGTCATGAAGAGTCCGAAAAATCCAAAACTCTAAATGTTGCACACACACTCACTCCAAAGCACAATAACAAGCAAACGGCCTTGGTTACAAAGGAAAAGAAAAAAAACTAGTTGAGTGTCTTTGAAAGGACAATTTGAGAAGAGATTCACTGAGTCCTCAAAGAAACTCCAAACAGAAAATACTCAGTAAAGAAGAAACAGAGCTACCAAAAATCCGAGAAAATCCATAAAAGAAATACATATGATGGGAATGGTAGAAAATATCCAAGCCAAACCGATTGGAATAATGTGAACTATCAAAGATAGACTTATGGAATATAAGCCCAAATGGCAAAGGCCTAGAACTCAAGAAAGGCCATTCCAAAAGCATAAGAGCTTTCATCAAAGACACATATGCACCTAGGCACTACATTCAAAGACACCACAATTACCAAGGAAGGCAATTGCTAAAACACATATGCAGCATACAGACAAAAGAGACAATTGTATGAACCTAGAATTCCCAAGCAATTTGCCAGGATTAATTATGATTATGGCATCGATAGATGGCAACCCCTTAGAGTCAAATCATTTGGCTATAGGTTGGTTGGATCATCTTACAATTCTAACCCCTCGGGACCTGCAGACAAGTATGGGTACCTAAAACTTAATTTCCTTGATTGCGGGTTCAAGGAACATTGAGTGCCAAGGAACCTGGTACATGGATAGTGGATGTTCCGGACATATGACAGAAATAAGAAAAATCTGTCAAAGTTCAAGGAAGTTAAAGGAGCAAAAGTCATATTTGGAGGAAATGAAGCTCCTGGCGAAATAAGAGGCATTGGATCTATCAAGAGGAATGGATTAGAAATCACAGATGTTGCATATGTTGAAGGACTCAACTTCAACTTATCGAGCATCACCAACTCGTGACAAGGGCTACAATGTTGGATTCAACATGGGTATATGCCAAATCAAAGATATCGAATCAAATGAAGTTGTCTTTGCAAGGATGTAGACATAAAAATATGTATGTAGTGGATTGGTCAATCGCAACACTCAAAGACTGTCTACTAGCAAAGAGCACAAACCAATCAAGTCAAGTTGGCACAAAAAGCCGAGTCACCTGAATTTCAAAACAATTAACAAGTCTGGCAAGAAGTCATCTTGTAGAAGGACTTCCGACTCAAGATACAAGAAGGAGAGTATATGTGATGCATGTCGAGAAGGGAAAGCAAATCAAATCGTCATTCAAAGAAAAGACATGCTCATCCTCAACAAGAATATTACATCCGCTTTATATGGATCTATTTGGCCCAAAGTGGAACCGCCATCATAAGTGGAAAGAAATACACCTTGGTGATAGTAGATGACTACTCAAGATATACATGGACAATATTCATGTGCAAGAAGAAAGAAACTCTACAAAAACTACACGGTGATGAAGAGGATTCAAAACGAGAAGAGTCAAACCATTATCAAAATAAGATCGATAGAGGAACCGAGTTTGTCAATGGAATAATAACTCAAGATTGTATTGAGAATGGTATTGGTCATGAACTATCACAGCAAGAACTCCACAAAGAGAATGGAGTTGCGAAAAAGGAAAAGAACCCTCAAAGAAGCAAAGCAAGGACCATGTTAGTCAAGCAGGTTACCAAAAAGATTTTGGGTCAAGCAATCAACACGACTTGCTACACTCAAAACAGATGTATGATAAACAGACGGTGACAAAGACTCCCTATGAGATCCGGATGGAAGAAAACCAAATGTTGCATATTTCAGAATATTTGGATGTAAATGCTTCATCCACAACACTGGCAAAGACAATCTAAAGGCTTTTGATGCTAAAGTGATGAAGGTATCTTCTTAGGATACTCAATTTGAAAGCAAAGCCTACAGGATACTCAACAAAAGAACTATGGTTACTGAAGAAGAATCCATTCATGTAGTATTCGATGAGCCAAATGTAAATGGAGAAGACATTGAAGAGTCGGTGATAAGTCAATCATCCAACCATACTGAAGAAGAGTCCCTATGTCAAGTCAAGTGGAATTATCAATTCGAGAAGAAGATGAGATAGTGAATCTCAAAAACAGTGGAAAATTTGCGGCTAAGTGATTACGAGAGCGACCGACCACAATGACACATGTACCGCAAGTCGATCAATCCAGCCTAACTCACTCCAACCTGATGTAAGATGGCTGAGAGATCATCCACCAGAACTTGTAATTGGAGATATAAAAGAAGGTGTCAAAACAAGATCCAGAACTCAACAAGAAGCTATGTTCACTTGCTTCATCTCGCAAATAGAGCCCAAAGACGTGTCACAAGCATTGGATGACACACATTGGATTCAAGCTATGCAAAAAGAGCTGAATCGGTTTGAAAGAAATAAAGTGTGGGAATTAGTGCAAAGACCCATACATCAAAATGTGATTGGCACCAAATGGGTGTTCGTAAATAAGATGAACGAGGAAGGTTCGTGGGTAAGAAACAAAGCAAGACTAGTAGCCAAAGGATATTGCCAAGAAGAAGGGATAGATTTTGATGAAACATTTGCCCTCGTAGCAAGATTGGAAGCTATAAGGATGTTTCTTGCCTATGACTCACAAGAATTTCATTGTATATCGATGGATGTAAAAAGTGCAATCCTAAATGGTGTATTGGAAGAAGAAGTGTATGTTGAACAACCTCCAGGATTTGAGCGTAAGACTCTTGGAGACAAGGTATACAAACTCAAGAAGGCTCTATATGGATTGAAACAGCACCCCGAGCATGGTATGACACTTTGTCACAATTCCTAACCAAAAATGGATTCACAAAAGGAAAAGTAGATAGAACACTTTTTTTAATTCAAGACAAAAAGAGTATACGCTTGTTCAAATTTATGTGGATGACATCATTTTTGGTTCCACAAACAAAGAGTGTGTGAAAAGTTTTCAAACCTCATGCAAAGTAAATTTGAAATGAGCATGATGGGAGAGCCGACATTCTTCCTGGACTCCAAGTGAAACAAATTTGAAGGATGGAACCTTCATAAGTCAAACAAAATACACCAGAGATTTAATGAAGAAGTTTGGTATGGAAGAGAAGTCTTTCGTAAAAATACCAATGAACACATCACCAAAATGGACATGGATGCAGATGGCAAGCTCAGTAGATCAAACAAGATACAAAGCACTTATTGGATCATTGCTCTATCTCACAAAGAAGCAGCCGACATCACCTATGTTGTAGGTGTATGTGCAAGATTTCAATCTGCTCCAAAAGAGAGTCATATGACAAAGCTAAGCCTAAGAGAATATTGAGATACTTGAAAGGAAGCCAAGAAGCAGTGCCTATGGTATCCAAAGGAAGGTGGATTCAAGCTAATTGGCTATTGATTCTCGACTATCCGGATGCAGAGTGGACAGGAAGAGCACTTCGAGGCACATGTCAAATGCTAGGAAACAGATCGATCTCCGGTTCAGCAAGAAGCAAAACTCAATAGCCACCTCCACTGGTGAGGCGAGAATACATAGTTGGGCATTTGTTGCAGCCCAAGTCCTATGGATGAGACAAAGAATGAGAGAGACTATGAAATTGAGGAAAAAGAGATTCCAATCATGTGTGATAACACAAGTGCAATTGCAATTACTCAAAATCCGTGTTGCATTCAAGAACAAAGCATATTGATGTCGATATCACTTCATAAGAGATCATGTTGAAAAGAAGGATATCATCCTGGAATATATTTCAACCGATAAACAACTAGCCGACATCTTCACAAAACCATTATGTGAGTCAAGATTTGAAGAACTCAAACATGAGTTGGGGTTAATTGAGTGGTGACACTGATTTAATCAAAGAAGAGAAATGGAAAGAAAAGGAGTGAAAAAGAGTCGAAATGTAAATCACCAAGAATCACCAGATCGGAAAAAGACATTACACCGAAGTCACCGATAGCCGAGTCGCTAAGAGAATCGTGAGAAGTAGAGTTAAATCGCCTAAGGGATAAGTTTCTGAATAACTTATGAGCAAAGTGACAAAAACGCTGTCGTTTTGACTAAGCGGGAATGTTTTAAGAAATACGCCAAAGATAATGATGATGTGTACGGACATAAAGCCGCACACCAAGCTTATGATTGGATATAAATGCTTTGCCGCATTAAATACGAGACATGAAATGCTAAATAGCGTGCAAAATCTAAGCCGTTGATTTCGATCACATTTCAAAAACCACCCGCACGTCCTTTCATAAACCATATTTAAACCATTTTCGTCCGTTTTCTCTCTCACACTTCTAAAAACTGTTCATTTCTTTCTCTCAAAAGCAAAGGCAAAATTCTCTCGAAACCATATCTATCTTCAAGTCAATTTCTGAGTTTTTCTTCGATATAATCCTGAAAAATGGCACCAACTTATGACTTTACCAAGTTAGGAAAGCAAATCCACACCGGCTCTACGGTGGATTTCGACGGAATGATGAAACAGGGGTCCGACGACACCCTAGTGAAGAAAATCGCTGAAAAGTTAGAAACGTCCGGTCTGAAACCTTTTCTGACGTTAGAATACCCGATGACATATGTGGAGGAGGTCGCACAATTCTACGTGAATGCCGAGATTCACGATGAAGGAATCAAGTCATCTGCATTCACGGAAAGCGGTGACTATCTCTCGCCAAGGATTTGGCCGACCACCGCTCACTACCGGTGAAGGCGAGCATCGAGATTAACGGCCGATGTAAACCTGGCCGATGCTTGGAAAGAAATAGCCAAGCCTCGACTTTTTGCCGATAAAATAGTGTATACAAACAAACAAGAGATCGGCCAAGGAGGATTATCACAAGTCGTTGGACATCGTTGCCAAATGTATCGACATCAAGTTTGGCGGCTTTGACCAACTGTCAAAGGCAAAGCCGATTGTAATGGCCGCAATCATCGAAGAAAAGAAGATAAATGGCCGAGTTTGTCTACGATGGTGAGACTCGCCTTAACGTGGGGAACAAATCCTTCAAAGAAGATGGCACATTTGGAGGATCCCAGGATATGGCCTAGTGATTGGCCGGCTAATGGAGGTGAAAGGAGTCCCTCTTAGACATGGGAAGGCATTCCATGTTAACAAGAGGATGTTCGAGCAAACCCTCTCGGCGCACAAGAGAGCTTACGCCAAGAGAGTCGACACACACGTGGGGGAATCGGTGACCACCGAAAATACAAAATTATTTCCTCTCCACCCAAGAAGAGAGCCGCCCAAAGCAGCCTACTAAGAAGATCACGCCCCGCAAAGAAAGAAAACCAAACATGCTCCCGCCCGCAGCAGAGTCACCCCCCGCAGCCGTGTCTCCCGCCCCTGCAGCGATGGTCGAGAAGGACTCACAAATACCTTCTCCGATCGTCAAAAAGAGGAGAACCGAGAAGCCACGACGGCCCGCTCCTCGAAAAAGACACCAAGCAAGACGGCCCCAGCCGCCAAGACTCGAGAGGACACCGTCTCGAACCGTAAATCCCTCGGTACAAACTAGAGACGAATAAGAATCATCAAGCAATCCAAATCGGAGAAACCAAAGTGAGTCGCTTACTCAACTAGCGCAAATCCAGGAGACTACCGGAGAAGTAGAGTCTCCGGATGTAGTTGATGAAACAGCCAAGTCTCTGCCAAGCGTCGCGATCCAGAGGCAACCCGAAGACACACGATTGTAGTTCACACATTTGAAGCACAAGAAGAACCGGCTAGAGCGGATAGTGATGTAATGATCCTATCTCCACCTTACCCGGACATCCAAAATCGTCTGCGTGAGTGGAGGAAATGGAAGTTGAGTAAGTCAAGGAACAGTTCCAACGGCCCGAGTTCATAGAAGAAGAAGAGGAATCGCTGAGCTTCCTTGGATCGACCATTGTACTCAAAGATCTGGATGAAGACAATCGCACGGACATCCCCGCAGATCTATAAGGAAAAGAAGAGAGAAAAGAAAGCTAAGGAAGCCGAGGCACGTGAGAAGGCAAGCATTTGCCCTATCTCCCGCACACGTAACACACACATCCTCTCCTTGATGTCTTCTCGACACGGTGATGAGGATCCGAGGAGAATGTCGCGCCACAGAAGAGTTGCAAATGCAGCAAGCATTGCACGAATCAAGAATCCTTCACGAGCAAAGATCGATGGAGGGACCAGGAGAGTCCTCGAACACAACCGAAATTGATCCAATGGGAGTGGTTCAAAGAAATCGCCCTGTTGTTGCGCCACCACCACTGACTCACTCGGAAGAAGGCAATAAGGGTCATGGCGATGAAACGGGATAGTGGGGACCCCGGTCGAGCCAACCCCTATTGAAGGTGTGTTACCACCGCCCCAATGGCTGAACAATCAATCGAAAAAGCCGGGAGTTTAGAGCCGAGTAACCCCATTCCAAGTCACTCGGTTGGTGCTCCGGTGAGGGGAAACTCCCTCCACCGCAGAAGGTCGGAGGATCTCGCAGATGACTCCACAACGAATCAAGGAGGCGAAGTAGAGAAAATACAAACACAAGAAGAAAAGCAAGTTGCCATCAACGAAGCTCATACGATTGAGACTGCTCTCGGTGAGGTGCCAATCGCCGAAAGGCTAATGACGCTGTTGATGCAATCGAGGCACGAGGAAGGAATGTACGGGAGTTAACACTGGCGATGAAAGTGCAATCCATGGGGTTGAGACTCCAATGGATGCCACCGCAGAAGACCCTAAGACAGTGACCGACATCGAAAGGGAGGACAAGGCCTCGCCGCAGAGAGACCGCCGGAGGTAATGAAGGCCCACGGAGGTTGAGACTTCCGGGGTAAAGAAGTCAAGTAGAGAACATCCCTCCCGCTATAATCGACCCATCCGAGAAGGAGATAAGCGCACTTCATGATTCCCAGGATAATCCTCGATGTATCCTTTCCGGGATCGGGCGAAGAAGGTTTCGAGTCATCCCGGTGCCAAATCCAAAAGACTCATTTGCGGATGTTCCAAGCACGAGTAAGTCTCGATCCCAAGACTACTCGTCAAACCTTTAACTTTGATGATGAGCCACCAATGGAAATCTCATCATCGTCCGATGACGCTTACCGATAAGGCCGAGGACCGCCATAATTGGAAAAATCAATTTGAGACCAACGGTGTTAAGATTGAGGCTCAAAGAACCGAGACCAACGAAGGCTGTTAAAGTGAGCTCAAAGAACCGAGACCAACGTTAAGACAAAGTGAGGCTCAAAGAACCGAGACCAACGAAGTTTGTTGAGACAGTGAGGCTCGCAAACCGGAACTACTTCACAACAAAACCCGGTGAACCAAAGATCCACTACGCAGCTCCTCAAGTCGCAGCAGATCGATTCCTAAAAAAAAGAACTTCACGCCGCACCGCTCATCATCGAACAAATCGGTGGCGGTGATGAATCTTTTATAGAATCATTTCCTTTTTCATTGGAGATACAGAACTCCACGAAGAGTCAAAAACGAACAAGCACGCTATCACAAACCAGCTCTGTTCTTCCATCGACACCATTGTTCCGGTGATTATGATTTTGATGTTGCATGGCCATCAACTTGAAGAATCGGTGAAGTTCGAGAAGTGTTCAAGGCACTATTTGCCGAGGTTGAACGAATGGAGAGGCACCAGGCCTCTTTAGACATGCGATCGATAACAGAGATGCCACCCTTACAATGCCCAACTTGAGAGGCATAACAAATCCGAATC
Source organism: Rehmannia glutinosa (assembly GCA_016081115.2). Classification (NCBI taxonomy): domain Eukaryota; kingdom Viridiplantae; phylum Streptophyta; class Magnoliopsida; order Lamiales; family Orobanchaceae; genus Rehmannia; species Rehmannia glutinosa. The sequence continues at coordinate 308,060 of JABTTQ020000412.1, forward strand.
AGGAATAGTGGCAACAACAACAAACAATGCGTGTGGAACAAGTGAGATACTTCAGGACATTATTCAACAAGTCTGCTTTGGTGTGGAGAGTCGAAAATGCCGATGCAAAAACGAAGTCGAGAGAACATATTGAGCACATGCATGAGGCTCACATTGCCGAGGTCAAGCTGGCTGCGTGAGCAAAACAAGAGTGATCTACAACGTTTGGAAGAAACCATGAATACAAAATTCAGCCTTCTCATGGCCGAGATGAAGCCGATTTCAAAGCAGAGTCCAATGCTACTCGATCTGAATTTTTGGCCGCATACTCGCAGCCAGACTCGAGACAAAACTCAACTATCGCCAGGCTTGACTTCCCGCTTGCAAGTCTATTTCTAGGCGTTCCTCTCTCCTTTGATGATGCCAAAAAGGGGGAAGAGGAATACCTAAAAAGCGCAAGGGGATCTGAAGTTGAAAAGGAAGCAACAAATTTGCGAAGGGAAAATTAGCGAGGAAGTGTTAAAACAGAAGAAAGGAAAATCACTTGAGGGGGAAGGATCAAAAGATATGACCTTGATGATTGCACAAACCCCTCAACAGGTCCCTGTCACACCGGTGACATTATAAAAAGAAACTCCGTGACTCTGCCACTCCAACACTCGCTATATCCATGGCCGATAAGAGAAAAACAATTGAAGCAGGGATGAAGGAAGTGGAAGGAAGAATGGATGCCCGGGTCATGAACATCTTGAAAGAACACGGAGGCATTCCAAAGAGACAGAGACACCTATGCCATCTCGATGTGGGACAGAGCCACGATCGTTGATGAATTTAAAACGCTCGAACGAGGGATATTTTGCAAATATGTCCATGGCTCAAGCTTGGGACTTGTCTTGGGAAAAGGGTCTCACGTTATGTGAAGAAGCGACAGCAAGACAGACACCTGAAATCGCTCTGCTGGGTCACTCCCTGGTCACTCACTCAATTTGGAAAAGAAAGAAGATGCCCCAAGACAAGATACGCCCAGGTAGAGGAAGAAGCGATGAGTGGAGGAAGAAGCTTGGGACTCCAGGCCTCGCCCAAGAATATTGAATACGTAGATCCGGGAAAGAAAGGAGGGATCTCTTGAAACCGGGCTTGACCAAGTGGCGAATTTGAAAGTGGCTAAAACTAACGCCGAGTATGCAAAAAGAATAGAAGAAGAAAACAAGAGACAAACTCGGCTATGGGAGGAGAGACAGGAAAGAATAAGAAAAGATGAAGTGCCAGGAAGGCATATGAAAAGAAAAAGAAGGCGGTGACGAGAAGAAGAGAAGAAGAGAAGAAGATCTTGAACAAGATGAAAGAAGGAGACGGCGAAGGAGATGAAGTGTTCTTTGTCCAACCCTTCGTGTATTTTATTATGTAAATACATACAATGTAAGTCTTCGTAATAAAGCTATAAATTCTTTATTTTTTTGTGAAGACAATTATATGCTCGATACACCTTGTAAATTGTGTTAAGTACAAGAATGATATGATCAATAAAAAGATTGATTTCACGCATACATTATATGTCAATACACTATCTGTATGTATCTTTGTTATTTGCATTTTTGTATGGTTTAAGTTTTGGCATCATCAAAAAGGGGGAAATTGTTAGGAATTTTATTGTTTAGATTTTGATGAATGCCATGTAAAACTTAGAATAGAAAGTTGGCACCCCAATTCTTGTTGTAAAATGCATTGTAATAGATAGAGCCGCAAGCCGAGTTAAGTCGCCACGCCCCTAACATGCAAGAAGACAATCAAGACTTGAAGGAAGACTCCGCGAGACAAGTGAGTATGGCAAAGAAGAGTAGATGGGAACTCTTGAAGAAGCGGTGAGATGCGGTGAGTGGAGCATCATCAAGTCAACTCAAGAAAAGCCAAGTCTCAAGTTGAAGTGAGAAGAGTCATCCATGATTGGAAGTCGACTCTAAGTCACCTGGGAAAGCAAGGAAATGCGGTCAAGTCGAGATAATCAGAAAAGATCCGTTGCACATAAATCAAGAGAATTACTTAAACAAGTAATATCTCCATACCACCTTTCTCGGAGTGCTCGATCCCGTAAGCGTGCAAAAGGAATGAACCAATGGGAAGCACTACACCGTGTCGAACTCAAAAGGTGAAAAACAATTCATACGAGGAAATGGCAATTCCAAGAATCGCAACAAGACAAGCCAACGACTGCAAGTGACTTTCAAAAATAAGCCTATCTCTTCAACGGGCAAATTTTTGAAAGTTCACTATAAAAGGCTGAGGAGTTTGTTTGAGAAGAATGACACATATGTGAGATATACAAGCATAGTAGAAAAACTAAAACATTCTCAATCCTCAAGCCTACATTACGAAGAACATCAATCCAACACTCACCTGTGAAGGAAAGATAACTTCAATCAGTTGAAGAGGAAGATCTCGAAAACAAGGGGTCTACATTCCGGGAAGGATTGTAGGAAGGTTCAAGGTTGAGCCAAGTCTTAAGCTTTTGGAGGGCTTCGTGATCAAATTCAAAGAGCTTGAGCAAGTGAGTCAGTAGTAGCAAGGCAAAATGCCTTGTGAAGAAGCCGAGTCGCACGAGAAGCCACCGAGTGATCAAGGCGTCTCAGGCATCGAGTCCCAAAGGATCAAGTCGGTCATTTGTGTGATCAAGACTTGTATCGGACTGCATTTACCACTTTGTAAACCGATCATTACCTAGTGGATTCCTCCAGGAGTTGGAGAAGAGAGGAGTAGAAGAATTACCCCATCTTCGAACCTCTATAAAAATTTCATTGTGTCATTTACATTTCAAAGACTTTAATTCTTGCATTTTTAATCGCTTATATCTCACGATAAATTTGCTATCCACTTAATAACTTATAAGTACTAAACCAAGCACTAAATTCTTGCTCAATCAAACTTAAGGGTGTTAAGTCTTCCGCCGAAAAACAAAACCACAATCGAGTTAATTTGGAGCCAACAACCGTGAGTTACTTCATCAACGGCTCGGTTGAGTGCATTTGAGAGATTAACTCTCTTGAGTGACTAAATTGACTATCCTTCAAGGACACAAATTGTGTAGTATCAACTCGAATTTTTAAAAGGACTAAATCGAAAATTTGGTAAGGTTTATTCAACCCCCTTCTAAACCTTACACTTACACCCCTTGGGACCTACAGCTACAATAGCGGAGGTGCCGATAGCCGCCCAGAAGAAGGGGATCATTAATACCCCACAATCATTGAGGAACAACCCTTCGTAAGCGCATTCCAATTTATACTGCCGGTATCACAGAGATCGGGGGCACACCATTGAGTATTATTTTATTTTGAAGAGAGAGATATATCGACTCATCCAGAAAGACCACCATAAGGACTACGTGGATCAGAGCAAATTCCGCCGCGATCCTAGGCCAGGGGAAGAAGAATCTCCACAAGACTAGCACCGCTCAGATAGCCATATGGAGGAGAAGTGAAACAATCATGTTGTCGGAGTCATCAATGTGATCCCTGAAGGTCTAGAGGCAAAAGATGTCCGGAGTGCTCTCCGGGAGTATAGGAAGAACAGAAGAAGACGCCCCAAGGAGAACCCATCCAAGAAAAGAGTCGTGAAGCAGCCCCAAGCCAAGGGCATGCCAATCACATTCGACACTCAAGACTACATCCCAGAGACCCAAGTTCATCCTGATGCCATCGTCATATCAATTATGTTGGCCAACTTCGTAATTAAATGGGTCCTAGTTAACATGGGGAGCATGGTGGACGTCATATTCGGAGAAGCCTTTGACAAGATGAGGATCGATCCAGCGCAAGTTGTTCTGGATTCGGCACTGCTAATTGGCTTCACTGGAGAGGTAATCAAGTCCTCATGCGAAATCAAATAGCCACTCACTCTGAGAATGGAAGCCCCTCACAAAGTCACAAAGATAGTCCGCTTCCTCATAGTAAACGCTCCATCTCCATACAATTTGATTTTGGGAAAGGCAAAGTTTGAACCAGTTTCGGGCCATCCCCTACGGTTCACATGAAGCTAAAGTTCCATTCAGAATCGGGAGTAGGAGAGACTGTCAGAGACATCAAGACGGCTCGAGAATGCTTTTTGGCCACCTTGAAGATGAAAAACCTACCAAGTTCAAGTGATGAAAGCACTACGTACGCAGCCATAAACAACAGCTCTCCGTGAACTCCCAAAGACCTCTCCAGTGATGCTTAACGCTCTTGGAGATGGGGGCTCTCTTTCTGGGGAGTCTGATGGCTGCAAAGCTACTCTAAAAACCTTAAGCAAGTACACCTATCGTTTTATAGTTATAGATTATCGAGTACCGAGTGCCATTCCCACGAGGACTATGAATACTAGTAATTACCGTCTTTTTGTTATCTAACCTAATAATTTTCAGAAGTTGGTTTACAAATAATAGGAAATTAAAGAATCTAAATAATCAATAAATTACAATTAATAAAATAAAGGAATATTATAAAATAAGAGATCAAGAGATAGAAACGTGTTTGAATGTAGATCCCTCTAGAATATTTTTGTAATTTTAACAAGATGAAATATAACCTTAAACTCTTAAGCAATTACCATCCTCTTTTAGCATAATCTCATGTTTCATGGACCGTATAAATTCCTGATTTAAGTTAAGCCCTCTTTCAAGGTGAAAAACTCCTAATCTCAAGTTGATTAACCAAAATCTCTTTCTAGTTAAAACCCCCAAGATTGCATTATAACAATTTATTAATTCCCATATTAGGTTTGACCCTAATCCAGAAGATTTATGTCGTCCTATATCTAGGATTGCATGCAACTCCTCTCACTTATATTGGTACTTTCTCACCATAAATCTCTTGATTACTTGATGAGGAACAAAATTCAAATCAACATCCCAGAAATACTAACTAGAATGAACAAAGCATAATATAAGTGAATCACATAAAACATGAAGATTATATTAAAAACATACAAGCCTTAATCACAAATCCATCCTAGAGTTCATTACATTCAAACACTAAGAATTTAGGTACACATGATCTTGACACTAGAATAAACTACATAAGAAGATTTAAATGTTATAGACATGGTGTACTTATATTTTCTCAAAATCTCAAATGGACTTCTTTCTTTATTGACTCCAATGATGTTGCTCCAGGCCTTCTTCTCCAAGTTCTTCAATCTCCCACTCTACTTTCCCTCTCTTCTCTCAATATAATTTGCTCTCTATGTACATGGATCTTAGTAATGATGAAACTGAATTCAATGGATGATTCGATGGATCTCTCAACCCATACTCTTGGCTTTTATTGACATTATTTTGGTGAAAGTATTCCCCAAAAATGTCATCTTTTGATAGTTTAATGATCCACTTATGAGTTGGGTTGTTGGAGATTTGTTTTTATGCAATTATGTTGGGATGGTGAGATGTTTGTGCAACAAAATAGGGGGTTAAAGGTGTACAAAAGTGGTCAAAAAGTTTGGTTGGTGAGTTTTCCATAATTTCTGCCTAGAAAAGTACTCCGGACACGACCATGTCGAGCAACATGGCTTGGTCGTGCTGTATTTATGCATTTCATTACCAGCTGGACATGTCCGTGCTGTCCAACACGGCTTGGCCGTGTCATAGGCTGTCTCAGTCTTCAAATGCTTCATTTTCATGCTGTTTGAACATGGTCGTGTTCCCCGACACACCTTGGCCATGTTGGGCCTAAAAGGCCCCGAAATGACGCGTTTGGCTTGAGATTTCAAGCGTTTGTGCATCCATAAACCTCAAGGTATGTTTTGACATGAATCCATGGTCCGGAATTCACCAGAAATAGCTCCAAATGATCAATCTACACCAATAAAATCACTTCACGGTATTATCAACCATGTGTAATCTAAAACCTATGAAACTAACAACAAAATAACCTAAATCATACTCAAACAAACAAGTAAAATATGCATAAAAAGACACTTATCAAACCACCTCCAACTTAGAACTTTGCTTGTCCTCAAGCAAAACATAAGATCATAAGGAGAAATTCAATAAATGAAACATACAAAACATTATTTTTTCTAACACTTTGAATATAAGCAGTCAAATTCTTAGCCCTCTTGACCGAAATTACCAATTCAGTAAAAGCATAATTTTGCAAAATGATCAATTGCAATGTAAGACTGTAATATCAGCAGGCATTATTCAGACTTGAAATCATCACTCTCCAAATACCGATAGTTATGAACAACTTCAATTCAATAATGCCATGAAAATATAAGAACTTAATAGATTTTTGTAGTTAGCCTACTAGTCATATGACCAAGTTTCTTGAACTTTATGGAATGAGATTCAAGGAATATTCATTCTCCTTTTTTTTTTCTTTTTTTGAGGACATTTGAGGCATGCTTCCACTAGGTTTATATTTTGAATTTCAGTTCAAACACTCGTAAGGTGGTTTCCCATACTCATATTCATGTCGTCGTTTTATGTAAAAGACAAACATGGGGCTCATGAATGTTCCTAGTTACTAAACAACAACAAATAGAAGAGTATAACCTCGATTGGTCCTTTTTTTCTCGTTGTTTTTTTTTTCATTTTTTCATTTTTTTCCATCCACAAGCTTGGTTTAACAACTAGCTAACCACTACTAAATCATGAGTTCTCGGGCGTTCATAGCGCTAAGTATCATCGTATACGCCTTAATAAATCAAGTATTATGGTGTTGGAAATCTCGTCAAAATGCCTACATCCACGTCAATATATTCTAGACAATCAATTATTTCGCATTGAAAACACAAACTAAAAAGTTAATTTAGGTGCAATTGGGCCAAGTTATTGACTAGCAAATACTCAATTTGTTAAAAAAAACAAAATCATATCTCTTATCAACTGACTCAAAATAAAAATAAGCACACAAGCATTCCGAAAATGTAATTGGATCCACCTCCAACTTAAAGGTTCATATTTTCCTTAATATGAAAGAAAGAGATGAGCATACACACACAAAACACACAAAAAGCAAAGAAACTAGAAGGAAACAAAAGAGATAGAAAAAGAAAAACACGACCTTACTACAAGAGTGAAATCGGTGTTGAGCGACCATTGGGTTGTTTAGTACGGGACCTTCATCGACATCTTCATACCTAATCAAGGATAAGCAACACACAACTCGAATACCGTGAAATCTCAAATATTCCCAATTAAGACAACAAAGAAATATGTTCAGAGTTTTTTTTAAATGCCCCAAAAAATCAAAATGTGATTTGAAAATGACTCTAAGGATTTGTGATTATTTTGAAAGAAAATAAAAAAATGCACACAAAGCATCGGGTTGCCTCCCAAGTAGCGCTTCTTTAGAGTCGTATAGCTGGACTATTTCAACTAAATATGGAGATTAGTCGGGCGGATCCTCAAACTTATGGTAATTACTTCGGCATTTAGTAGAACTACCTCCAACTTCAAGCTTCAAATTGTGCTCTTTGACCTTTCGAGTCCCTTTTCTGGGCATAAGCTTCTTACCTGTACCTTGAACAACACTTTTCTACAAGAGATTTTTAGATTTCACATCATGCAAAGGAATTGAGTCAACAAAATAACAAGTAATATCCTTATCAATATTAACATGATTTTTAAAGATTACTTGTTCATCCCCCACTCTCAAAGTTAATTTTCCATCATGCACATCAATGATCGATTTTGTCGTAGCCAAGAAAGGACGCCCAAAAATTTAAAGAACCTCTATATCATCATGTATGTCAAGAATAACAAAATCAACTGGGAACATGAATTTATTAATCTTGACTAACACATCATGAAAAATACCTCTATGATGCTTAATCGATTTATAGGCTAATTGAATGTCCATCCTAGTAGGTTTAAGTTCATCTACTCTCATATGCTTGAATGTTTTATAAGACATCAAACTGATACTAGCTCTTAAGTCAGCTAGTGCCCTATCAACAGGTAAGCCATCAATTGTACAAGGAATAATAAAACTTCCTGGATCATTAAATTTTTTGTGGTAGTTTATTGGAAGAACATTCATCATTCAATTGCACATTTGATAATTCGTTAAGCTTATTTTTATTAGAAATGATGTCATTTAGATCCCTTGCATGCTTTGAAAGAGGTTGAACAAATGGAATATTAGTATGTAATTGTTTGAATGACTCGAGGTACTTACCAAATTTGTCCTCCCTTCTACCTTCTTCAGTTAAACTTCGGTAAGGGATCTTGGGCTTGTATTCTGCAATCACCTTTTTCCTGGGCTTTCCTTTGGGTTTGTCATCCTCTATGTATTTTTGCATGGGGTGTTGGAATTATCAGGCTCATGTGGAAAACTGATGGTAATTGCATTTACGTGTTCCCTTGGGTTTGGCTCAGTGTTACTCGACAAACTTCCTTGCGGCCTTTGAGAAATCATTTTCGCAATCTAGACTGTTTGGTTTTCCAAGTTATGGATATGTGTCTCTTGATTTCTTAAGGATGTTTCGACTGCCTGGAATCAGGCATCTGTTGATTGCACAAACTTTGCCATGAGTTCTTCCAAGTTAGACTTCTCTTGGGTCGGCTGGAATCCAGGAGGCGAGTGTAGATTAGGATTAGGATTAGGCCGTGGTTGGCCTTGATTACCCCAACTGAAATTAGGATGTTGTCGCCACCCGAGATTATATGTGTTGCTGAAAGGATTATTTGGAGGATTTCTGGCTTGGTTCCCAACATAGTCGACACGTTCAAATTGTGATTTGGGAGATGCCAAATCATCAATCTTCTGACTCAAGGCCTCGACTTGCGCAGCTAGTGTCACCACAACATTCATATTGTAGACTCCAACTAATTTATTTTATCTACCTCGTATGGATTGCCATTGGTATCCGCTCATAGACATTTCTTCAATCAAATCTTGAGCAGCTTCCGCTGTTTTATTGTTCAGAGTTCCCCTGGCCGCTGCATTGATCATTTGCCTTGTTGAGGAGAATAGCCCATTATAGAAAGTTTGGACTTGCATCCAAACAGGTAGGCCATGATGTGGGCACTTTCGCAACAATTCTTTGAATCTCTCCCAAGTATCGTACAAAGTTTCATCGTCGTCGTGAGCAAAGGAAGAAATTTCATTCTTCAATCTGGCGGTTTTCGCCGGTGGAAAATACTTCAAGAGAAAGTGTTAAACACTACCGTACCCTGTGTTAATACTTTCCTCCGTATTTGCATCACTACCATCGGCTTCGCCTTTCCTGCCGTGATGACGAGTAGGAATACACTACGGTAAATAAAGATGAGGAAGTGTTAAACAAAGCTCACAAAAGATAGTAATAATCAGAAAACTAAAACACAAATGACTAGATTAACAAAAATAAATTGTTCCTAATATCACAATCCTCGGCAACGACGATAAAAACTTGATGGCTCGAAAGCTACTCTAAAAACCTTAGGCAAGTGCACCTATCGTTTTATAGTTATAGATTATCGAGTACCGAGTGTCATTCCCATGAGGATTATGAATACTAGTAATAACCGTTTTTTTGTTATCTAATCTAACAATTTTCAGAGTTTGGTTTATAATAATAGAAGATTAAAGAATCTAAATAATCAACAAATTACAATTGATAAAATAAAGGAGGATTGTAAAATAAAAGATCAAGAGATAGAAACATATTCGGATGTAAATCCCTATAGAATGTTTTTGTGATTTTACAAGATGAAATACAACATTAAACGCTTAAGCAATTACCATCCTCTTTTAGCATAATATCATGTTTCATGGACCGTAGAAATTCCTGATTTAAGTTAAGCCATCTTTCAAGGTGAAAAACTCGTAATCTCAAGTTAATTAACCAAAATCTTTTCCTAGTTAAAACCCCCAAGATTGCATTATAACGATTGATGAATTCTCATATTAGGTTTGACCATAATCCGGAAGATTAATGTCGTCTTATATCTAGGATTGCATGCAACTTCTTTCACTTATATTGGTTCTTTCTCACCATAAATCTCACGATTACCCGATGAGGAATAAAATTCAAATAAATATCCCGGAAATATTAACTCGAATGAACAAAGCATAATATAAGTGAATCACATAAAACATGAAGATTATATTAAAAATATACAAGCCTTAATCACAAATCCATCCTAGAGATCATTACATTCAAACACTAAGAATTTAGGTACACTTGATTTTGACAAAAGAATAAACTATACAAGAAGATTTAAATGTTATAGACATGGTGTACTTATCTTTTCTCAAAATCTCAAATGGACTTCTTTCTTGATTGACTCCAATGATGTTGCTCCATGCCATGGATCTTAGTAATGATGAAACTGAATTCAATGGATGATTCAATGGATCTCCCAACCCATACTCTTAGCTTTTATTGACTTTATCTTGGTGAAAGTATTCCTCAATAATGTCATCATTTGATAGTTTAATGCTCCACTTATGAGTTGGGTTGTTGGATATTTATTTTTATGCAATTATGTTGGGATAGTGAGGTGTTTGTGCAACAAAATAGGGTGTTAAAGGTATACAAAAATGGTCAAAAAGCTCGGTTGGTGAGTTTTCCATAATTTCTGCATAGAAACGTTGCAGAAAAGTGCTCCGGACACGGCCATGTCGAACAACACGGCCTGGTCGTGCTGTATTTATGCATTTCTTGACCAACTGGACATGGCCGTGTTGTCCAACACGACCTGGCTGTGTCAGGGGCTATCTCAATCTTCAAATGCTTCATTTTCATCCTGTTTGAACATGGCTGCATTCCCCGGCATACCCTGGACGTGTTAGGCCTAAAAGGCCCCCAAATAATGTATTTAGCTAGGGATTTCGGGCGTTTGTGCATCCATAAACCCTAGGGTATGTTTTACCATGAATCCATGATCCGAAATTCACCAGAAATAGCTCTGAATGATCAATCTACACTAATAAAATATCTTCACGATAATATGAACCATGTGTAATCAAAAACCTAGGAAACTAACAACAAAATAACCTAAATCATACTCAAATAAACAACTAAAATATGCATAAAAAGACACTTATCATAGTCCCCATAAATCAATCTCTCCAGTGATGCTTAGTGCTCCCGGAGACCTCTCTAGTGATGTTTAGTGTTCCTGGAGATGATGGAGCTCCCTCTCGTAGAAGTTCCCATAAATCAAACTCTCTAGTGATGCTTAGCGCTCCTAGAGAAGGGGGCTCTCCCTCAAGAGAGTCCCCATAAATAAACTCTTCGGTGATGCTTAGCACTCCCGGAGACCTCTTGTTCACTTGGTTTTATACCATTGATTTGGGCTTCCGACACTAGAGTTTTGTGTTGTTTTTAAGTATTTTGAGTCGTTTTTGTTATATCTCATAGGTTAGGCATTAATTTCTATTGTTTCGAGTCATTTGAGTGGCCAAGCCATGTTGAGGGCCAATTATATTGAGTCTAGAGTCATTTTAATGAGTCATGTGTCAAAAGAAGTAAGTATGATCAAACAACAAAAGATTGATTTGAAAAAACGTCCAAACGCGCCTGGAATTTCTAGCACTGTCAGGGTTTAGTATTTTGGTCATAACTTTCTCTACAAAATTGATATTGAGCTGATTCAAGTAGATATGGAAATCTAAGAGAGAGGTCTACAACTCTTATGAAGACACCCAAAGTAAATTCGGACGTTTGGATGGCGCTACAACGAAAGAGAGCTGGCAGTCGGCCGAATGCCACACCGTGCCGCCACAGAGTGTTCCGGGAGTGTTCTAAGCTGGCGCGCATAGTAGCCCTCCTTAGAAATTCAGCCCAGTACAAAAAAGTGGCAGTTTGGGTTTGTGTTTTGGTGCTGCAGTGCCCATTTTCGAGTACTGCAGCGCCCATGGGCGGACAAAACAATGAAAGTCCGATTTTTGGATCTAAAAGGAGGGTACTATAAATAGATACATGGGAGGCTTGATCTAGGGCATGGAGGACACTTGGAGATGAAAACCAACACCACCTAGACACAAGGAAAGAGTTGGGGAAGAAGATTGAAGACATTTATCATCTAGAAATAGATAAGATTCTTCTTTAATCTCTTTAATTCATTCTTTGTTGTTTCTTGCATATCATTTGAGATGCATTGTCATTTGACTATTAATATTTGTATTTTCATCATGAGCTAAACACTATAATTCTAGAGGGATGATGTAATCTATGTTTGAACTTATATTTTGATATTGTGGTTTGTCAATCTAGATTTCCCAATATATTTGTGCTATTTGGATTTATTGCTTCTAAATTACTTGATTAATAATTTAGAGTGTTTGGTGTATTTGATTTGACACTTGAGAGAGGTAATTGAATACATGGCCTTGAAATAGCATAGCCTAGGATTTCATAGAATTGAGAGATTTGTGAATCCTTTGAAGTCATCAACCAAGATTCATAGTTTTTATTGAGATTTCAATTGGTGAATTTTATAGAGATGTTGATTTCCCAATTGTGATCTAAAATCATTTGGCACTCGAGAGACGAAATGATTATTGTAGAAATCTTGACTTATAAATTGGTAATTTGTGATTGATATACCATATTGATAATATAAGGGAAAACTAGATTCATCACACCTCTAGAATTCATTCTCCCATAGATTTAGATGTTTATATTTTGATTAGTTATATCTAGTTGTTTTTATTTATAAATTGAGACATCCACCTATTATTGATCTGTCAAATATAGCGTAGGTAATTTATACTTGGTAGTTATACACGCATTCCCTGTGGATACGACAACCCTACTCATATCACTATATTAAAACTTGACACCGTAGACTTGCGGTTAGAAAAATTCTCTAACAAGTTTTTGGCGCCGTTGCCGGGGAATGTGTTTTGTGTGATATCAAGGTTGATTGCCTAGTTGTAATTTGACTATTTTTATTTGTTTTAATTTTGTGTAATTGTTTTAGGCACATCGTTGGATGGAATTATAATGTATGCACATACGTGGTCAATCGATGATGCTTCTGGGATTTTTGGAAGTCGACGTGTGAACAATTTTGTTCCTTATTATCTACCTCAGAAAATGTATGGGCCCAAAATATGGCAAATCATGAAACCTTTCATCAGCCACAAGAACAATTGTCTAGCTTGGAAGAAACACTTTATCAATTTCTAGACGATTATGAGGTAAGAAGACGACAAGATGAGATAAAACGTCGGTCCGAGTTGGAAGAAAATCTTGCTGAGTTTATCGAAGAGTGTAAGATAAGAAATCGAGAAAGTGATGATAGATTACTACATACCGAGGCAAGCATTCAACAAATTGAGATTGCATGTCAAACTATGTCAAAGTTACTCCAACAAATGATTGACCAACTTAATAATGAAGAGTCGTCATCATTCTTGGGACTGGTGAAATAGAAAATCATGAACATGAATTGCCCATTATTAAAAAGGTGGACATCCTTCAAAATTTGGAGGAGACTTTTGAAGAGTGCAATCCGATCTTACAAGAGGAGGAGCCACATCAAATTAACTCGGGGAGTATCTCTATCTCTCACTCAATTGAAAATCCTCATATGACAAAAATATGTGCACTATAGATGTAAGTTTCAATACAAATGTATCAAATTTTGAGAAGCATACACTTGAAGGAACAATGTTTAAAAATTGTGATCAATTCACATGTTCTACAGATTTCATGATATTTAATGTGAGTAAAGATAGAAATATCTTTACTATGATTGATAAACCATTTTTTATCATTAGGAACACATTTGATTTCCAAAAGACCATCAATATTGTGATCCTTAATCATCCATGTCTTACATACACTGAAGGATCGCCTATATTGTTGGAAAATACAAAGGCGTGGCATGATCGACACTTGTTTTTGGATCCTGGTTGAGTAAAACAAAAGTCTGGCTAAAGACTTTAAATTTAGCGCTTCTTGGGAGGCAACCCAAGCTCATTTTACTTGCTTTCATAGTTAGATTAGTTAGAATGTTATTGTTTTATTAGTAGTAGTCATGTTGCATCTCACCCTTATCCCTCTTGTATGCTCATTACGCGATTCTTGTGAAATTATGTGCAAATGGCGCTTATTGTGATAGAATTTGGATTGGTATAGAAATTTTGGGCATAATTGGTTATATAAATTACCTCCACATCCTTATTCTCTATCTATGCCCACCATTTATTTGATAAAATGCCTCAATGAGAAATTTAATACTTTTGCATACCCTTCTTGGTTTATTGTTGGGATTTCACATATTGATTACAATTATATGACATTAATGTCTCTCCCATGGTCTTCGTATGATATTGTGGTACTTTACCCCATTGCTCGTTTCCACGTTTGGTTTTGTTTGACAGGTTGGTATTGTGCCTCTTAAATCATAGAAAGGCAAAGAAAAAGCCATCGACCCTATGGAGTGCTACCAATTGGCCATGTTGCTTCTCTTTCACCCTACAATTCTGACGAGGAGTTGCACCTCTTCCATTGAGGACAATGGTTATATTAAGTTTGGGGGAGTGGTAATACCTTTTTCAGTTTGTGATACTACTTTCTTCGTGTTTTTTTTTTGTGTCTTGTATATTTGCTTTGAGTTGAGTCGAGTCGAGTTATTTGTTGAACTGTAGAACTGCATGACTAAGTGAATTTGTCGAATATGAGTTAAACGGTCAAAAGAGCATGTGTTTGAGCGGTGATCTATGTTTCGTTCCATTAATTCCATCTACATGCATAATTCAGTTGATTTATTTGAAAATGATTTATGAAGTTTAGTGTTTCTTTATGATCCCACCGGATTCTAGAACTTGTCTGATCTCTAGTCGAGGCGAAATCCTAGGTGAAGTAACATTAAGGAAATGATTTAGGCCATCTTTGAACAAGCTAGAGATAAAAATGCTACCTTTATATTATATATTTTCACTAGTGTCCCCTTTGAGCCTGTTAAACCTGTTCTTTGGCAACCAATTTTATACCTTGAGCCTACATGTGAAAATCCTAATTACCCATCACTCATACACACAAAGTATAGAAGAATATTGAAGGTTGAGAAGGGTATGATAAGTACGGTATGTGCTATTTGCATGGAGCTGCCCGAGAAAAAGAAAATATGAAACCCCATGTGTTAAAATATGCAAAAGAATAATTCTGGGGGTTTCGGAAAAAAATTTTAAAAAAATCAAGGCTCATAAAGGGAGAATAATCGAGAATTTAACAAAAGTGAAGGTAGCTATTTTGTTTGGCAATTGGTGATTTGAAGTGATAATTGTGTGTTTGGGTGAGTTGAGCCACTTAATCCTATATTTTCCTACCTTACCCTAAGCCCACATTACAAGCCTTGGAAGTCCTATTGATCATTGTGTTACATTAGCCTACATTAGTGGAGATTAGTGTGAATGACAAGCTTATGGAATCCGGTAAAAATAATTCTTGATAATTAGAAGTGGATCATTTTGATAACACTTGATTGCGTGAACTTATTTGAATAATGTAAACGGAATTGGCATGAACATTCAACACATTTGATCACAATGTCAAAACACATGCTTGATTGATAGTGAAATGAGTAATGAGACAAATGATATTGGTTGTGAAGTTTTGCAATTTGTTTGTATTGTTGTGTCTTGTATTTTTCATTTTAGAGTTGTAATTGCTTGAGGACAAGCAATATTCTAAGTTTGGGGGTATTTGTTCAATTGGTTTTATACCATTGATTTGGGCTTCCGACACTAGAGTTTTGTGTTGTTTTTGAGTATTTTGAGTCATTTTTGTTATATCTCATAGGTTAGGCATTAATTTCTATTGTTTCGAGTCGTTTGAGTGGCCAAGCCATGTTGAGGGCCAATTATATTGAGTCTAGAGTCATTTTAATGAGTCATGTGTCAAAAGAAGTAAGGATGATCAAACAACGAAAGATTGATTTGAAAAAACGTCCAAACGCGCCTGGAATTTCTAGCACTGGCAGGGTTTAGTATTTTGGTCATAACTTTCTCTACAAAATTGATATTGAGCTGATTCAAGTGGCTATGGAAAGCTACAAGAGAGTTCTACAACTCTTATGAAGACACTCAAAGCAAATTCGGACGTTTGGATGGCGCTACAGCGCGAAAAAGAGGCGCTGCAGCGCAACAGTGGCGCCACAGCGCCCAAAACGGGCGCCGCAGCGTTCGGGAGTGTTCTAAGGGCGCTGCAGCGCCCCCTCCTTGGCGCTGCAGCGCTCGGTACAGAAAAGTGGCAGTCTGGGTTTGTGTTTTGGCACTGCAGCGCCCATGGGCGGACAAAACAATGAAAGTCCGATTTTTGGATCTAAAAGGAGGGTACTATAAATAGATACATGGGAGGCTCGATCTAGGGCATGGAGGACACTTGGAGATGAAAACCAACACCACCAAGACACAAGGAAAGAGTGGGGAAGAAAATTGAAGACATTTATCATCTAGAAATAGATAAGATTCTTCTTTAATCTCTTTAATTCCTTCTTTGTTGTTTCTTGCATATCATTTGAGATGCATTGTCATTTGATTATTAATATTTGTATTTTCATCATAAGCTAAACACTATAATTCTAGAGGGATGATGTAATCTATGTTTGAACTTATGTTTTGATATTGTGGTTTGTCAATCTAGACTTCCCAATATATTTGTGCTATTTGGATTTATTGCTTCTAAATTACTTGATTAATAATTTAGAGTGTTTGGTGTATTTGATTTGACACTTGAGAGAGGTAATTGAATACATGGCCTTGAAATAGCATAACCTAGGATTTCATAGAATTGAGAGATTTGTGAATCCTTTGAAATCATCTACCAAGATTCATAGTTTTTATTGAGATTTCAATTGGTGAATTTTATAGAGATGTTGATTTCCCAATTGTGATCTAAAATCATTTGGCACTCGAGAGAGGAAATGATTATTGTAGAAATCTTGACTTATAAATTGGTAATTTGTGATTGATATACCATATTGATAATATAAGGGAAAACTAGATTCATCACACCTCTAGAATTCATTCTCCCATAGATTTAGATGTTTATATTTTGATTAGTTATATCTAGTTGTTTTTATTTATAATACTTGGTACTTATACACGCATTCCCTGTGGATACGACAACCCTACTCATATCACTATATTAAAACTTGACACCGTAGACTTGCGGTCAGAAAAATTCTCTAACAGCTCTGCAGTGATTCTTAACACTCCTCGAGAGGAGGGGGCTTCCTCTCGGAGGAGTCTCCATAAATCAACCTCTCCATTGATACTTAGCGCTCCTGGAGAGTAGGGGGCTCCCTCTCTGGGGAGTCCCCATAAATCAACCTCTTCAGTGATGTTTAGCACTCCTGGAGACCTCTTTAGTAATGCTTTGCGTTCCTTAAGAGGAGAGGGCTCCCTATCGGGGGAGTCCCCACAAATCAACCTCTTCGGTGATGTTTAGCGCTCCCAGAGACCTCTCTAGTAATGCTTAGCGCTCTTAAAAAGGAGGGAGCTCCCTCTCGGGGGAGTTCCCATAAATCCTCTCCAGTGATGCTTAACGTTCCTGGAGAGGGAGGGGCTCCCTCTTGGGGGAGTCCTCGTAAATCAACCTCTTCCGTGATGATTAGCGCTCCTAGAGATGAGGGGCTCCCTTTCATGGGTGTCCCCATAAATCAATCTCCCAGTGATTCTTAGCGCTCCCAGAGATCTCTTTAGTGATGCTTAGAGCTCCTAGAGAGGATGGGGCTCCCTTTCGGGGAAGTCCCCATAAATCAACCTCTCCAGTGATGCTTAGCGCTCCTAGAGAGGTGGGGCTCCCTCTCGGGAGAGTCCCCATAAATCAATCTCTCTAGTGATACTTAGTGCTCCTGGAGATGAGGGATCTCTCTCTCGGGGGAGTCCCCATAAATCAATATCTCTAGTGATGCTTAGCGCTCTTGGAGACCTCTACAGTGATGTTTAGCGCTCCTGGAGAGAGGAGGGGGCTCCCTCTCAAGGGAGTCCACATAAATCACTATCTCTGGTGATGCTTAACGATCTTAGAGACCTCTCCAGTGATGTTTAGCATTCCTAGAGAGGAGGGGGCTCCCTCTCAGGGGAGTCCCAATAAATCAATCTCTCCGGTGATGTTTAGCACTTCCGAAGACCTCTCCATTAATGTTTAGCGCTCTTGGAGATGAGGGGGCTCCCTTTCTGGGGAGTCCCCATAAATCAATCTCTCTGGTGATGTTTAACGATCCCAGAGACCTCTCAAGTAATGTTTAACACTCCTGGAGAGGAGGGGGCTCCCTCTCAGGGAGTCCTCATAAATCAATCTCTCTAGTGATGCTTAACACTCTCGGAGACCTCTCCAGTGATGCTTAGCGCTCCTAGAGAGGAAGGGGCTCTCTCTCAGGGGAGTCCCCATAAATCAATCTCTCCGGTGATACTTAGCACTTCCGAAGACCTCTCCATTAATGTTTAGCGCTCTTGGAGAGGAGAGGGCTCTCTTTCTGGGGAGTCCCCATAAATCAATTTCGCTGGTGATGTTTAGAGCTCCCAGAGACCTATCTAGTAATGCTTAGTGCTCCTGGAGAGGAGGGGGCTCCCTCTCGGGGGAGTTCCCATAAATCAATCTCTGTAGTGATGCTTAGCGCTCGCGGAGAGGGGTGTTCCCTCAAAGAGAAAGTCCTTGAAATCTTTTTCTTCCGGCTAAGACCCCGGAGGAAGGGGCCTCCTCACAATAGTCCTCATTAATTTTTCTCTACGATGAAAATATGCAAGAAAAAGAAGGAGAAAAATGCTAACACATGTGGAGAAAGATGTAAAGAATAAAGTGAGGACATGGGGAAAATCTGAAGTAGGCGCCCTCCTCCATGTTCCGGAAGGGCACCCTGGGAACCCCAATGGGGCGCCTTACTCCGAGTTTCGGAACGACACCTCATGATGTTAAAATGTAATATGAAATCTAATCTCCCGCAAGAAGTTATACGCAACTATCATAAGTAAAACATCCTAAACATATTGGCAGGAGTCAAGGGCCATCTGAACTGAAGAATAACTATCGTTCCTCCAGAAAGGTGCTCCCTCCAAGCTCCAGAAGGATGATCCATCCGAGCTCCGAAAGGGATAATGCAAAACACCAGTATATCCATCCACTCTGGAAGAGTTGAAGCTTCCAAAAAGAAGGGTACATTCCTATAAAGAGAACAAGACCCCGCGGAGAAGGAGTTAAAAGCTAAACTAACTCCGGAGAAGACGAAGAGATAGGGGAGTGGAAATAATTCCAAAATTTGAGATATGACTTGAAACATGGGGAAACTCAGGAAAAATTCAAAAATCAAGAAGAAAAATGGGTCGGGGGGCTTGGCATGCACCCCGAGGGCACGCCCTCCCCTACTGGAGAGGGCACCCAAGTGCGCCCTTGTGGCCACCTGGGAAAGGTGCCAAGGGGGCCCCTTGCCCTATTTGGGGAGGCGCCCCGGGGCTCCCTCTACGGCCCATGGTGATCTGATCCATCTCTCCGCTCGATGCACTCCAACTCTCCATGAAGTCTCAACTCAAGTCCCTTCTCACCTCTCACCTCAACTTTCAAGAAATTTCCTAAGTCTTTTACAAAGCTTAAATTTTCAAAGTTGAGAGGTAAGGAGAGAAGATTTACTTTTGGAAGACATTGTCAAAGGCTCTCATCTCAAACGTCCTCGTGAAAAAGCAGTCAAAGACCCTCCGAAGGCGAGACAAGAGGCGCAAGCAGGACAAGCCAGATACAACACTGGTATAGCTCCCGCACTGCTTCATCCATCTGCATCACCGGAGCTGGGTTGTTTATGTTGTGAGCAAAAATGGTATTTCATAATTTAAATATAATTCCTTTTATATTTGTTTATTTAATATTAATTTTTTAATGTACTCTTAATAAATACATCGGCCCAAAGGAGTCTGTGTTGGCCTAATCGGTCGTTTTCTCCTACATGGATTGACCCATAGGTTAAATTCTTCTACACGGCCCACGGGGCCCATGTCCCAGGTATAAAAAGGTCCCTCCTATTATCTGTAAGTAATTAACTTATAATTAATTATTTTTACGCATTCAGTATTCGATTACTGTTTATTTTTTCTCGTTCACCATGCTGACTTAGCGTCGGAGGGGCCTTCATCGGATAACCCTAGGGCCCTCTAACATTTGTGCATGTGTGCATGTAAGTTCTCAATCGAAAGAGTTAGCAGTTCAAGGAGCAGAATGAGAGAAGACTACCCCCTCGAGAAGAGGACCAACTTGAAGACTTCCCTCTCGGGGAGGGGATTTTGGTCAACACAGTTGACTTGGGTGATTTGCTCTAAGAAGTAGCGTCAAATACATTTTCCTTGGTCCTTGAATATGACATGTTGGTCACACATCCACCACCAGAACGAACGTTTGGCTAGCCTGTGAACCCAGCCAGATGTACTTCGGTTTGGGTTCGCTACCGATGATTCGTGATCCTTCAATTTATTTTTATCTGTCGGGGAGTCACGGGTTAAATTTGATACCAACAACCCTTTTTTAAGCCATGGACAACATTTTTGTCATCATATCAATTCTCATATATTGCACCTTGAGGCCTTCATCGTTGAACCTATTGATGAAGTCTCAGAGTTGTTCCCCTTTAGCCTGCATATATAATAGTGAAAAGATGGGTCGCCAACCTCCGAGCTCGCTTCTGACTTGCGAATTGGTATAGAATTTTTTTTGCCAATTATTCATAGGATGCCAAAGCCTTGTTTGTTTATATTTCCAAGCGTCTATTTCCATTTTCTAACTATTCATAAAATTGAAATCATGTTTGTTTATAAAATTTCCAATGGAAATCATCATTTTCATTTTCATTTTCTATTTTTCACATAAAACAATATCTCAAACCTAGAATTTCTATTCTCAAACATATACACTATCACACATCACTCATCAATCATTATTCGTATATTTTAACTCAATTATATATGTGGGATCCATCACTATCTGGTGGTGGATGTGTGACCAACATGTCAGATTCAAGGACCAAGAAAAATGTATTTGATGCTACTTCTTAGAGCAGATCACCCAAGTTAACTGAGTTGACCAAATTTCTCTTCCCGAGAGGGAAGTCTTCTCTCCTTCTGCTCCTTGAACTGCTAACTCTTTCGATTGGGAACTTACATGCACACATGCGCAAATGTTAGAGGGACCCGGGGTTGTCCGATGAAGGCCCCTCCGACGTTAAGTCAGCACGGTGAACGAGAAAAAATAAACAATAATCGAATATTGAATGCGTAAAAGAATAATTAATTATGCGTAAAAGAAAAAAACCACCTTTTTTTTTCTCTCTTTTACTCCATATATGTGTATATATATATATTATAATTCTAGTCCTTTTAATCCTTGTGCCTACAATTTATTGGTAAATTTTATTAAAGCCACAACATGACCCATTAATTTTAGTAAGTTAAATTGTAGACCTTGTAGACCTTATGTATTTTTGTATTATAATAAATATAAAATTTTCTCTTTTTCGATTTATCAAAAGACAGAAATAAAAATAGAAAATGAATTTCTTAATTATTGTTTGCTAGTGTTCAAAAAAAAGATTTGCTAATATATATTGAAAAGTAAACTACAAAAAAAAAGTATAGATTCAACTCTAGATGATTTTCATGATATGCAAGAGAGAAAAATGTTAAGTTTTAATTGATTAAGACTTGGAAAGAAACTATTTAAAAAAGATATGTTATACCTAGAAATAAATAAAAATACGACTTTTGACAAAAAACAATGGTGTAATATATGATCCATATAGTCGACCCTACATAGTGGGATAATGCTTAATTTATTGTTGTTGTTATATTTACTAATGAGTATTGATGTAACTTTTATGGAAAATATTAATGTATTTTTTTATGCATATATAATATATTTAAATTGCATTATCTTGTATGTATGTGTATATATACATATGCATATGGTTACAAATTGTTTTACTATTGGCCCCCCTTATGAGAAGTCCTGGTTCCGCTCCTGTCTAATGGGACCCACCACCTACAATCTTATAAATATAATATTATATATTCAAATTAAATATTGCAAATGGATCCCGCAACTATCAACTTTTTAATTATTATATACATAAAATAATATTTCAAAATTATTTAACCAACCCTACATAAAAGACATTTCAATTCATTCATCCAAACATAATTCCAATTTCCACACAAAAATCAATAATTTCTCAAAATTCAATTTTCAACACAAGAAACTGGAAATGGAGCATGAAAACATAAACAAACAAGGCCCATGGTTCCCAAAGGAAGTCCAATGAACCATTCATGTGCCTTTCCATTAAGCGTAGTGATGAATATTTTGGCTTTCATGGCATCCATCTACTTGTAGAGCTGCATCGCCACTACAAGAAAACAAGAGAATTCCAACGAAAAAAATTCGTTGGTATTTGGCCAATTTCTATTGGAATTATTGATTCCAACAGAAATTCCAATGGAAAAGCACCATTGGTATAATGGCGGTTGGAATGACAAAATTCCAATGAAAATTTCAATGGAAAAAATATTCCAACAGTACCAAATGGTTTTGGTTATTGTTGGACTTTCTGTTGGAATTTTCCAATGGTATGCTGTAGCATTGGAATTTTCATTAGAATTTTGAAAATTCCAACAATTTTTTATTCCATTAGAATTATTTCGTTGAAATTTGATTGTTTTCTTGTAGTGCGCGTGATTGAAGAGAGTTAGATGATCCTCAGGATGCTTATTTTCATCGCACTTGGGGAGATCAGACAATTTGAAATTTGTAGTGAATACTTTCGCTAGGATTTCTGGCGAGAAAGAGGATCATCACATTTGCAAAGTGGATATTACGACCCCCCCCCCCCGCTTTAAAATATCCAATTTCGGAGTAACCTGCTCGATCTGCTCACTAAGCTTATTTATATTCGCGGCTTTGTTCAAAGGCTCGTCATGCACTTCCACCAGTTGCTTCGCCCGCGGGGCCAACTGTCTGGCCACTTTTTCACCTTCTTCTTTTGATTCTCTTCTGCAACTATATCTTTTTCCTTAAGTAACTCCCTCTGGGACGAGACCACAAGAGCTTTGCCTTTTTTTCTCTCTTTCATCCAACATCCTTTCTAATATTTTTTTCAAAGTCATTGGTTCGCATGTTTTGATAATTGGGTCTTCGGCTTCCTTTCGTTGTTGCTCTTGGATTTGCAATGGTGGGGATCCTCCACGACGCGGAGATCTATTTTGTTTTCTTTGGTGTCTCCTCCATGTTCTGTTTGACCTATTCCCACATATGGTGCTAATTGATTTGGGTGAATAAATCATTAATTATACTATTTTTAGCTTGTGTCCTCGAATTTTTCGCCATTTGTCCATAATTAAAATATTTTTTATTCATGTTTTTTAAAAATATTTGTTAGTTTTTTTTAGTTCAAATGTCCATTTTGCTTTCTTTTTTTCATTTATTGGACCGAGAAATGCACTGCATTGAACTTTTGAAAACTAACTAGTACCTCACCAAAGAATATAAGAATAGTATAATAATCCAGTTTTTAGTCAAAAATAACTAAAATAAAACATGTTTTTTCGGAAAAAATATGACTTTCCCATTTTCAAAAAACGTAAATCGCGAATTTAACCAATTATCGCTGTATTATAACAAGCAAATAACTTGTATTGAAAATTGCAATTGTCTTGAAAGTCGGATGGGATCTTCTATTCCAAGATGGTGTTTCATCTCCTATTCCACCACACGGATGATTGCCAAGTGTATAGAAGTTACCATATCAATTTTGGAGCATAAATCACGCCTAAATTGTGGGGTTTTAATATGGTAACCTGTATATACGTGGCAATTATCCGTGCTATGGAATAGGAGATGAAACACCATCTTAGAATAGGAGATCATATCCGAAAGAAAGTACTCCAAATTATGTACATTTATACTAATATTAAAGATAATTATTTCAAGTTCCCTTAAAAAAAAAAAGATAATTATTTCAAGACATTCAAATTTTATTGTGATTACATCAAAAGAAATAACATTCTGGTACATGTTACATTTTTTCTAAAGAAACACAATAAATCAAATTATCACCCCACAAACCAAAAAAAAAAAAAAAGACAGCTTGAAATTAAAATCCCATAAAACACAATTAACATTTACTTAAGTGTTTTTTTTTTTTTTTTTTGAGGAAAAAGTGTTTCATTACTTGGGGGCGAATCTGGACTTGATCTTCTGCACTTCCTTGGTACCAACCTGAAACGCCTTGGTCAAAACATTGTCCGGCACCGGCGGCGTAGCCGCGAACAATGTGGCGGCGATGGACTGAGTCCCCGGAAGCTGGCTGTTGAAGGCGGAGATCACGGCGGCGGGAACCTTGCCGTTGTTCTTCTGGTAGTGGACGAGGCCTTTGGGAAGGCGAAGACGTCTCCCTTCTTGATGGATTTGGCGATGAGGACGTTGGCGGTGGTGATGAAACCCACGTCGAGTTCTCCTTCGAGGACGAACACGACCTCGGTGGCGCGTGGGTGCGTGTGGGGCGGGTTGAGGCCGCCGGGGGCGTAGTCGATGCGGGCGAGGGAGACGCCGAGGGTGTTGAGGCCTGGGATTCTCTGGACGTTGGCGCCGGTGACGAGGGACCCGACGGAGTTGTTGGTGGCGCCGGGGTTAGCTATGCCGGAGAAGAAGAAATCATCCGCCGTCACGTTTGACTTGCAAGGGTACCCGTTGACCTTCACGGCTGTTTAAATTTCACACACAAACACACAAGAGAATTTATGTTTTTTTTTCTTTTAAAAATTCGGTCACGTCATTCCATAGACTCAAATTCAGGTCTCTTAACTGAGTAATACCCGACAACTAATCTAAAATAATGGTTAAGCAAGAGAATTTATGTTATAGACCAAATAATCAAAGAAAACATTAATGCAAGAAATTCTATTATTTAAGAAAAATAAAGAATTATCAGGAAAATATATTGTTTTTCATTAATACTTGGGATAATTACAAAAAAAAACCTGAAATTCGGACTAATTACAAAAAGAACCCATAGGTTTTCGAAAATTGCAAAACCACATTGAGGTTTGATTTCATCTTATATTTTTCCCCTTATAACCAAAAAATATTTTAAATTCCCACCTGACATTTATAAAAACACTGCAGTTACTCCCTTAAATTTAAGAAAGAATCAAATCTGATGAATTTTATTATAATTTTAAAACATATCTGGATTTATTTGTAATTAGCCTAAACTCAAGGGAGTTTTTGTAAGTATCCCTTAACTATTTAAGGTACGCATCATAAATTGAAACAATAATTCCACTATTAGTTTTCATATTGACATAATTTCAAAGTTGTTGAACATGTGGTTATTTTGACATTATTTTAGCAATAAAAAATTCATAATAGTAGTAACAATGAGTGTAAAGAAAAGGCAAAAATGTTTTTTTGGTCCATCAAGTGGCTTACATCAGACATTTAGTCCACAAATTTAGGGAATTTTGAAATTGGTCCACTAAGTGGAAAAATTTCGGACATTTAGTCCATCGACCTGGCTATATGCGTAAATTTGACTGGTATCCTACGTGGAATTTATTGTTATTTTTGATTTTCTTTTTTTGGCCTTAAACTATGATTTCTTTTGCTCATAGGGCATCCTATGTGGCATTTTGGAAGGAAAAATATTATTTACAATGTAAATTAGATAAAAAAAAATATAATATTCATTATAA
The DNA here is from genome assembly GCA_016081115.2 of Rehmannia glutinosa. Lineage (NCBI taxonomy): Eukaryota > Viridiplantae > Streptophyta > Magnoliopsida > Lamiales > Orobanchaceae > Rehmannia > Rehmannia glutinosa. The sequence goes on from JABTTQ020000412.1 coordinate 333,682, forward strand.
AAACTGAAAATAGTTTACATAATATATTTAAAATATTTATTAATTTGAAAAAAAAAACAAAATAAAAAAATTCAATTAAAAATAAGAATGATGTTAATAAATTTAAAATATTTAAATTGGAAAAATGTATTTCAAAATTATAAAATAATAATAAATATTTATTTCATAAGATCAAATTACATCTTAATATTATTATTTTTAAAATATGACACTTAAATATAGAATAATATATTTAATTCAACTATAAATAAAAATTATTGTGGTAAATTTTATTTATTACTCTTTAATTATAAAAAGTCGAACATAAAAATTATAGCAAAATTTAAAAATAAATTAAAATCAGAATTTATGGTTTCTTAGGATTTAAGTAAAAAAGGGTTCCACTGTTCGTTTTTTTTAAAATTCTGATTTTTGGTTGATAGCTTTATAAATGAATAGGAGACAGGTTGCAGCCTTGCAGGTATTATTCTGTTTATTATTTGTGTTATAATTGTTATGCTTGATTTTTTTTATATTTAATGAGTAATAAATAAAAAGTTTTTACCACAGTAAATTTTTATAGTTGAACTAAATATATTATTCAATATTTCAAGCGTAATATTTTTAAAATAATAATATTAAGATATAATTTAAACTTATGAAATCAGTATTTTTTTATTATTTTATAATTTCGAATATATTTAGCTGATTAAAATATTTTAAATTTATTAATATTATTTTTATTTTTAATTGAAATTTTTAAGTTTTTTTTAAATTAATAAATATTTTAAATATATTATGTAAACTATTTTCATTTTTTCATAATGAATATTATATTTTTTTATTTAATTTACATTGCAAATAATATTTTTTTTCCTTCCAAAATGCCACATAGGATGCCCTATGAGCAAAAGAAATCATAGTTTAAGGCCAAAAAAGAAAATAAAAAATAATATAAATTCCACGTAGGATGCAAGTCAAATTTACCTGCTATGACCGGTCAGTGGACTAAATGTCCGAATTTTTTCCACTTAGTGGACCAATTTCAAAATCCCTAAATCTGTGGGACTAAATGCTCAATGTAAATTAATTTGCGCACCAAAAAACATTTTTGCCTAAAGAAAATAAGTTTAATGCACGCAGCCCAAAGCAATTGGTTATTTGAATTGAAGTCATGAAGTGGTTAAGACTTAGGAGGTAGGAAGACTGTGGGGCTACTTACAGCATTAATGCAAATAAATTTCATATCCTTATTAAACTACACATTTCAACTTATCCAACTACTTGGTGTTTTTGTTAAAAAAGAAAAAAAAAATGATTGGTGTTTTGATCAATTAGACTAGAAAAACAATATCTTATATATATTAGGCATGAGTGAGAAGTCAACATGATGATAGACCAAGAAAATGAAAAATCAAACTAATGGGAGCTTACAGGATAAGCCCCTTTTAGACGAAAAGGGTTTGCAGAAAAACCACAATTCCGGTCTTTTATAAAAATAATAATTGATATTTCATTTTTTTATTTGCACTGATATTACAAATAAATATGTATTAATAGAAGATATAATTCAAGTGACAAACTAAAAAATCACATAAACACGGGGCTATCTTAATTTATAAAGAAACAAAAGAAAAAGCCAAAAAAAATAGAAAAAGAAAATACCAGAAGTGAGATCAGCTACACAAATATCTTGAAGCGCGTCTGGATCTGCATAAACTCTGCTGCTTAACATCACTACAGCCATTATTAGTAGAGCTTTAGAAACAGCAGCAACCATGGTTGAAAACTAGTTAGAAAAGTTTCTCTCTAATTTAAATATTTTGTAAGTTGAAAAGCGTGTAATAATGAGCAAGACGAAAAAGCACAGAGAACTGGGAGAAAGCTGGGTTGTAATTTGTATGGGACAAAAAGTGGGGTGGATTATTTATAAGGCCAAAAAAGAAGCTTAAGATCTAATTATTCAAAAACTTAAAAAAGAAAATTATTATTTAGGTGGTGGGGGTGGGGTAGGGTGGAGTTGTGTTTGTAAAAGCACGAAACATGCCTTCGTATACCCAAAGGGATGAGGATGGCGTTTTCTCCTTTTTTCTTTTTTTTATTGGAAAGTATATTATGATCTGGCCTTTATTTTGGGCTCTTTTGAGGTTTGAGTCTTTTGACTACACAACAGAGGGCCCTTCGTGCCGTGCACGTGACTGGACACGTTACCTTCTCCTTTAATGGTGTTTGTAGTTCTTAATTATCCCAATTAAGATGCACCAATAATTTAGATCGTTAAGATCAAGTTAAATAATATTAGAGAATAATTTCTCTGTTTTCATTTTGTTAATTAGTTGACAGGTGGTTACATATTTCTGTTACACTTAACAGCTGGTTTGTTAGCTAAATCACCTTGTATAAATAAACTCCAAATATCACTTGTAATCAGTTGAGTTGAATAATGAAGATTACTTTCCAGTTTTACTTCTAATATGGTATCAGTAGTAATTCACCTTCCCTCTCCTCTGATAATTTTTCGACGGCAAATTTGGAAGTTCTCCGGTTGCAATTCTCCATTTTTCCGGTGATTGTTGTGTAGAATTCCAACACTTGCATCATGAGTTGAGTCCAATAATCCATCGCTGACGATCCTTCCGGTGTTTACTTCATCCATCACTCGGACAACCCAGGGTTAGTGCTCGTCTCTCACCCATTAACAAAGCGATAACTATGCCTCATGGTCTCGTCAATGACAATCGCTTTATCTCGCCAAGAACAAATTGAAGTTTCATTGATGGATCTTTACGGCCGTCTGATGATACGGACATTCCTCTTTTAAATTCATGGATCCGCAACAACAATATCGTCATCATTTGGATACTCAATTCAGTATCTAAGGAAATCATCTAGCATCCTATTTTCTCAATTTGATAGGGACATTTCGCTCGATCCGGGAGCGATTTCAAGAAAGTAATGGTCCTCGTCTCTTTCGGTTGAGGCGTGATTTATCAATCAAGCAAGATCAATTATCCATTGGTTCCTATTTCACTAAGGTCAAAACCATATGGGAAGACCGGGGGAATTTTCGCCTCTTGCAGTTGTGGAAAGTGCACTTGTGGGGGTGTTCGATCTCTCTCTCGATTTCAATCAGTTGATTATGTTCTTACCTTTCTCATGGGGTTAAATGAGTCCTACTCTCAAGTTCGTAGCCAAATTCTTCTCATGGATCCCCTTCTTCCAATGAATCGTGTTTTTTCATTGGTTTCTCAAGAAGAACAATGGCGTAAAGTCGGATCGTAGTTGATAATCCAGGGGGGTAACATGGCTTGCAAAGTGTTCAACACAACAATAGGCGCCCAAATTCAGCGTATGCTACTCCATCTCACAACAATTCATCTCGCTCACAAAAACGTGATAGGCCATTCTCAGACGCATTGTAATTTTCATGGACACACGGTCGACAAATGTTACAAAATACATGGATATCCACACGGATATAAACCACGATCACGCTTACTCGCAACCTCAAAGCAAGACTAGCAACGTTAATCGTGTCATTGCTTCAAATTCGGAGGAATCTACTTCATCCTCTGGGGGCTCTGTTACCTCATTGAATACAGCCCAATGCCAACAATTAATTGCAATGTTTTCTAGCCAATTATCCAACCTATCAGCTGGTAATGCATCTGCCAATAATAATTCAGCAGGTACTTGTTTTTCCATTTCTTTGGATTGTGTTATGTTTCAATCACGTTATTGGATAGTTGACTCCGGGGCTTCACGACATATTTGTTGCAACCGTGATGCTTTTATGTCCTTACGAACCAATTCTCATTCGTCTGTCACTTTACCAAATAATGTGTCAATTGCGGCTTGTTCGACTGGAGATGTGCAATTAAGTGGTTCAGTGATTCTCAAAAATGTGTTGTTCATTCCTCAGTTCAAATTCAACTTACTATCAGTCAGTGCATTGGCAGAAGAGAACAATTTAGCTATCAGTTGTTTTCCTAAACACTTTATTGTCCAGGATCTGTGCACGAAGAAGATGATTGGCAAGGGTGAAGTACTTGGTGGCTTATATGTGTTGGACTCGACTATGGCTTTTTCACAACAATTGGGGGATACTATCAATACTGTGTCTGTTGCACACAACTCAGTTTCACAACTCTGGCATCTTAGGTTTGGCCATCCATCTTGGAGGTGTTTGTTACCAATAAAAGATACACTAGCTATTTCTAACTCCAATAATTTGGATGTTTGTTCCATATGTCCATTAGCTAAACAAAAACGATTGTTGTTTCATTCACACAATAATATTGCAGCTGCTCCGTTTGATATCATACATTGTGACATTTGGGGACCGTGTTCCTGTAAGTCCAAGCGGCTACGATAATATAGAGGGGGGGTGAATAGATTATCTCCATCTTTTCGATTTCGCCCTCTTTTTGCAATCGAATGCTCAAACACAATGATAAAGGTGCGGAATGTAAACAACACACGTTGATTTAAAGAGGTTCAACCCACCTAGGGCCTAATCCTCTACCACCCCAAAGATATCCAGGGATGGATTTCAAAAAGAAAAAGAATTTTATTAATTACCAAAATTAATACAAATTCAACTTACAACACCTTGAAGAGCACCACACTCTTTTTCAACACCACCTTTGGAGATTACCACAATCTCCCTTCAACGGCACCTTGTGAAGATTACCACAATCTTCAACCTGAAGAATACCAAATTCTTCAACACTTCAATAAGAAGATCACCACAATCTTCTTCACCTATCACCTAGATCATCCAAGTGTGTTCTTACCACAAGAACACTCACAAGGATATCTTGTGTTTGAATGATAACCAAAATCAAGATTACAACTCAATAATGAATAATACAATTTGAGTGCAAGGTGTAATCAAGAATAGCCTAGACCTCAAGGATGTGAAAGTGATAAGTTAGGCAAATTTACAACAAGAATAATAACAATGAAAGACCAAGTATTTGCTTGAAGTGTATCTTGTTGTGTTGTATCTCAATTGTTGTTTTGGTTGCTCCAAAACTTCCTCTATTTATAGGAGATGATTGATCAAGCATAGGCTCTCTTGGGGATTGAAAATCTACTTAAAAATACAATTAAAATCAAGAATATAGCCGTTAGAAATCAATCCCACAATTTAAGGAAATGTGTCTCATTGTCAAACGGTCATATTTTTTTGTCATTAATACACAGGCACCGGTCGGCCGCAAAAAAAATAAGAACACTTTAAAAAATACAACAGGCGACCGGCCGACATAGCTTCAACGGCCGACTGCCTCAACCGGTCCCCCCTAATTAAAAAGATGAAGAGATTTTGTTCTGTTTCAATGCCAAACAACAGTGCACGGTCGGACCACCGATGCACGATTTCGGGCCGACCGCCTATTTTTACTTCCGTCTTATTTTCTGTTTCTAAAAACATCTTCAGTACGGGTTGCCCTATATGTAGACGTCGGTCGACCACGAGACGTAAATGTTGTCCAATTTTTGTCGAAAAATAAAACTCAAGAAATACTCCAAAAATTTAGTAAAAACATTTTAAACCGATCGAGAGTATTTATACAACATTTAGGAACTTGTTATAGGAGTAAAAACCCATTGATATAAAATCATTAAAAGTGTTGTCCATTGTTATCAAAAATAAACTTGAGGAAATACTCCGGAAAATATTAAAACCATTTTAAATCATTTAGGAGTATTTGGACAACCTTTAAAAACATTATTTTGGTGATAAAATAAAATCATCAAAATTAAGATAAAAAAATGTATCAAACAATCTCCCCCTTTTTGATGATTACAAACCAAAACAATTTTTACACCAACTAAGAGAGCGATTTTAGAAATGATTTTCCGGTAAAAACATTTGACCGTTTGGAAGCAACCAAAATTTCCAAAAATATTAAAGCAACCAAGTAGGGAGTAAATATATTCAATAATAATCAAAAGCTCCCCATATCAACAAGCATATCAAGAATAATGTAAAAGCAATTTTCCATAAGCTAAAAGCTTTAGCTTTTACAGTTTGTTCAAGAGCTTATAAGCTCCCCTGTCAACAAACATCATTAAACAATTATATAAGTCCATCAAGCAACAATTGGACTAAAAACAAATCACAACTTATGGCTTTTATGAGCCATAGCTTATAACTTTTATGACAAGCTTTTATTAGCTTCTTTGAGCTAATGAGCCAATATCATGTTTCTCCCCCTTTGGAATCATCAAAAAGAATGTTAGGATGATAAAAACATCATACAAATATATCAAAGTGCGCAAACGAGACGGTTTATCAACCATCGAGCAAATTATACATAAAGTCCAAGGAAAATGGGAGAATTGTAACATAGGAGATCCAAAAGCTCATTAGTTAGCTAAAAATATGATTTCAAAAAGATTTTAAGACATTTTGAAGCAAGAGAATCATGTAGAAGTTGAAAGTTTCATTGCGACATTTCAACAAACACCTTGTGTGCGTGAAAAATAAAAGAGGTTGCATGTAGTCCTTGTAAAGTTTTCAAGCCAAAAATTTTCATAACATCAATCAACCTCATTCCAAAGCTCAAAAAGATCATATGCAACATATGCAACATTTGTTCATCAAATAAGAAACTCAAAGTAGATTCTCAAGGGTTCAACCCAATTGAGATAAACTAAGAATGATCAAGGCATTACAAATGCCAAAAATTTGAGCATCCATCAAGTAATAAGTTAAGCCTTAAACAATACAAGTATCAAATGTCCCAACATATCCAACTAAGCATAAAGATCAAAGCATCAAGAGAAGCACTTTTACCATCAAGACTTCATACCAATATTCAAACCATGCCATATAAGAGTATTTTTACCATCAAATACTCCATCAAAATCATGATCATCCACAAGTCAATATCAACTTGCAATTTTAACCCTTTTAAGATAAAAAAAAACAAGCAAATATCATTAGTACAAATGAGTTTTACAAAAGTTCATCAAAATACAAAGCATCATTAATGAAAATGCTAGAAAGTAAGGGGGTGGGGATATCATTCCTCATCCGAGGAGAAGCAAGATCCGGGAATAAAGTCCTTGATGAATTTCTTCAACTTCCCGATAGACTTTTGCATTTTGGAAGTCTTTTGCTCCAAAGCCTCATACCTCGTCTCATGAAAAGCCCTCATCTCATCAAATTCGGCTTGAGTATACCTCCTAGGTGGTTGAGCACCAGATTACCCTCCGGATTGCTCTGTTCGCCTTCTTCCGCCAATCTTGCGGCCTCGGCGTCATCAAAGAAGTCATTAGGATCGGGGGACTCTTGACCTCTTCCTCTAGCCATTTTAGTTGGTCGGATGTCCATATTCTTGCAAGATCGTGACCATTTGGGAGATGTTATCAATGTCGAAGTCATTTTGAAATACCTCCGAGTTACACTCCGACGAAGGTAGTCCCGATTGAATAAGAAGTTTACAAATCCAATTTCCCATAACCAACTTCTTATTACCTTGAGTGATGGACTCAATTAGACATTGAATAAGTATGGCACCAAAGTTAAGTGGTTCCCTCCTAGCAATCTTATAAGTCAAAAAGTAGTCCATGTTGCTAGGCATCTTTCCCGACTTACCACAAATGCAATATGCGACAATGACCGACAAAATACGATGCTCAAGTGTCATTGCCAACAAAGAATACTTTGGCCATACTCCCAAATACGTCTTCACTTCTTTCATTGACACCCAAATACGATGCTCAAGTGTCATTGCCAACAAAGAATACTTTGGCCATACTCCCAAATACGTCTTCACTTCTTTCATTGACACCCCCAACATTTCATCATTCCAAGTCCCACAAGAGAAATAATCCCAACCACCTTCTCTAACACGTAAAAAGCCGGGCAAATATCATTGGGAGTCCATCTAAAATGACGACCCTTTACAAGCGAATTAACGGCAATCGGCTTTCTTTCATTATCATATTGCACCCACATATTAGCATAAAAATGTTGGATAATATCATCATCATACAAAACATAAGCATGCTCCCATAGATACATCTAACCTTGCTCTTCAAAAAATCCTCTAATAAGTAGGATACTCATTTGTAAATGAACTAAAACGACACATTTTAGTCCGAGCAATAGATTTTCCTCCCATTCCCGAGTCCTCATAATACCATTCCGCATATTTATTGATGAAATTAAGAACATTGTGGGAATTAGGGGCTTGAGTAACAAAGGATTTTTACCTTTCGCCCAACGGCAATTTTGAGCGAAATTGTTCGCGTAGCTCGGTAATTTGGGCCCGAGAGAGAATGGAATTTTGAACATCATCACCTTCTTGAGCCACGTTTCTTTGAGCGGCTCGAATATCCCTTTGTTCGGCTTCCTCTTGCCGATTTCTTGACGAACCCTCTCCGCCCCTTCTACGCTTGGAGATGGGATTTTGACCGGTGGAATTCTTTGGGGGAGCCATATATGTAAGATTCTTGTGAAAATAAGAAGATTAGCAACAAGAATCGTGAAAAATGATGAAGAATTGAAGATTCTAGAGAAAGGGGAATGAAAAAAATCGCTGCTAAGGGTTTGAGGGATTTTGCTTTTGCGAAGAAGACATAATGTTTATAAGTTGTAAAAATGGCCTGGGCGACCGGTCGAGGTAGGGGGCGACCGGTCGCCCCTGCTTTGACCGTCCCAAGTAATTTTTACTTTTCCCAGAGTTTTCCAAAATTTGATTTTTCACCCCAAAAGTTTTAAAACTTTGCGAAAAATATTTTTGGGTTATATCCAACAAATATGGGTTTTGGAAAATCATATAATCGAGAAAATCGAGACATAACAAGTAGTGCCTTTTTAAGAGAATATTTGCAAATCATTTAGGGGCACTTAAGGGGTTAAAATGAAATATCTTGAAAGATATGTGCATAAGCATAATATCGAGTTCAAAAAAATACGAGTGAACGTACCTTGATAGTTTAAGGAACTTGATGACGTAATAGCCAATGAATATGAGATACATATCCTACACAATTCTTAGACAAAATTTGCACAAAAAAATACAAGTGTAGGCAAGTAATAGGAGATATCAAAAAGAGCTTATGCTATAAGATTTTATAAGAGATAATAAGCCACGTAAGTCTAATTAAATGCTCAAAAGTTTTAGAAAATCATGCAAGGTCTTCCTTTCTTTTAAAATTTTGAAACTCACAAATATATAAAGGACCTATATTAAAAATAAATGCTTGAAAACTCATTTTGCAATTAAGACATAATTAAAAGAAAACTTGCATTAAAATAAAATGCATATATGGATGGGGAGATATGGTTTACCAATTACGTCGTTTCCATGGGTTGTGTCGTTCCCATTTTTGATGATATCTTCCCTTTGAGAAGTCACTTTGTTGATGATGACTTCTTTGATCACTCCATTTCCAAGGTTTGTTGCTTTCCCTTTGTTGAGAGTCTCTTCTTCTTTGAAAATCATCTTGTTGATGATGTCTTTGCCATTTCCAAGGATTGTGTTCTTCCCATTTTTGATTATATCTTCTTCTTGGGAATTGGCTTTGTTGAAAATAGTTTCTCCTTCTTTGATCAAATGAAACGGTCATTTGATGTCTTCTTCAGCGGTATGAATTTTGTTTGATCATTATTTCACGGGTACCTAATAACACATTATTTTGTGGTACCTCATGTGTTTGGGTCCTTTAGGATTAGTCTTGAGACTTTTAGGTCTCCAACAATAATTAGAGCTATTTCTAGCTCGACAAAAATTAGCCGTATGACCCTTTTTACCGCAATAGAAACATGTAATAATTCTAGGAGCATAATGACCAACATGCTTAGAGACTTGATTCTTTTTCATGTGATTAACACCCTTAGGCTTATGATCAAGTTCTAGTTTCGAACAATTAACAATCTTGGTCATTTTATCGGACTCAAGTTGGATTTAGATAAATCATTTTTCAAGCAATTTATATCCTCAACAAGAGTACTATTTTCTTTTTCAAGATTTCTAACCTTGTCAAGTGTGTTGGTGTGAGCACATGATAGTGATTCATAGGAAGTAAATAAACTATCCTTATTGTTTTTTAAAACATTGAATTCCTTTTTCAAATTTTTGTATTTAACAAGTAAGCTTTGGAATTCATTTTGAAGTTCATCATAATCATTTTGCAAATCACTATAATCATTTTGAATGACAATATCATAGGAAGTAGAGGGTTTAAGACATACCTCATTTTCTTCATTGATGCCCATAAAACAATATTCAACTTCTTCATAGTTGGAAGTTGTAGGAGGCTTGTTCCTTAGATATGAGCTTGTATGACCTTGAGAAGTAGATGCTTTTGTTTGACTCCTTTCATTTGCCACTACTCCATAGATGGCTTCTAATTTTGCCATACTTCATGTGCCGATTTTATTCCTACAATATGTTCATATACCAAATTAGTAAATGAACAATACAAAATATTGAGAGCTTTACCGTTTAAAGAGATGATTTTCTTCTCTTCATCATTGAGCTTTTTTAAGCCTTTTGAGGAGTGTGGTGTATCTTTCATCGGAATGGATTCTCCGTTTATAACGGTGTTCCAAATGTCAAACCCGCAACCTTGTAAGTAGCATTCCATTCTTTCTTTCCAAAAATTAAATTTTTTGGAATCAAATAGTGGTGGCTTGGTGGAGGAGGTGCCAGATAGATGAGCTTCGTTCGTAGCCGACGATCGTTTCTCTTTACTCGCGATGTGAATCGAGCTTGCCAAAGAGTTTGGCTCTGATACCACTTGTAAGTCCAAGCGGCTACGATAATCTAGAGGGGGGGTGAATAGATTATCTCCATCTTTTCGATTTCGCCCTCTTTTTGCAATCGAATGCTCAAACACAATGATAAAGGTGCGGAATATAAACAACACACGTTGATTTAAAGAGGTTCAACCCACCTAGGGCCTAATCCTCTACCACCCCAGTATATCCGGGATGGATTTCAAAAAGAAAAAGAATTTTATTAATTACCAAAATTAATACAAATTCAACTTACAACACCTTGAAGAGCACCACACTCTTTTTCAACACCACCTTTGGAGATTACCACAATCTCCCTTCAACGGCACCTTGTGAAGATTACCACAATCTTCAACCTTGAAGAATACCAAATTCTTCAACACTTCAATAAGAAGATCACCACAATCTTCTTCACCTATCACCTAGATCATCCAAGTGTGTTCTTACCACAAGAACACTCACAAGGATATTTTGTGTTTGAATGATAACCAAAAATCAAGATTACAACTCAATAATGAATAATACAATTTGAGTGCAAGGTGTAATCAAGAATAGCCTAGACCTCAAGGATGTGAAAGTGATAAGCTAGGCAAATTTACAACAAGAATAATAACAATGAAAGACCAAGTATTTGCTTGAAGTGTATCTTGTTGTGTTGTATCTCAATTGTTGTTTTGGTTGCTCCAAAACTTCCTCTATTTATAGGAGATGATTGATCAAGCATAGGCTCCTCTTGGGGATTGAAAATCTACAGAAAAATACAATTAAAATCAAGAATATAGCTGTTAGAAATCAATCCCACAATTTAAGGAAATGTGTTCGCTTGCGTCAAACGGTCATATTTTTTGTCATTAATACACGCGATGCCGGCCGCACAAAAATAAGAACACTTTAAAAAATACAACAGGGCGACTGGTCGACATAGACTTCGACCGGTCGACCCCTGTCTCAACCGGTCCCCCTAATTAAAAAGATGAAGAGATTTTGTTCGTTTCAATGCCAAACATGCAGTGTAGTAGGTCGGCCGTCACCGGATGCACCGGCCGACCGCCTATTTTTACTTCCGTCTTATTTTTGTTTCTAAAAACATCTTCGTACGGGTTGCCTATGGATTTAGGTCGACCGACCAGATTTAAATGTTGTCCAATTTTTGTCGAAAATAAAACTCAAGAAATACTCCGAAAATTTAGTAAAAACATTTTAAACCGATCGAGAGTATTTATACAACATTTAGGAACTTGTTATAGGAGTAAAAACCCATTGATATAAAATCATTAAAAGTGTTGTCCATTGTTATCAAAAATAAACTTGAGGAAATACTCCGGAAAATATTAAAACCATTTTAAATCATTTAGGAGTATTTGGACAACCTTTAAAAACATTGTTTTGGTGATAAAATAAAATCATCAAAATTAAGATAAAAACATGTATCAAACAGTTCCCCCATTTCTCATAGTGGTCATCGATATTTTCTTACGTTGGTTGATGATTGTTCTCGATTTACTTGGGTGTTTTTATTACATGCCAAATCAGATGTTCATTTGATTATCCCTCGATTCTTTAAGATGATTGAAACGCAATTTCACAAGAAGATTAAAACATTTCGCTCCGATAATGCACGTAACTTGATTTCAAGATTTTTTGGAGAAAAAGGTGTAATTCATCAGTATTCATGTGTTGCCACCCCGCAGCAAAATTCATTTTGTTAATTAGTTGACAGGTGGTTACATATTTTTGTTAATTAGTTGACAAGTGGTTACACATTTGTTACATTTTAACAATTTGGTTTGTTAGCTAAATCACCTTGTATAAATAAACTCCAAATATCATTTTTGTAATCATTGAGTTGAATAATGAAGATTACTTTCAGATTATATTAGAAGTAAAACTCGAAAGTAATCTTCATTATTCAACTCAACCGACATAAGTGATATTTGGAGTTTATTTATACAAGGTGATTTAGCTAACAAACCAATGTTATGTAACGTAAATATGTAACCACTGTCAACTAATTAACAAAATGAAAACAGAGAAATTATTCTCTAATAAATAATTAAGTTGAAAACCCCAATTGTTTTATGGAAAATAGGCAATGGACTATTTATAAGGTACTAAACATGTGGAATGGATTTTATTGGGACTAGTTGTATATTTATAATTTATTGTACTATTAATGTATTCTGTATAATATACAGTGTCTAGGGTTTGATTTGTATTTGTTTCATCTCATATCAAAGCATCATATTTAGTTAGACATTAGTTTTATGCATATATTATATTATATGAAAAAAAAAGAAAATAATAAATAAATATGAAAAAAGAGGAATAATGTGAAAAAATGTGTCTTCCATGTAAAGATGTCCATTGTGAAGGATTGCAATGTAAATTTTGGATAAATAACTTTTAATGTGAAAATAATGTAAATTTTGGATAAATAACTTTTATCCTTTGAGACGTGATTGTTCGAGACAACTTTTGAGAATAAGAGATGGAAATATTATTCCATTAAATTCCTTACGAGATTTATTTCTTTCCTACTTTCAACTATTTTTATTTTATATGATTACACTTGTGATTGATGTTCCTGAAAAACTCAGAGTGTAACCTTAAAATGTTTATGAAATAGACTTTGTATCCTAGATGTTAATTCAAACCATTTACACTATAGTGAGAGGCTTTAATACAAAGAAAGAAAACATCTTTAAGACGTATTTGCCTATATCTGGTCGACTTTTGGCTTTATTGAACATATACTCCATACCCACTATCCAAAAATACATACAACTAGAGGTGTGCACGAGACAAAGATGGTTCGGAGATTTAGAAATCTCCGTAACCATCCTCAAGTTTGGAGATTCTAAAAGTAAATCTTTAGAACAAAACCATAGAAAAAAATCTCCATCTCGAATCATACCGAAATTTGGGCGGAGATTCTGTTCTATACTGATGACAGATTCGATTCGAGACAGAGATTCAGAGATTAGCCATAAATAAAATATATAAATTTGAAGGGAAAAAATCAATATAAAAATCACCAAACGGATATACTTCCAGTATATTTTTACTATAGTCTCAAAATGAAAACTAAAACCATAATAGGTAATACAATCTTAAATTCGAAACTTAATAACCTCTATAATACCATAATATTCTATTATTTGGGCAATTGTCCTTCTACTGACTTAGAACAATTATAATTAACTAATAATGTTGATAAATTAATATGCCACAAAAATTGTACAAAATTTATAATCTCAATATCTCCTACTTAATAACTTAACATAATCAATAAAATTATATTTATAATTTATGTGATGTGGTAAAAAAAATTAAAATATTTATATTGTTATAATATGATACTATTACTTGTTTAGAGTATGTTTCTCATTTAAGTGCAATTTATTGATTATTTAAACAATTTTAATTGCAAATGATTTAATCTATTATTAATATTAAAGTTTTTTAAAATTCATAATAGTTATGGTATTATGGTGTTTTAGAAATATATTTTATATTCAATTTAATTTTAAACAATTTGTAGTTAATTCAATATCAAAATGTAAATAAAATAGAAATAATGTAAATGTATTTATATAAAATCTTTAAAAATGGTTCTATCTTTGGGTACTCGCTCGGTTCGGAGTACTTTGGTATGGTTCGGTACGATTCTCGGTACGAGTGTTTGAAAAATCTCCAGAAATCGCACCAGAAATATCTTCGGGATGGTAAGGTTCGGGGAAAGTCAAAAAGTCAACGGATATTTTCGGTTCGGAGATTTTTCGGTCCAGGATATCGATTGATTTAGGAATCTCCAAGTCACGTGTACATCCCTACATACAACATTGTCATGATCATCTAGAGAACTCTTCTATAATGATGGTTGCTGCTCTCGGGTCAATTCGACTCGATTTTTGAGAACGACGGGGACTCGTAACTGGTAAGAAAAAAACCGGATCTTGTCCTATTTAACTTTTAAAGGCATTTTAGGGTATTTCCACGCTATTAATTACGTAATGATTTAATTCATGTATTAATTCTTGCTTTTAAGGATTTTTTCCTTCACTCCAGCAACAACTTGTTTTTTAACCTATATATATTAGCAGGACTAGTTTCCAATTCTAGAAGGCTTGTATGATTAATCAAGAAAAAATATGAAGGCATGATCCATGAAATGCGATGGTTGGTCAAAATGGATTAAACATAAAAATCTCCCACCACAAATATTCAAAACTTTCAACTGAATCGACCAAATAAAATATTTGATCCTTTATTTTATTTTTTTGTTTGGGATACACTTCAAAAGAGTTTAAACTAAGTTTCCACCAACATATAAACTATTAAAGTTTAAATTCATAAGGCGTACCTCTTTATTTAACATCTATATATTAATCTACATTACCCATTCAATTATTAACACGAATTTATCACATCAATAAATATTAGGGTAATTAATTACAGCTACTTCTTTGAAGATTTAGTCTGAGTAATCAATTTTTAGGTAACATTTACGCTACACCCGATATATATTTGATGTGTGGATAAAGGCCAACAGTGTCTTATTTAATTAAGAAAATTATAAAATTTGGATGATAAATGTTATACCAAGTATATGTATATCACGTGTAAGATCGTATTTATTATTTAGCAAATTACATTAATACTTTATGATATTTTATTTTCAGTAACGAGAATTAATCTTGATGACAAAAAAAAACAGATATACATGATTTTTACATAAATGCCATATTTCAAGCGGGAAAAGTTTAAATTAATTTTCTTATGACGATAATGCCCTTCGGCTCTCTGTATGTGTATGTGAAAGGGAGGGTAGAACTTAAAACTTAAAAGTGGGTTTTTGAAGTTTTATAAAAGGGTGTTTTTTTTTGTAAGTACAATGGGTCGGGGATAGTAGAGGAGGGAACACACGTATTCAGATTGTCAATCGTTCTTACAACACAATTCTCTACAATTAGAGTACAAAGTTGATCTCAAGTTTTATAAAGGACGGGAGTGTATAATTGTCTTGCTTTTTGAACATGACTGTTTTTATTTTATACCCATTTTTATAGAACTCTACTTTACTTTTTTATTTTTTATTTGTTTAAATATGCTTGCAACATTTACATAACTTTATCATGTAACTCTCTTTCATATATATTATTTAATATGTTAAATTAGGAAAGATGCATGATTTGGTGTTTATTAGAGCTCATATGCTTTTCAAAACATCATATAACCTATTTGAGAGCTTATAAATTTTTAAACATTGTTCAGTAAAAAAAAAAAATTACGAAATTGCTTTTAAGATCCTAAAAAAAGTTGTTTAGAAGTTTATAAAGTGTTTTTAAAAAGGTAAAGTGATCCATCATATTTTTCTCAACAAGAAATCTTATTTCAACAATTTTCTTTAATTTTCACTATTTTAATTACAAAATTATCGTTACTAACATCTTAAAAGCTTCACTTTTTCATGTTATCCGGATGGGATCTTCTATTCCAAAATCGTGTTTCATTTATATCTTCCATTTATTTGGGTTTTTTCATGTTTAGCTTCAGAATATTATATCTTGATTGTTTCAAATTGATCAATGTAAAATATTATTTCGATGTAAAATATAATTTCGTTGCTGTCAATAAACTAGCTAGTATTGCATGAAATATTGGGAATAATTGCCAATGGTAGTGGTATTAGACCCCCTCACCTCCTACTTAAACCTATCAAGCCCTCCCCCATATAAACTATTGGGCCATGGATGGTTGGCTTTTCAGAACAAAACATGTTGCACATTGGAATTGAATGGAGCCCATTACAGGGGTTTTGATTAGGTCCACATACACTCCCAGGTAACATTTTTCTGGGTAAGAAAGTAAGTAATTTATTAACACTCAAAATTAAAGAACAATACATGAAAACAACTCAAACCAACAACAGTCAGGAAACCTGAACTTACCAACAAGAAAATATTCAAAAAACAGAAAATTCATCATTCTTAGAAAACATGTGTTTTTAAAATATGAACTCAAATTATCGATCGCATAACAGCTACAGAGCGAAACAAATGGAATACTTGTGTATATATTACAGGCTAAAAATGTTCAACCCTGAATTTCCACTCCCCTTGAACCGGATCATACGAAACAAACTCAGCTCCTTGTTCTGAAGCCTTCTTCATCAGCCTCTCTTTGAAACTGCGAACCTGAGGGCCGTCAACGTACTGCTTCCCTGCCTTTTTGCTAATGCATTTGACATTAAGTAGAGTAACCTCAGCTGGCTTGTTGAGGCTTTGCCCAACTGGTGGCTTTTTTCTATCATCTGCATAAACAATCACTTCACGATCGTTGAACTGAACGACTGATTCAAGATCAAGATAACGGACATCTGTTTCTCCAAGAAACTTAATGTTTCCATATCCTAGCCTTCCAACGACAAAGTTATTCACACGGGTGCAGCTTCCAGGTTCGGCCATTTCTTTTGCTGCCAGCTCCTTTAGTGATGGTTCCATATAGTATTCGCCATTTGGAAGCTTCGGCATCAGTGCTAAAACATCAGCCTCGTGTTTTTGAATAACTGCGGTGTCATTATCTTGATGCTGGTTCAATATAGAAGGCAAGTCTTGTTCTTGGATGGAAGTATCACCACCAGTCACCCAAGTGGGGTTTACATTATGTTGGAAGGAACAATTAGGAAGGTCTTTGTCTTCACAACCTTTACCTGCATTATTACACATTCGAACCATATAGAATCGTTAGGTGCAGCTTAAAAAACTAAAAGAATTCTTGAATTAAGTTCGGATACGAATATACGGAAAAACTACATGACAGGCATTGTTTATGACATCACTCTACCAATTTTCTACTCTAGTCCAGAAATCAATAGGTTTCATTATGCATCTATTAGAAGATAACTGAACATCAACGAACTAAGATAGACACATTGAATGCTTACCGTCTGAATATAAACGAAGAGAAGACGGCCGGGGGTTCTCCCGAGGCAGAAACGGCGCGATTGGAAAAGGTCCATCTTCTTGGTCACTGAAAAATGGCACCTGTAATTGTCAGATAGAATGACTAATGATATGAATCATATTTTTCTGGAAGCTTGTGCAATGTGTGTGAGCATTAGGATGGTTGTTCTTGGCCAGTACTGGATAGATAAGAATTCAAAAGGGTGGGGTTGTGGCGAAATGGCAAATTGTGATATTATTTGTACTTTTAAAAATCATATATTTGCTCATAGTACTCACCTTAGGCACACTGTTTCCAGGACTATGTCTCTGAGCAGGCAACCAGTTGTGTCTAAAGGACACATGTCTGATTCTCAATAAGGATGTCCTTCTACTAGATGAGAGACTGTTTGAAACCTGCATTCATGAATTGGAATATATAAAAATTACACAAACCACAGAAAATTAATACAGAACCTCCACCATTTTCTGATCAAGTGACCCTCAAAACTGTACTCTGATTTAGAACCGTCGTCAGGACTTCAGAATCCTTTTCATAAATGAAAACAATAGATAGAAATTTCTTTGTGTTTTGAAAATGATTCAGCTGGTTGTTTTCACATCCATTGTGGTTTTATCTTGTATTTTGTATCATATATTCACACCACGTGTATTTTTGTTCTCTAATTTATGAAAGGATGACTTACAGGTAAGCTAGATATTCCGTGTTGTATTGATGTCACTGTATTGGGCCGATCAATTGCAGATAGCGTGGGAAAAGGAGATGATTGCATGCCCACAGTACTTGCCGGAACATACCTATCAACATCATGAAACGAACAACGTTAGGATATATAAGTATAGAGTAGGTACAGAGAGAGCTGAAAGCTAGACCAAAGGAGTCATGGCACTTACTGTTGTCCATTGATGTTCTGACAGCCAACCTCTGTCACCATTGTTAAGCCATCTGAAAGAAGATAATGAATCAGTTGCACGTGTGAAACTTCATGTCATTAACACAAATGAAGAAAACGATAATAAAGCTCACTTACCTAGTGACGGTTGACTCAGGTTATTAGTAAAATGGCAATCCAATTTTTCAGCAGTTTCACCTGGCTGTGATGCATTCGGAATAGATGTCGGTTCTGATGGCCAAGGACCTAATACTGCTAATGAGGTAGACTGTGTTGACGGTGTGACTGTGGATGAGATTTTACTCAAGGAAAATGTGCTGCTAACAGAGGGACTAGTAGATGTAGTAGATATTGTGGGACATTGACAACTATTTGTTTGCCCTGACTCACTAAAAGGGGTTACGAAAGACGGATTCAGATTTGCGTTAAATGTAGGCATAGAAGAAACTACAGTAGGTTGAGGGATAAAAGCTTGTGATTGAAACAGATTTGATTTGGCCAGAGAGAAGGGATTCGGAGATGGAGAGGTGGTGCTATTAGGAGTAACTAAATCCTGTGATTTAGGGTCAGACAGATTGGATTTAAATGGATGAAAGGGAGAACTGAATGAAGACTGGTTTGATAATGGTGGATTACGGAAAATATTTGCTGGAGAATCAAAAGTCTTGAAACTAGCTGAAGCTAAAGATTGACCATCCCAAGGTGTGTGTCCACCTAATGAAACAGAAAAAAAAAAAAAAGTTAGTCCATTTCTTTTTTAATGAAATATAAAAGAAGAAACCACAGATACGTCATTAAATCAAGTCTAGAAGCTTACCATTGTTACGTAATTCGTAATCCTCTGACCTCAACTCTTCGTGACATTTATCTTTGTAAGTTGGCATCGCAGAAATGGACTGAATTTTCTCAGCAGAATATCTATTATTGGCTGCATTAACCTCGGTGTTGCAGAATAAGTAACTACTCGACTTCCTTGATGATAGTTACCGACTGTACTTTCAGGTGTTATTGGGCCTTGGGATCCTGTAGTAACAAATATCCAATGTATAACAAATGTTTAATCTAACTAGCACATAATAGTTCAATATTCTGAGAGACGTGTTTTTTTCCCCCTTCCTACAAGGAGCAATAATTTGTATAGCAGGAAAGTTTCTTTAAGAATGCTTACCAGAAAAACCTTGAATTCCAGATATACTACTTGTACCAAATATGCTGGAACTCCCAGCAGGTGCAAAAGGTGGCACTTTTACACCAAATATTGAGCTTGTGCTATTTGATGCTGAATTTGAGTGTAAATTTGGTGGTGTTGAGTTGAAGCCAATTCCCGAGTTTTTTGGGGAACCAAAGAGTGTGGTGCTAGATTCTTCAAAACCGGAGTTTCTTGAAGATCGATTAAGATTGCTATCACCAATTGAATTAACAGGTTTAAAAGATGTCGATACAACAAACACTGGACCAAAATGAGAGTTTGATTGTTGAAATGCATTCCCTTGGTTCTGGATTGAAAAAGTTGACCCTGCAAGATGAAATTCAAAATTTTAAGTCATCACGACAAATTTCTGAAATGTATAGTTAGTTATTTAATGTAAAAGAATATTGTATAACAGAACAAATCATGAAATGAGTTATGAAATACAGCATTCAATTATACAAGCTTTTTTACCTTTATGCAGCTCATAGTCCTCTGATCTCAACTCTTCATGACTTTTATCTTTGTAAATTGGCATTGCTGAGATGGAATTGATTTTTCCAATAGAGTAGCTACTATTGATTCCATATACTTCTGGTGTTGTACGATAAGAAACTAATGCACTTCCTCGACATTGGTTATCGATACCATAAGTGGATGCAATGTCCCCAAATTTTGTTGTGCTTTGGATTCCTGCATTAGAAAATAGTATATAAATGCAACTGCTTTCTTTGTCGACAAAGGGTTCTCAACGATCACTGATACTCAGCGTTCAAATGGACTCCGTGATTGTACGTACCTCCTAAACATGATGAAGTGCTTCCAAAAGGAGACGATATTTTTTCAGCAAAAAGTGGTGGACCTATACGAGAACCAAATGAATTTGAAGTACCAAACGATGGATGGCCAGAAGAAATGTTGCTTGACTTTATGGTTGGCTCAAATGGATCAACATTGCTGCCATGAAAATGTCCAAAAGCTGCCAATTGAACAGAAAATTGTCAGTATACTTTTTTCCCAGAAATATTTAGTACTCATTCTCATGTTTATCACTGACTTGTTTCTCGAGAAACAAACGAAGAAAGAAGAAATGATGGTAATTGAGCATAAAGAATAATTAATCTTCAAAACAGAGAGAATGATAAACTAATATAGTCTTGGATAATTCACAACAAATCATGAAAACAATCACAAAAGTTCCAAAAACTTCTCTTTATGTGTGTAGAATTAGAAGAAGAAAAAAAGGTAGAATTACGAACTCTACCACTTTACATAGCATAATGTCATATGAATCTTTGAGAGAGACAGAGAGAGAGAGAGAGCAAACTTACAAGAAGTAGAAGCAATCACCATTCTTGCGAAGATGAACTTTTCGAGAGGAGAAATAAAAAGAGTTGAGTGTGTATATATAATATATATAGAGTTTGGTTGGCGCGGGGGGAGTGACGAGTAGCTTAGAGAAAAAGCTGTTTTTAGATGGGGGGGAAAAACTGTTTTCTTGAACCGTGTAGCTTTTTTTTGAAGCTAAACAGTCAACGGTTTGGCCGTTTGTGGAACTTTTCAACTGCCGTGCCCGGGGTTTTGAGGAATTCTACTTTGAGGACATCTACTTTTGTAAAACTTCCATTTTCATCCTCATCCTGAAACGAACAACTTTGCATAAGAAAGCTTTCTTCAACTTTGATAAAAATAGTTTAAAAAAAAAATTGTATAAAATTGTTAGGTTAAACTTTGCTTTATAAATTATCGCGGCATCTTTTTAATAAAATTACATATGAGTCGAAAGTAATCAGATACTGTGAGAATATGAATTTTTAAAGAACTTAAAATCATAAATAAAAAAAGGGGGGGATAGTTACAAAACCACCCTGAGGTTTGGACTAATTACAAAAAAACCCAGAAATTTTTGAAAATTACCAAAAAAAAAAAACTTTGAGGTTTGATTTCGTCTTACATTTTCTCCCTTCATAAGAAAAAAACATATCAAAAAACCCCTGATATTTATAAAAATACAAGAGTTACCCCCTTGAATTGAACACGGTTTTTTGTAATCTTGAAACTTCTCTGAATTTTTTCGTAATTAGCGGAAATCTCAGGGGTGTTTTTGTAATTATCCCCCAAAAAAAATTAAGTAACGAATCTTATTTGTTTGAGACAACAGTGCATCGCCAATTAGTTAAGATCAAAAACTCAAGTTGGCGTTTCTGCAATACATTTGAACTTCTACAACATACCACTTTCTAGTTAAATATTGAAGTCTGAGTTGCAGATTCTTGTGAATTTTTAATTTATTTGAATTCACACGAACCAAATTAATTTTCTTTTACATATTATTACAAAATTGTTGAAAAGCCGCAAATGATAATGGACTAACAACAATACTAATAATAACAATACTAATAATATTCGAAGATTGAGAAATAATATAGAATATGTCGATTACTTTACGGTTTTACCCGACTTGCATGCTCTATCTTCAGTAAGTGTGGATTAAGTGTCGTACTGTAAATTTATTACAAACACAAAATATAAATTGTTTGTTTTTGTTCTAATTTTTCCAAATATTTTTATTCTCAATTCATTCTCCCGATATATAACCAGACTACTCAGTACCTTTTCCACCAAACACATTAGTACATTTTTCCAGTACATTCTCCCCAACACTTGGAAATTTTCCTCAAAACACCCAAAACAAATCCAAACATTTATTTCTCTATTGCAATCAGATAAACTGTCACTTGCCCAAAGAGGATTCAACAAGAACTCTTGCACTCTCATTCAACTAACAGCAAAACTACACAGTCAAAACACAAATATAAAGATCAAAACGCAAAACATCTCACCTGGAAAAAGTACATAGACACCAACTCACCTATAAATCTGCCTAAGACGTATTCAATAATCCTTCTAGTAGTCTTTCCAACAGACAATATCATATCCCTTTCCCTTTGGTGATGAATAGTTAGCTAGGGTTTTGGCAATCCGAAATACTTCAGGATTAATTTTTCACCGTACAAATTTCCATGACTATGCATCCTCAAGTAGTATTTGAATGGAGGCAGTCTCTTTAATTACAAATTGGCGTGTCTGAGAGCTTGGAGTTTGTATTCTCATCATGTTAACCACAAAATCCGAAGAAAATAGGACATGCATCCTTGTTATAACAGCACCTGAAAAAGCAACTCTTTAGTAAGATGAAAATGTCTCAAGATATCCAAGACTTCGTGAAGCCGGCTGAGCAGAAAAATAACCATATAAGATCGTCAAATATTACGTGTGATTTAACATACTGTATAACTCACTCTTAAAACCTAGCTTCACATTCGTTTATTTTGGGACAAGAAACAGGGATAACAACAGACCTTCATATCATCTAGTCCTTTCCTTCCTTTGCTTAGCCTCAGAGATGTGAAACATAAGCTGCACGTTCGGGTTTACAGATCAAATCAAATTGCACCAAGAAACTAAATATTCATTAGAATATAGCTAGTGTTTTATACCTTGGTCCCAACATAAAATGAAACTAACAAGCCACCAAGTGTAGGTAGACCTGCAAAACTCATGAAATGTGATGGTTCTGCAGCAATATCAATTACAAGAAGGAAGTAAAATAAGCGAACCTTCTTTTTGGAGGAATCCAGAAACCAACCAATTAATGCCTGATGGCCCAATTACAAAACCAACAAGATTAGCCACCTGCAGCAGCATAGCTTCAAATTACCCTCTTCGGATATGATCATAGCTATTCATACCAAGGACAAGGTTCTGATTGATTTGTGCAATTCAGTTCAGGCTTTTCAATGTGTAAAACCTAATGTTATTCTAGCAATGCTACAATGATAAAAAAATATTCCTCATGTTCTCTGAAGGCAATTTTTTCTGATTATTTTTATTCTAAACCAAATTTTGTTAAATATTTGTTCAAAAGCAAGGGCAATCGACTCATTTTGGACAACAAAGCTGTGAACAAATCACATAGAATATCAGTGACCTGCTTGGTGTATTGTCAACAATATCAAGGGGGTTCTGAAACTTGGTTCAAGTAAAAGTGTGTGAATGGCATGGCCTACTAGTTCAACAACGCACAAGATATTTATATATGGGATAATTACGAAAACTAACCCTTAGGGTTGGGGTAATTACAGAAAAAACACAAAGGTTTTGGAAAATTACAAAAATCCCCTTGAGATTTGATTTTGTATTACATTTTACCCCTTTTATAAGCAAAAACATTTCAGATACCTCCTTTACATTTGTAAATATATTACAGTTATCCCCTTACCGCCTACATTTGAGGCAGAATCAAACCTCAGGAGTTTTTTTTGTAATTTCAAAAATTCTGTAGTTTTTTTTGTAATTACCCCAAACCTCTGGGATGATTTTTGTAATTATTGCTTTATATATTCCATGAAGAGAGATAGAGAGAGAGAGAGATGAGTAAGAAGAGAGAGGGTGTCATCTTCCAAAATGCACTTGATTATACTATATTCAACATCTCCCGTGTGACATCTCGCAAAGCAAGAAAAATATCAGCAATATCCACTAGAAGTACAGAACTGGTAACCAAAACTAAGTACACGAAAGAATTGATGCCAAACTGAAAGATGTTATTCGTAGACTGACTTCATATCAAAATGCTAATGATGTAATTATTTTTATTTTATTTTCCATCCACGTTACACAAATTCAGTCATTGCCAACTAGCTGTCAGTATGAAGTAGCAACAGCATTGTTCTGATGTGCCACAGAAACTTTCATGGACATCTTACATCAGGACAATAGTATAAAATCTTTAACATGATAATATTTGGCTTAATGAAGAGATTAGCAGAAGACAAACCATCAAACAAGTAATAGTTATTGCACCAGCAACAGCTCTAAGTTCACGGAAAACAAATTCCATGAAAGCACCCTCCACCTGAAAAAAATGTGTTATAGAGACCTGGTGAGAATTGGGGTAAGTTAGCAGCCCAAATGATTGGTTACATGTTATTTTGATTATACACAGAAAATCACTAAAGAATCAACATTTTCTTTTGTTTTTTTTGGAATGTCTTACGAGAATGGGGAAGTCTGGTATGAACATCTATTGTCTCACAAAACTATATCTCTGAGACATTAATGCCAATCCAAAAATAGCAGATGTAAGGATCCAACGTGACAGTAGTCGCCACTGGAAGGATGAGTTGTACTACACTGTGATTTTTTTTTCACCCCATTCATTATATACAATACTTTTCTGAACATGCTACAGACTTCTGACAGGATAGATGACATCCCAATTGGATATTGTTCAGTCTGAACACTTTCTTAATTCCTTCCTATCATTTCTCTTCCTTTTTCTTTCTGGAAGGATAAGAAAAGCTCTTCTTGAAAAGTTTCCAAATGATACAATTCAGAGTAAATATTAGGTTTTTTAGTTTCAGATTAAATATTAGGTTGGTGCCTAACCATTGACCCATACGAGGATTCGACTTTTTCCTTTTAAGAGTCTAAATTTATACCAACTGTATATTCATTGAAATGGCCTAAATAACTCCTAGCAAAGAGCCAATACAACGAAGAGACCACTTAAAGCAGATTCACAACTCCTCCGCAGAGGCAACTTGACACAAACCTCAGAATGGAAGTAAGTGGTTAAGCAAGTACCTTCATAGTCAGGTTCCCCTCTAAAGCAGGTATCTCTAATATGCTCACAAATAGTATAGTGTTTTGTTTATATTTTCTTTTGCCCCTAACGTACAATCTAACTACATGCTCTGGTATAGAAAGAATGACCACTTGGTGGCATGCGCCATAGGCCCAAAACCAACAACCTGAGCTTCATGTATCTCTTCCCATAGGATTGCTTCAGGTAGTGTGATGACACTGTTGGAGTTCTCTGTTCCATTCAAGACTTGTTCCTTGATAATTTCGATTTCTATTTAGGACCAGAGATCTCATATTCTGTGAGTTCCTATCATTATGAAATCTTATAAGGTTGCATTTGGATGGGAGGATTTGGATTTGGGAGAGGATTTGGACAAGGATTTCAAAGACTCCTAATAAGAAGGACAACCATTGCAAATGAGTTTATACAAACAACCTCAATGGATTTGTCATTAATGATTTGTAATCTCCAACTTCAAATCCATTAATCCAAATGAAGCCTAAGAGACCTTTCTATTTTCTCCCAAGTCCGAAACATAGTTCTCAATTCATTTTCCAGTTGGAACATGTGAAGGTAATTGCATGACAGGGATGAAAATTGTAAAGGAGATGGAAATAGGAAAATACCGGAAAGGCATTTGCCGCTGATTTTACAAGCATTTCTGGTATAAAAAATATACATGTCAACCATGCCCAAGAAAGAAGCTTCCTGAAATCGATGAAACAAACTGTCATATTAACAACTGGGCTGTAAATTGTGATAGAGGAAGGATAACATTGTTTGCTGTGCAAAACTCTGAAAAGCTAATAGTACCACTCTAAATCATGCCACACAGCTACAAAGGTGAAGATGACCCATACATTCAGCAGCTTTTTTTGAGAACCCCCAAGTGGGATATAAACATACCTAATAAGACAATGAGTAATCACTGTCACGTTAGTCAATAATAAATTGCAAGAGTAAATGAAATATGAGGAATAAGAGAACAAGTTATACCGAACAAGCCATCTGTTGAACGAAGCATGCCAATTTTTCCAAAAACTTTCCAAGTTGTGGCAATTGTTTACACATCTAGGCATATTCTCAGGAGCCACAATGCCATTAATCTACAAGCATATGTTACTATGTTAGTATCGAAACAATTCTTCTGCACCAAATGACTCAAAAATGGACATTGGCATGGATAAGAAAGGAAGTGATGGTGACAAAACCTACCAGTGACCAGAATCTGAAGTAGCGCCAGATCAGGAAAAATTTTAGCCACATGAAGTTTAGAACCTGTTTGCATCAACATATCGTCTAGTTACTGACATTATGCCAGATGTAAGAGAAAGTTTTCTTTTGGAGGGTTATGATTATCAGAACTTGGTTCAATGGTTACTCTAATTCGAACGGAGTAATGGAAGGAGATGCACTGTATCTAATTAAACCATAATGGGTTCTTGTAGTTCATAATTATAGATGAATGTAGATAAATATCACCACTAAAGTAAGGGCATGTCTTTTTCTGGTCAATAATTTGAAATAAAGTAAGGACATATCTTTTTCTGATCTTGTTCTTTTTGGCCTTAAGTCTGCTTCTAGGGTAGATGCCTCAAGATTCCTAAAGAGACATTTATAATGGGATTCATCCACATCTAATAGAATTATTAGAGTTTTGCTCAACATTTTGCATTTAAAGGGACCAATTTCTTCAGCAAGACTATGCTAAAAGAAAATCTAGATTCACAAAAATAGAACAATTGATTCGGAGATATAGGAGAACAATATAATATTAAAATCAGCACTTACGCCATATCCAATTATGAAGATGTCAATGGGAGACAATTGCTTCCACAGACCACTGCAAGCAAACTTTAGTACTCAAAACGTGATGTTGAAAACTGAATGTCATTTATATCCGTGAATCTATTAGAAGCTCACCTGATGGCAAAGGCATTATAGTATAAGAGATGTGTCATCAATTCCATTAGGAAAAGACTACAAACCCAACGGAATCCATACCAAACTACCTCTCGAGATGAGTAAATGTTCTGGGAGAATCCAACTGCCACAAACATGAATAAGTCATTTTTAAATTTCTTCCTATAAATCATGGGATAACAGCAAGATATCCGTCATGGGGAGATGCACCTATTGTTATTTTGGGAACATCAAGAGATAAGATAAGCAATAAAAGGGACAATATAAAATACATTTCTCAGTAACCAATGACATTTCATATAAGCATAAGGCATTGGACAGATGTATCCATGTTCACTAATCACTACTTCTTCCCTAGGTTCCGTTAAGCTCCTCTTTAGCTGAGTATTCCTACTTATGGGGAGCTGGGGAAGAAAGGGAAAGAAACCTTCTGGCCACAAAGAGACATCGACAAAACAGTAAGTAACGTGAAACCCACGAAAACGAGGATGAAAATAGAAATTGACATTCAGGTAAAAACTCATATAGGCACATAATATATAGAAATATATAAACACAATTAAAATTGTATTTATTGTCATTTCCACTTAACAAACCTGTTGATGTCATGTTATAAAATCTAAACAATTATGATACAATGAAAAAAAGATCTACATGCCAGGCATCAAAAGATAAATATGTCAACGCCAACAGCAAATTTAAAGATAAACAGAACAAACCTGTGAAGCAAATGCATTGAAGCTAATGATTGGTCCAGCAATGTAAAGAGGTGCATACACCAAATAGCACAAGTATATTGGAAATGAGAACTTGTCATTTGTGACCCTTCTTTCCTGGAAAATGTATCAAGAGTCGACCAAAAAAAACTCTAATGTTAGCATACAGTATTGTTATAAGTTACCTAAATGTACCAAATCATTGTACTAGAAGAACTGTAGCTGAGACAAAAAGATGTCACCTGTAAGAGCAGGTAGCATGTCTTGCCTGATGAGCAATGGTCACAATGCTGAATATGCATCTATCATAAAGAAAATAAATATTGAAGATCAGAAAGATCCAGAAAATATAGAAAGAATTTTAATCCCGTCTAACATTTCTGGACAAACACTAAATAATCACAACTGCCAACACAATAAACATGGCAACAAACTACCAGTTTTGTAGATTATGGAGTTATTTTAAATTAGTTTTGCTAACTAAGTGTCAAAAGCAAGATTCTCAAAGATAAATTCACCACATTTCGTGCATAACAATATGGATGTCAAATATACTCTGTGTGTGGGTCCCCAGCAACTGGTGAGTAATTCATAATTCCCAGCCTCAGCGCATGGATTTACAGGTTTCAATATCTAAACCATCATTAAGTGTTGAAATTACTATCAGAAAATAGTGGAAAGAGTAGATGGTCCATTCCATGATTCCAATATCGCTGAAAGAATTATTGTGGTTCAAGAATCATATATGAAGCATTTCTAAGCATTTCTACAAGAGAACTGTTCATAATTTGGGCAAACTTCAATGACTTAAGCATATGTAAAATGTGACAGTGCTATATCTCTGAGCAACAGACAGGAGGGGGCACTACAAGAAAAAACCAGTTTACCTACAGAAAAAATTTGTAGGTAAGTATTAAGAAAATTGTAAAGTGTAGGTAAAGTTGTTGTAGGTAAAATCATTGTAGGTAAAATATTTACCTACAGAATCTAAAATTGTTGGTAAATACCTATAGAAAATCTGTCGGTAAATTGAAAATCTGTCGGTAATTTGTCAGTATAATTTGGAGAAAAATAATAATTTTTATACTGTAGGTATTTTGTAGGTAACTACAAAATTAGTGACAAAATCATATATGTCGGTAAACTGGAATGTTCTTGTAGTGGGGGGTGTAAGGTGTGAATCAAAAGCCCCTGAAGGCGGGTATGCCCAGAAAAATGACACTAAATTCTATACCTTTCGATCAAAACGATTATATTGGTCAGTCCAATGGTAGTCACACCCAAAGCTTATCATACGCAAAACAACTGCAAAAGAAAAATAACAAAACATAAATAAAGAGAATTAATTATCATTGTCAGTTCAGAAGTAAGGGAACATCCTGAAGAATATGCATATGCTTATGCTAGTTACATTAATTAAGAAATCATTTGAGGTGATATATAGGATGGACACATAAATAGGCTGATATCTACAGCTCTTTCCCCTGAAAAGGGGTACTCAGAATCCACAATGGAACAATTTTCCTACTAATACAGAAAAACAGCAAGGTCTGAAGAGGTACGCATTCATTAGCATCAAAAAACTCTATCGCATTTAAAAACAATGTTTGATCTTTTTACATCTTATCATAGACAGACTGATTGTCGTCTTTAACTTCAGCTTTGTGTTTTATCATATCTGTCAAGACGATCCATCTCTCTATATGTTTTTTTTTCTTTTTATTTAATTATTATTTGAAGGGTAATAAGAAAAAGAACAAACACAAAAATTGCATCACTGTTTGACATGCAGTTCAATATATGCATTCAATGAAAACAGTAAATGTAAGTCTTTCATTGTTCTAGATATTGTTGTGAAGCAATTTAAGACACATGCACCTCAAACAAAATTCCGTCCTTCAGACAGGAATGCGAAAGGATAGATCTCTTTCCACTTTTTTAAGTGTGGTTCAACATATACATTTGGTTCAACAATACTCTTTAGGTCCAGTAAATTGAAGCAATTAGTCAATTTATTAGTATTTAGACAAAAGCTATAAACATTTATCAAGCTCAATGCTAAATGAATAGGTCGATGAATTAATATTAGTCTATATATACTAATATTGATCCTATTTATAGCTATTCCAAAGTTCATGAAAAATAAAGAAACACACTAACTTACGAATATATCTAAAGTTACTTCATCCTAATTAAAAAACAAGAAAACAAAGAAATTCAACCTCAAGGGAAGTACTATTTAATAGGTATTGCATCTGCTTGATCGGAAAAGGTATTGTAGGTAAGTCTTGGATCACTTGTGTTAGTGCTTCGCTCGTTAATTTATTATTCTTTTTCTGGAGTGGTTACACAAAACGCAATACAAAGTTAAACACCTGGAGCGACATCACATACCCAAAAGAAGATGGGAAAGGTCTATAGTTTATACTATGTTCAGACACCAATAATGCAATAAAGCAACATCAAGAGTTAAAAATAACGGACCAAGGAGGGTTATATAAATCCACTAGACATGAAAGGAACAATGATAAATGTGTACAGATCAGATTCACAGGATGGTGCTGCTGAAATCGTAAAAGACCAAGACAAATTATACCAAAATTAAAGCAGATCTGCCATCTGAAGGTGCCCCGAAAGTTATCCAAATAAGCCCAACGTTGCCTAAACCAAGATAAACAGAAACATCATTGTGTACAAACACTTGAAAGTTGAAGCTACACATGTTTTTTTTTTTTTTGTGAAAAGAAGCTACACGTGTTTCAAGATTAGAGAGATGCCTAAACAAAGCTTACCCAAAAATGGAGAATTGATAACCCTCATAAATACGATTACATACAAGAAATGATAGGTTAAAAAGCCAGAGCACAAGTGAAAAGTATTTTGTCCTTCCAAGTATCTGCAGAAACAAACATCTGGTGAACATGAGAGTATTAGAAGCTTTGTTGATAAAATAAAGGATGCTAAAATCTTCAACTTGAAGTACACAATATGATGGCATTTGAAAAATTGAAACACAACACAATCATGACATTCAGTGAAGATTAAAAACAAAAAATCCCACCAACAAGTTTTCCTTCTACAAACAAACAAAAACCTGAGCAAGTCAATTATAAAATTGTGGTATTTAGCAACCAAAACTAGCAACTGCCCGTACAAAAAATATCATCAAATAAATCCAGTGTTATTTAAAACGAACACATAGCCAGTACGTGTGAAATCTTCATCACTGTACCAAGACCCCATAATCCCTCTGATCATAAAATGTAAGATCAAATACTAATCCAATCATGTCATGCTATTAATAACTCAACAAAGACAGGAGAGGCACGTGTTATTAGCCGCATTACTAGTTCTTGTGGCACATTTGTAAAAGAAACTCTACAAAAAATGCAGTACCAATTACAGAGAATAATCTTGAAAGAAACAGACCTTTACAAGGAAAAAATTAGCTGAAGCAATAGCGATGATAAACAGGATGCTGCAAGAAGATGGAAAGAAAACAAAATTGTTAACAGAATAATTAGAGCAGCATCAAAATATGTCTATCCTTGCAACATATCCATGTTTACCAGGCTCCGTGTAAATAGAATAGATAAGCCAAAGAAATCAGAATCCAGACAATAGCCATCCCTTTAGCTTTCAAAGAAAATGATGTTTTAAGCACATTGGCAACCAATGCAAAAATACCAAAAACCATGGTGAGAATTGGTAAGTTCCCCCTGAAATTTCTCCATTGCGCATCAGAGGCATCCTATATAAGGAGAAGAGAAACAATATGAAACCAAACTACAAAAGACAAATCAATGAAATTTATTCGACATGTATGACAAAACCAGACATCAACTAACAAGCAATAGAAAAAACAAGTCGATTTTCAGCCAGTGCACCTAATTTCTCTCTTCGTTTGATTGTTAGCATTCAAACTTCAAAGTTTCTACTTTAAGCTAATCTAATTGATAGCCAGCTGTTTTTCTGTGCCATCAAATAGAAACTGATACAATTCAGCATCAAATGGAACTGTACTTTTCATACAATAGACTAGTGTACTGTTTCAGTTCAAGAAGCACCAATTTGTCCAAATTATGCAAAAAATATTCATTTCCAATGAAACCATGAACTACAATAACCCAGTAGCAATAAACACGATAGTATTTCTCATCAAAAATAAAATCTATAAAAAAAAATGCGATATACATTAAGGCGACCGGCGATCCAGCCAGGGCGTAGACCATAAAGCTTGGCATAATGATCTGCAATCAAATTAGCAGAAAACAACAAAATCAGTAAAAAAAAAAAAAAACACAAAACATAAATAGACGACTGCCGTAGTGTACCGTGGGAGAGCTGGAGAGAGCGACGAATGACAATGGTGTAGAAAACGACGGCGTATAGAACGAGAAATATGAGCTCTTTCTGCTGCCAAGAACTGTTCTTCATTACTGGTTTTAGTTTCTTTCACGAAATTGCAAATTCAATTCTACAGAGCAGAGAGCGTATCCGTATTCTGTTTAATTCTTTTCGGGTAAGTTGAAGAATGGTCTTTTTTCATGTTTCAGTTACAACTAAGGCATTTCTTATTAAAAGGATTCAAATATACACTGAAGTTCTCATTATACCCTTTATAACAGAATAAGGAAATATGATTAATTCGTACCAGATTTCACAGAATACGAACACCTTTCAGTTTCTATTTCATGTTTCATTCGTGGCATTGTTACACCTACTTAGATTCAGTCTCCATACGGAGGTTTTAAAAAGATCATGTTAGGTTTCTAGCCGATAAACTTAACAGGTCATAGAATTTAAAAGATGTTCGATTCTATGTTATCAGTTCCAAACTAAGGTTTACAGGTGAAAATGGAAATAGTCCATTACGACCATATCAGGCCCAACATGCCTCCGTAAAATTAATAAATCTCTTAAAATTCATACCTCTTTCGACCGAAACAAAGACAGGGTTAAGTGGTTCGCAACGCCACCGAGTCGGAAAATTCGCCCCGGATCGTTTGACAAACAGCTCCTCACTGTTCAACCTCACCCTCAGGGAAGATGATCTGCAAGTTATCCGACTCCTTCAGAAACCGCTCAGCACAGCCTTGGTTCGTTTCCTACTCCAAGGCGTAAAAGTAATTCTTCAAAGGGGATTGATCAATAGTACATTATGAACACATGTTGAACAAACGGCGATCTTTATTTTATTAAGGACTTAAAGAAAAATTTATTACATCGATAATCTCCTTTTGGGAGAGAAAACCTGTTTAGCCTCTCATAAAGGTTATCACACTCTTGTACATAAAATTAAAAACTAAATCGAAAACACTCGGAAATTCTAAACTCACAATGGAAAGAATTTTACAAAGAAAGTTTATTGTAAGAAAGTAAGGGAAATGTTCGATGCCTTTAGCTTACAGAGATCTTGACATTTATAAAGGTAGAAGACTCTCATGTTCGTATTATTGCCTCTAAGTGGAGGTCTCTTTCATCCTTGAATTATTGCTCCACTTGCGGCAAAGAATTAGTTGTCATCCAACTCATCTTCACATGGGTTGGGCCTCCTCTTGTCATGCGGTATCCAAGTTTTTATGAAAACTTCCAAATCATGTTGACTCGTCCTTCGTCTTTTAGTAACTTGGACGGCATCTTTCATGGACCCATTGCGTTTTGTCTTTTTCTGAGTGGGTTGTTACATGCCTGAGTCACATGTCTCCACCGACTTTGTTGGGAATCTACTTTTTGGTGGTCCCCGAAACTTTGGATACTTACGTGACTTTTCTTCTCCATTGTCGGGTTTTCTCCGATCGATTTTTTTTTGGAATCCTTTGCCAAATTCGGTTCTTCGGTTTTGACATTCGGGACAGGCAGAAGTTCCCAATGGCCTATGTGAGCCATATTGCAATATTTCCGTGAGTTTCTTTACTCCCCCTTGCCTTGTTTTCCCACATAAGATTTCTTTTCTTTTCGAATAGGTCTTCTGCAAATCTTGTAGTTTTTCTGTCATAGTATTCAATTGGGAATGATCCGTTCACCGAATTTTGATAAAACTTGAACGGAAACTTGACTTTGTCCATCTCGGTGAGAGCAGAGACCCCACAATCCCCACGCCCTTCTTGTTGTAATTTGATCTTGATGAAGGTCATGGCCAAGTGTATTTCTTCCGAATTAGCCTCCTTAATATTTTTGAAGGCTCTTTTATCCGGTTGTTGTCGGCTGATTGTAATGGAAGGCTTCATGTCCACCTTTTCCGATGGGCTCTGTTGCTAAACTTATGAAATAATCTGACTCAATGTATCCCCTCGTTTTTAGGCTATCATTGTTGGACCAAAGACTCGTGACAATCGCTTCCTGGATCCATTTTGGTAATTTTGTGATCTCAGGAAGCCTGGTGAAGTAGTATAGATCGAGGCCAAAGCCCCAAACTCGTACCACCTCTTCACTTCTTCAGGGATGGAATTTGGTAACATCAAACCCTTGGATATTTTCGAGAAATATCGATCTTTATTTTTCCGGAGATATCCCTTGCCTGGTGTCGTTTCTCCCAATTCGCCTGGTATTCTGCCAAGAAGAAGAAACTTTAATCTCGTTAATATCAATCTTAGAAGTCCCCATCATAGGCCCAAGATTGATCTCTTCGCCCTTTACCCCGGACGTCTTTGGGTTGATGTGATAACTCGGGATTTGACTCGGGAGTATCGTTTTTCCTTGGGCCAACATTTACGCCGACTTAGGACTTGTGCTAGAGGTCTTGGAATCCTCTGCTACGGAGGTTGGGGAGTCTGCGCTCTAAACGCTCCATTTGCTTATTAGCGGCCGGAGGAGTGGCCCTTGAAATGCCGTTCTCAATCGAGAGTGAGACCGGACACATGCTCGTATACGATTGGTTACTTTGTCCCGATCATTCCTTTGTAATTTCGGCCAAATCGGCATTGATGACCAGGGTATCAAATTCTCGGAGTAGCATTTCATTTGGTCTCCAAGATGTCTTGAGGCCGTGAGGATGGAATCACTTCAATTCCCTCCATCTCTTGTTAGAAAATCTGCAAGAACATTTTCATGAGATTTTATAATGACAATATCATAATCATAATATTGACATTGACTTGCCATCTAAGTATCTAGCTTTTTCTGGTTTTGATTCAATTTTGTTTTTTTTGAAAAGCTTTGACACTTGAATTATCAATTTTAAGATAAACTTTTTAGCCAAGTAGAAATAAAGGCCATTTTTTGAAAGCACTTTCATTGCAAAGAATTCTTTTCGTTGATATGCCACCGAAGTTGCTTCTTTGTCAAGTAAATAGACCGTTGCAATATCTCGCATTGCACTTCTCCATTTTGTGTGGCTTTTGTAAGAACTGTTGCCCACCAATGATCACGGCATCCGTGTAAAACACGCGATTCATCTTCATCTGTGGAATTGCAAGTTTCGGAAGCTTTTTGCAAACTTCTTTAAGTTGCTTGATTCTTCTTGATGTTCATTCTCCCATTTAAAAATCTTGCATCTTTTTTCAAGCAATGGGCTAAACACATTTCGTAATGTCTTTAGATTGTTTATGAACATTCCAAAGAAAATTGACAACTCAAGAAAACTACGAAGTCATTGTTTCTTGTCTTTCAAGTATATCCGGAAATCCTGTATCTTTTCTACAATATGACTTTGTAGGATGATTTGATTATTCGTCGATCTCAATTCCTAGGAATTCAATCTGTCTTGTTGCAATCTCGCCTTCTTCTCCGAAAGCACTAATCCTTCTTGTGACAAACATCTGAAAATATTTCCAAATGTTTGAGATGCTCCTTCATGTTCTTTGATGCGATTAGAATGTCATCGATATACACAAACATGAAACTGAAATAATCTTTAAAGAGATTATCCATCTTCCTTTGATATATCTGGGGTGCGTTAGCCAATCCCATAGGCATCACGTTCCAAATATAGTGTCCTTGTGGTGTAGAGAAAGGTGTGAACTTCTTGCTTTCTTCATCCATCTTAATCTGGTAGAATCCAGATTTGCAATCGAACTTTGAGAATATCTTGGCACCTTTGATACTGATTAACGGATGTTCTCTGCTTGGGATATAGTATCCGTCGAACTCCAAAATGTTATTAATTCCCTTGTAATTAATAACAAGTCTTGGCTTTCCTCTTTTGATTTCTCCATGGTTTCTGACTAAGAATCCTGGATTGTTGTATGGAGAAACTCCTGGTGAAATTAACTTAAGGTCAAGATGTTCATTAAGTATCTTCTGCATATCCTCATGATCCTCCTGGTTCATAAGGATTGGTTTGAATCTTACGAACTCGTACTCCTTTCCAGGTTTAACCTTTAAGGATGCTTTGAGCTCATTCTTGTCCCACCATGCCAAAGGATCTTCGTTATAATTCCTTTGGATCTTCTTCTTGATATCCTCGATGTGATATTTGTTCCTCTATGGTAACGTCACTCTGTGGATTCTCCATTAGACTCATCCATAATTCTGCAATGGCCTCTGGAGTGACTCGTTCTTCTCCTTGTACTACGAATGAATACAAGTTATTATCCCATATCTTGATCCTTACGAATGGAACCAAATTGTCTATAGGATAATAAAGTTTCACCAAATTTCCTTCGATCCGCCATTTTTGGATTGCGAAGTTTGGCTTCATCACCACGCTTGCGGTGAAAAGTAATAGGCATTTTTCTATAAAATGATTCCCGATCTTTGGACAATAATCTTATGATCACATAATGTTGTGAAAATAAGTCTTCTTGTCTCGTTTCTCTGTGTAAATCGCTTGAATGTTTGTAGGAAGTTGTTTCCTAGCAAAACATCTTGTATCATGGAAATAGATTGGTGGCGTTTTCACCTTGTACCATGGGGTACCGCCGCGCCTCCGATCATGATTTACGCTTGTTTGATTCCCTGTTAAGGATAAGAATCCTTTTAGAGAAATCTCTTCGCAATAGCTGGTAAATTTTCTCCAATTTCTTTAGGAAAAACATCAAACTTTGCAAGTACATATTCCGCACCTGAATCATATATAGGTGCGAAATACTCGACCTTGTATTCAGCATATAACATTCCGATAGAAATGTATATGGAGAATGGACTAGTGGTCATCTGATTCTGTATCTTTTATCAGCCAATGTGAACTCCATTCCGTCTTGTAATCTTTCCCAAGGTTTGTGATCCTCAAGAAAATCAATTCCCATTATTAATTGTTCTAGGATCTTCCCTGCAACTCCTGTGATAGTAAGCTCCATTTCACCTATCTTCAGGCTTCCTTGATATCATCCAACTATTGGTTGTTGGAGATAATATAGAACATCACAAGGAAAAATATTATCCTTTTGAGTGATGTCGAATATTACTTCCACTTCTCGCCATTCTTCTGGACATTTCAGCTCTCCTGCTGTTTTGAAAACATCTGGAATGCGCTGAACTGTACTTGGTCTCCTTTCTTCCCAACGGCTGCTACTCGTCATTCTGTCCTGTTGGAAAGACATCCTTCTTGGCTCAACTCTTAGACTTCGACTTTTGTTGAAGACTGGTTGATCTTGTATTTTCATATCGATCTCCTTGATAGTTGGAGACTCAATAATCTCTGGTAAAACCACCCTGGCAAAGTCCTCGAAAATCCTTGGGACTTCAATAAATTCCTTTCTCAAGAATACTTCTGAATGATGTGTATTCGAGAGAGCATATGATATCTTGTATGTGATCGAGTAGGGTCTGTTCCCTTCTTTCATCAATTCGACTCTTTTGAAATCTTGATGAAGAGTTAAGACTCTGTTGAAATCTCGATCTCCCAAATTGTATGCAATTCTAGGATAGACATTAAATGCCAATTTTCCCGCATACAAATTTTCAGAATCGCTGCTCAAGGCATGAATCCTTGAGGTTTGAGATTCGCTTGTCAAAGATAGCAGATTGAGTGGCGAATCTATTCCTTCTTTGAATGTTGCTTTAATAATGACTCTTATAGCTCCGATATGAATCCATGAGAGTGTATTTGCAACTTCTCTTTTAACTCGCTTTTTTGATCTCTGTATTTCTCTAATAGGGACCAAGCGCATCTCGATCAGGTTCGGTAAACTCCATTGGAATGGCAAATTCTCGGTTGTTACCCCTGTTGATAATTTGGTGTTTTTGTTACAAAACTAATCTTATCCAATGCTTTTTCCATAGCTCCAATTGTAAATCCATCATAGACTTGAAGCTTTGGATCTTCCTTCATGATTCTCTTAAGAGTTTTATGAGAAACCGTCGTGTGAGAGAAGAATCTGACATATCCCCCTGATCTCTTGAAGAATTTCTTCTTCACTCACGATTATGAGGTGGAGTCACTTCCATCGTCGTCGAGAATAGATTTATTCTTCATAGATGCTTTCATCCGAGGGTATATTCTCAAATTGATACACATGTATAAGATCTTGATAGTAGACATCTTCCTCAATTTCGGTGTAGCTTCAAACTCGACTCCTCGTTTACGGTTGTGCGGACAATCGGTTGAGATATGTCCTCTTGCTCGCATGTCCAAGCAATTATAGTCTTTGAAACTTTCATTAGCTCGGTGTGAGCACGCCCTGAAAGTTCTTCTCCCTGGATTACTCTGGTACTTGCTTGATTAGAACCTCGATGATGAGGCTCTACTCTGCTTGATGCTAGTTTTGCCCCGATTTATAACCGGGCCTTTTGTTTTGACGAGAATCTTCTAGGTCTCCATGAAGACTGTTTTTTTTTTTTTTTTGATGCTTCCTCGGCGGTATGGATGGCTTAATCGTCCTTCTTCTTGTGCGCCTTGGTTGACCTCCCACAATTGTTGGGATGTCATTATCCACGCAACATAGAGGAAGCGCTTTGTTAATTCCTCTTAATCTCTTGTAATTCTGTCTGAGAGCGCTTGGTAGCACCATTGGATAACTTGGCCTTTAGGAAAGACATTTTTAAGCCCACGATTTTCTACTTGACTCCATCCTTGTATTCCCTCATAAGCATTTCTCTCCGGGACTCGGAAATCTTGGCAAAGAATAGCATGTGACTTCCTTTTCTTCAATCTTAGATTTCCTAGGTATTCGGTGAACAACTTGATATATTCGTCAATATGACAAATATCATATAACTTCAAGGCTATAGAGGGCTTGTTCATATCTCTTTCTTTTTTCATCTTCTAATCCCTCAAAATAACTTTGTCTTGGAGTGAACTGGATTTTGAATAGTTTTGCCATACCATCGACAATTCCTTTAAGTGATTCTCTGATGTGGCCGAACTTTTGTACTAGCATCGGTCATATCGAGGCAATCTTCACCGATCCTTCAAGACTCATTTCAAGGAGTAAAATGAATGAATCCTTTGTAAGATCGAGGGTTCTCTTTGAAATTCTCATAGTCAAGCCCATTCATCAATGAGAACTTCTCTATTTTTAAAATGCAGGATGTCAGATTTAACATCAACCCATATGGATGTATTGGGTCAAGGTGAGATCTTCCATAAGGCGTTTGATAAACATTCGGCCTTCCAAAGAGGTTGTCTAGTTCAAGAGAGGTTTCGACCTCTTGTCCCGAAAGTGGATCACTCCTAGTCGTGAAATCCCCGGCGTGTGGCATCCTCTTGTCCCGAGCTCCATGATTCGAACCCGTACTTTCTTCGACGTTAGGATTAACTGGTGGTGGTGGTGGTGGAATTGCTCTACCTTGTGGGTCATAGGTAACCAAAGGCGATCCATCACTGCGTTCATCTTTAAATCTACAATACCTAATCATCGCGAAGGATTACGCCGGTCATGTAGATCTCTAACATTCATCTTTTCCATATCCATCTTTTTTTAATTTTTGATGGATTTTCCTTTGATTAGAGCAATGAGCTTCTCCTTATCTGTCATCTTTCGTATAACTTCGGTTGGTTTCCCTTTTTGGTGTAAATAAGGTCTTGTCCCGAAATCTATACACTTTCTTTCCTCCGGAAGAACTCGGCTGTCCTCCAGGTTCTTGACTCGTTTTCGAATATCATGAAGGAGTTCAAGACGATATTTCACCATCGTCTCCATTGGTTGGATCGATGAACTTGTGTTGGTAGATGAATATGGCGGTTGCCATAAGTCGCGCACCGTCTTACGGACTTCTCTAAGATCTTCGGAGAACTTAGATTTGTCTACGGAAGTATCTCGTTCCACTCGGTACTCCATCGGGAATCATTGTTCTAATGGAAATTTTCATGAACCGTTTCTTGAAGGTTCATCAAGTGAACATATAAGTGCAGTTAAGCATCGAAGCGCTATAATATTCTCGCTTGCATTTTGCATTGCCTTAAGGTTTCCCGTCGGCTCCTGCTGTTTCTTTTTCTTCATGTTGGTATTCCCGATATGAAACCTGGTCAAGGTGTTCTTGTGCATACATCGTCAATATTTGACGATATGTCCTGTAAGGGGTACATCTCGGACAACGGTCCGGATCCATAATCTCGGAGTAATTTCTCCTCACCAATTGTTAATTACATAAATATAATAATTTTAACTAAAAGTTCTTAATAAACCTGAAGCTCGATACCAATTTTACGGCCCCTAAAACCTTTAAAAACTATTAGTTTACCTTTAATTCAATATAAGGGGTATTTTAGGGTTTTATCAAATAAAAAAGGTTATTTTTGAAACTTTTGAATAAGTGAGGCTAAAGTTGTAAGTTGGCTTTAAATTTAGGCCATTTTCAATCTTTTCCCAATTCTTTTCGTATCATTTTTACTTTTTAAATGTGGAATTCTGCATTTGAAAGTGCTCTCAAATTTGGAAAACAACCTCCCATATCCAATTTCCTATAATTGTCAATTAGCGATTAAAAATAATTACAAAAAAGCCCTTTAGGTTGGGGCTAATTACAAAAAAATAACCCGAAGTTTTGAAAATTGCAAAAACTCCTTGAGGTTTGATTTGTCTTACATTTTTCTCCTAAGAAAAATATTTCAAAAACTCTTGTGACATTTATAAAAGCGATTTACACCTTCCTCAAACTCAAGACATGATCAAATCGGGGTTTATTTCAATTTTGAAACGACTCGGGTTTTTTGTAATTACTGAATATCGGGATATTTTTGTAATTATTCCTAAAAATAAATTGAAATTAGTAAAATTATTAAGTATACATCTATATTAAAATTTGAACATATACAATTATTATTTTGATTTCGTATAGTACCTAATGGATAATAATTTAATTTAACCATATATCATTGTTTATGTCTGACTGCTTAATATATAAATAAACAAACAAAAATATTAATCAATATCAAATAATTATCTCCAAATCATGATGCTATTATAATTTATAAATCAACAAATACAGATATACATGTAAAATTAATTTATACATAATTCAAAAATAAATACAAAACCAATACATATAAAAATAATATCAAAATAAATTGCACTTATGTTGTCAAACAATTCTTTTACATTCTTATTTGTACTTCTATGAAGTCATATTTAATATCCGTTTTCATATTTTTGACTGAACTTTTTACAGTAAGTTTTAATAAGAAAATAATAGTATATTTATACATTTTATGGGATAAGGATTAATAAGTGTAGGTTGAGCTAATGGACTTTACCCATTAGGCTGAACTAATGGGCTTCACACATTGGGCCGATCTGTTAAGTTCCACGCATTGGGCCGATCTGTTGAGTCCCAGGCATTGGGTTGATGTTAAGCCACAAGCATTGGGTCGATCTATTAAGCTCATGCGTTGGGTTGATCTGTTGAGTTCACACGTTGGGCTGATTTGTTGAACTCACGCGTTGGGTCGATCTGCTAGGAGTATTAGGCTGGTCTGCTAAGATCATGCGTTGGGCCGATCTGTTAAGCCCTGCGTATTGGGCCGATCTGTGGAGTCCATTGGTTTAGGCTGTTAAGTCACTTGTTGGGCTGGTTTCTTATACCTTACTTATGGGACTGAGCTGCTTCGGTTTCTTGAGTAAATGAGAGGCTGATCCGCTGGGACTTGTATAATTAGCGAGTGTCATCGAGAGTGGGCATGAAGGAAGTCGAAGTGATGACCTGAGTTGTAACAGGTCAGCTCGGGCCCGAGGTCTTAGGAAGACAAATTAGGGTTTTGGAGATCCGATCCTATCTTAATCATGATTACATTACCAAATAAATATGAGAATCTCGAATTTTACGGAAACCCTAATCATGGCTAAGCTATAAAAGCCCAAGTCTAGGTTCATTCTTAACCTAATCACACTTTTTTTATCTCTTATATGGTATTTGCGCCTCTTTCTTCTTCCACAAGTTTCTGACTTAAGCATCGGAGAGAGCACGCTGGAGCACC
Organism: Rehmannia glutinosa; assembly: GCA_016081115.2. Taxonomy (NCBI): domain Eukaryota; kingdom Viridiplantae; phylum Streptophyta; class Magnoliopsida; order Lamiales; family Orobanchaceae; genus Rehmannia; species Rehmannia glutinosa. The sequence continues at coordinate 376,052 of JABTTQ020000412.1, forward strand.
CCTCCGGGCCCCCCTTTTGCAGGTTTCACGAAGGAGTTCGGTCGGAAAGCGAGTTCGCGGGAGAGGAGCATTTTAGGAGCAACCAAGTGGCGCCGTCTGTGGGGAGTTTTGAGCAAGGACATGAGCTTCGAAGAACGGTGGTTATGGAGGATTTACGGAGGTATTTGGCAGAAGACCTGAATCGCACACCATTGGGCGATACCCCAGGAGGAGTTACGCATAAAAATGCTAGACCTCCGCCACCGCTTGTGGTGGACGGTGATGGGCAGAGGATTCCGAGGGCGGGGGTGGATGAGCAAACGCCCATGTCTGGAGGAAGTGTTAATTTGGGCCCTATGTTTTTCGAACAATTGGGGGTTTCATCACTAAGGTCATCGAGCAAGCGGTGGAAAAGAGGCTGAGGGATGTGATTCTGCCACCATCTGTGGTCCCTCCGGCGGGAGAAAATGTAGCCCGGACGCCAAAGGTCGGTGATAGAGGTCGGCGGAATGTCACGGCGGAGGAAGTACACTCATCAAGAATGACAGAGCATACGTCAACCGAGGATCAGGACTGGTCGGAGCGAATGGATGATCTCCATCGCGAGGTGAGGGATATTCGTAGGAGGGTCGCGGGAGCACCGGGAGGGGCATCAATTCGGGTTCGGAGGGGAACTCCCTTCTCGGATGAAGTAATGGCGGACAAGCTCCCGTTTTCCTACCGAGCTCTGAATTTCAAATATGATGGTACCACCGACCCGTGGGACCATCTCTGCCGTTTTGAAAATCTTTGCTTTTCTACATAGGTTCACGGATGGCGTGATGTGTAGAGTTTTCCTACTACCTTGACGAAAACGGACAAAGAAATGATGGTTGATTAGCTTCATCAGGGTTCCATCAAGAATTTCGATGAGTTTAGCTCGGTGTTCCTCAATCAGTTTACGAGTTGTTGTAAATATCAAAAGGCGCCCCTAACTCTGTTCAGTATCAAACAGAGGGAGGGGGAGGGACTTCAGAGCTATATACAACAGTTCACGGCTGCAAACTAGAGGTTCTTTCGGCTAGTCCGGAGATCTTGGCTAATGCCCTAGCTTAAGGATTGAAGGATAGGGAATTTTTTGAATCCTTGGCCATAGAGCCAGCTAAAACATTCGATGAGCTGCTAGCTCGGGCAGAGCGGTACATTAACTTGGAGGATGCGAGAAAAATGAAAAGGGGAGAACGAGAGAAAATGAGGGATATGAAGGAAGATCGGGAGAAAAAAGGATCCCAGAAGAAGCCGAAGTCTGAGGCGATGGGTGGACGACCGAGGTACGAGAAATACACACATTTGGCTTTATCTCGGGGCAAGGTCTTTGGTGGCTATTGAAAGGCCCCGGAGGTGAGGTGGTGAAGAGCACATTCGGAGGCACCGTGAAGGCGAAGTGTAAGGAGTTTTGTAGGTTCCATAATGAGTATGTCCATACAACAGATCAGTGCACACACTTGAGGGATGAGATCGAGAGGCTCATTCAGGCAGGTCATCTAAGGGAGTTTGTGTATGTTGATAAGAAGAAGGAAAAAGAGGAGTACATAAGGGACAATCGCAGTTACAATCAACATCGGCAGGAGCCGAAGCGGAGGGGAAGGGAAGAGAAGAGCTACCTCCACCTCCGCCTCCACCTCGGTGGGCGGTGATCCAAATGATAGGAGGACCAGCGGAAGGAGACTCGAGGAGAGCTCGAAAAAGCTATGTGAGAGCAGCAGCCTCGGGTCGGGTGTAGGAGCAATTGGAGGTAGAACAGGTCATGTCGGGGCCAAGTATTCAATTTGGGCCAAGTGATAGCAAGGGTGTCGTGACACCTCATAGCGATGCTCTTGTGACCACGACCACGATCTCGAACTATGATGTGCAACAGGTGTTTGTGGATACTGGGAGCTCGGCAGATATCTTGTTCTATGATTACTACAAGAAGATGGATCTTCAGGTCGGATTGGAGTCGGTGGACACGACACTGGTCGAGTTTGCAGAATGAACCATTCAATCCATAGGTATGATTACTTTACCTGTCTCTTTAGGTAAGGAGCCTAGTCGTAAAACTAGAATGATTCGGTTCTTGATAGTAGATGCACCCTCTTCGTATAATGCTATGCTGGGTAGACCGTCGTTGAATGCTTTCCAAGATGTAGTGTCAGTATATTATTTGAAAATAAAGTTCCTCGTGGGGGAAGAGGTCGGTGAGGTCGGCGGAGATCAGTACATGTCGAGAAAATTATATGTGGAGAGTATTCAAAAGGCGGAGAGAGGAAATGTTTTCTATGATGATAAAAACAAGGATAAGATAATTAAACTTGATGAACCGGTGGAACACGTGCAACCTAATGAGGAGATGATGGTAGTTGAGCTGGTGCCAGGTGACCCTGATAAGGTCACCAAGGTCGGGAAGGGGTTGTCGGATGAGTTGAGGGAAGAACTGGTAGGAGTTTTGAGGAGCAATATCGATGTGTTTGCTTGTTCGGCGAAAGATTTGATAGGAATTGATCCGAGTATAGCTGAGCATAGGCTCAATGTGAACCCATCATATAGGCCTGTGAAACAAAAGAAAAGAAATTTTGGTCCTAAGAAGGATGCTATAATCCGAGCGGAGGTGCAAAAACTATTGAATGCGGGGCACATCAAAGAGATTCAATTTCCGGAGTTGTTATCTAACGCGATGCTAGTGCCAGAAATGGAGAATGATTGGAGGATGTGCGTGGATTTTCGAGACTTGAATAGGCAGCGTTGAAAAGAAAATTTGAGAATTAACTGCTAATGGTCGGTATAAGCCCAAAAAGTTTGTATGTTAACACAAACCTCTAGTGCATTCAATTTGTCAAAAATATTCATAATAAAAAAGTATTTTTGTCAAAAATATCTCGAGCAATGAATCTCGGTCTTGGAAAATGATTTTCTATCCCGAGAAATAAAAAAGGGCAAAATGTACAATTGAACTTAAAAATAACTAAAAAATCTTTGTTTGAAAACTATGGCTAAAAAATATTTTTATTATAGACAAATGACCAAAAATCCAACGGATTCAATTTATTTTAGTTGCTTGGCCCATATGCCTTTGCTTGACTAAACATATCAAGTATTCGACTAAGAAACTTGCATGTGTAGAACAATTTAATCTAATTAAGAGTAATATGTGATGAATATATTATATATTTGTTCGTCAATATACAACTTTCTTTTAACTTGAATGTAAGTTGTTCATTCAGTTCTAAGACAATATTCAATCATTAGGTTGTCTTAAAGAGAAAATTTGAGAATGAAATACTAGTGGTTGATAACAAGCCCAAAAAAATTATATGTTAACACAAATCCTCAAGTGCATTCTAGTTTTTGAAAATATTCATAATAAAGTTGGTTCATATTTGCTACCTTTTATTTGGAATTGCTTTACACATTATTTTAGTACAAATACTATTGACTTTCATTCATTATTCATTTATTCTCTCTCAACCCCGATTTGTCTTGAATCTTCCTTGGCACTCATGGATATCTGCAACCTCCATAAGCTGCATCAACACAACCATAAAACAAGTTATTTACATCTCATAAGTAATGATAGCTATAAAATCACACAAAAACATAGGTATACATATGTATATGTATGTATAAATATAGATATATGGATATATATTGACAAGGGAAGAGATATATTACAAGGATCGCCTGCAATTGTAACACCAACATCAAAGTTGCATGTACCACCATTTTTGTAGACCAAATTCAGAGCATAACTCGCATGGCTTACTATGGTATTAGGATCAAAACATGTACCACCTGGTTGAATGGCTGTACAATCCACAACTCCACAAGCATAGTTTATAAATGCTTGCAATTTGTCAGATGGAGCATTTGCTTGTGCTATGCACCAATCATTGGCCTAGAGTAACATGATACATTTCAATTTAAACAAATTTTTGATTATGATGAAATTGTTAGCAATTGGCACTAAATAATATTTAAGAAACAAATTCGATGTTAAATTATAAAAGAAAAAGTAAAAATCAACTTACTTGTTTCTGACCAACTGGTTTGGAGTGTGTTTTAGAAACATATGCAACACTCAAAAGGCAACATAAGAGAAACAAAAGGATGTTATTTTTCTCCATAGGGACTTTATTTATATTGCAACTGTTATTCAAATTTTCCCTATGAGAAAAGTTTGACAAGTTCATCGAGTTTAAATACTAGAGGCTACATGTTGAGTCATTTGCAATCAGGTTATCAAATTCATGGAGTATTCTTACAATCATTGTAATTTAGAGGGTATTATAAATGTTTAGCTAATTCTAACAATATAAGGAGAATGTTTTTAACCTTTGTAATAATGTTTAGCTAATTCTAACATTATAATAAATAATTTGTGTTTATTCAAATTTATTTTGATTATGTTGAATATCGCCCAAAAGTTATAAAAATAATGATAATTAAATATTAATTATTTTTAAAAAAATAATGATATATACCAATTGATAAAAAAAAAAAACTACTGCATAATTTCTTGCGTATTACGTACAAATTTTAGTAAATTTTAACATACAAGACTCTATGAAAAAATGCATGTCTTAATTAGAGAGCATGATGGTATATCATAATTATCATCGAAAATATATGATTTCATATTTAAACATCTTTGTCAAAACAATTTTAAATATGTTACTAAATTATGAGAATTACATTGTGTTAGGGAATAATTCATAGTATTCTTAGAATTTGTCAGAGTTTTTTAAGTTTTATTATGTAAATGTCATTGCATAACAATGAAAGGATTGCAACACCATAAACATGATTTCATGCACTTGTCTTGACTAAAATATTAACGTTTGAAAGGTTGTGAAAATTCAAAACATATCACTATTATGTGTTTTTTCTATTCAATACAAGTATAATGTTTGATCAGGACTGTTTCTGGGGCGTCAAAACGGGCCACCGCACAAGCACCCCGTTGGCAAGGGCCCGACGATCAGATTTTGTAATTGTTTAAAACATTATTTTTTATATGTAAAATAAAAGCGCATAGTTCGTTAAAAGCGGTAGTGCTCTCCTCCTGCGGTGAGGTCGTGGGAAATGTTGTAAAAAAAAAAAACGTTAGGCGCTAGTTAGGCGGCGAGGTTGAGGCCTAGCGCTGGCGGGGTTAGGCGGTAAGGGGAGCCTAACGCTGGCGGGAATAATTGGGACTAGACGAAAATTTTTTACAATGAGAGGTCATGGGTTTGATTCTACATCAAAAAAGTTACCTAAAAGTTAATTTTTTTTTGTTTACCAAATTCAAGCATTTTAATATCAGCCTAACAAAAGTTTCTTTTTTATTTGTTTACCAAATTTCATTTTTTTAACTCAACACCCAAAAATAGAAGTTGAATAAATTGAAATACGATGTTTCATTATTTTATATCTGATCAATGAATTATTTTTCGTTATACTGATTAATTAGTTATTTTTAAATTTTTTATATGAAAAATTGTCCTTTTTTCCACACCCAACCCTTTAAAACTAGGGCTGCAAATGAACCAAGCCGCTCGCGAGCTATTCGGGTCTCGGTTCGACAAAATATTCGTTCGAGATCGTTCGTCAAGCTTAACGAGCCGAACTCGAGCCTAAAATTCGAGCTCGAACTTTTAAACAAGCCGAACTCGATCTTATAGGTATTCGGCTCAAAAGTTCGCGAACATGTTCGTTTACAGGCTCGCGAGCTTAGGCTCGAGTTCGGTTCGTTTACAGGCTCGCGAGCCTAGGCTCAAGTTCGGTTCGTTAATTGAGTTCGTGAATGTGTTTGTTTACAGGCTCGTTAGCTTGTGTTCGAGCTCGGTTCGATAATTAAGCTCGCGAACATGTTCGTTTATAGGCTCGTGATTTATAGGCTCGTGAGTCTATGTTCAAACTCGTTTGTAAAATAATATTATTCCTTGTAACAAATTATATATCTAAGGATTAATGCTAGACAAAATATTAATCAAACTTACATAATCAAAATCGAACGAATCCAATAGTATAATATAAAATAATATAGTCTATATAGAATCACATATATAATAATGAGGTGTACTTATAAAAGTGCTAGTTTTGGATATTTTAAAATTATTTGGTTTTGTTAAAAATTAAAATATTAAGAAAATTTTAGGGAACTAAGAAGAGTCTAAACAAACTAATAAAATTCGTATATCACACGAGACTTACCTAGTAATAATTATAAATTTAGACTTAGTAATTAATGTGATCATCAACCAGTATTTATCATAAAATCATAAGCATATTACAAATGTTTAAAAGAGTATGTAAATTTTCAAAAATTTATAACTATCTAATAAACCAAATGAAACTAAAAGCATAATACATAATAATATATAGTCTATATTAAATCACAAATATAATATCAAACATATATACTAAAATAAAAAATAAAGTTGTCACATGTCATTTCCTCATCAAACTTGGATATTTGTTAATAACCAAGAATATAAAGGAAAAATAATATCAACTCTAAATTGTACATAGCTGACAAATAGTTTGGAAAAGTCAATGTTGATCCATTCAACTCCTTTGCATATTTTTATTGACAAAAATTCTATTAGTTCAAAATCTATATTTTTTTGTAGGAGATATTATCTCATTTAAATTAATAATATATTTTTGAATTTAGAAGATAACAAATTTAAAAGTAAAATAATCTAAAAAAAGAAAAAGATTTTATTAGTTCAAAATTGATATTGTTTATTGAATATATTCTCTCATTTGAATTAATAATATATTTGTGAATTTAAAACTATCTAATAATATGTTTGATCAACCATACGAAACCAAAACAGAGTAAATTCAATAGTATTATAATATATATATATATGTATATATATATATAACTATCTAATAAACCAAATCAAACTAAAAATATAATATATAATAATATAGTCTATATATAAGCACAAATATAATATCAACCATATATACTAAAATAAAAAATAAAGTTAAAATATGTCATCACCTTATTAATCTTGGACATGTGTCAACTTTTCATTCTCTTAATCTCATGTGGCTGCTTCACATTTATCTATGTGGCATTCTATGAACAAATTTAAAAGATAATAAATAATCCAAAAATTATATCAGGATTCATCTTTGAAATTTAATTTTTTTTAATATTTACCATATTAAATAAACTGCAAAAAACAAACAAGAAAGAAAAATTGTTGGCATTGATAATTTTTTAACAATCGAGAATATAAAGAAAAAACAATTCAACTCAAATTTGTACACAACTCACAAATAGTTTGGAAAAGTTAATGTCGAGCCATTTATCTCCCTGCATATTTTATTGACAAAGATTGTATTAGTTCAACATATATATTTGTTTTCTATAGAATATATTCTCTCATTTGAATTGACAATATATTTTGAATTTAGAAGACAACAAATTTAAAAGACAAATAATCTAAAAATCAATGATTCTATCTATACTATTTTAAAATTATATTATATTATATTATATTATATGTATAAATATATAGAAAATGAGAAAGGAAAAAAATAAAAAGATTTTATTAGTTCAAAATATATATTGTTTATTGAATATATTCTCTCATTTGAATTAATAATATAATTTTGAATTTAAAAGATAATAATTTTAAAAGATAACAAATAATTAAAATTTCAAGGATTCTATCTATGCTATCTTTTGAAATTTATTTGTGAACAAATCACATGTAACACACTGGTGTTACTCTAATTGAAGCATATTTAAAAAAGTGTTGGTTTGGAATATTTTTAAATTATTTGATTTTATTTAAAATTAAATTATTTTAAAAAATTGAATAGTTTGGTGAGAACTAAAAAGTATTTAGTCTAAAAAACCAACAAAACTCGTGTATCATATGAGAGTTACCTAGTATTAATTATAGATTTTGACTTAATAATTAATATAATTATTTTATCATAAAGTCATAAGCATATTACAAATGTTTAAAACATCACATATAAAATTTAAAATATTAATGTTATTAATAATTATCCAAAACTAAAATTTATTAGTTAATTATGATTCTGAAAACTTATGGTAATTTCATTTATGGTTTGCTTTTTAGTAATATGTAAGATTTTTACTAACTCTTATGCATTTGATTTTTACTTTTTAATGCTACAATAAGTGATTTAATCTTAATATGATAGTTGATTAAAAAATAAGGACAATTTAACATATATTTTAAGCTTTAACGAACTCGAACTCAATTTTTAATGAGCTCGAATTCGAGCTTAACCATATAACGAGCCTTTACGAGCCGAGCTCGAACTAAGCTCGTTAATATTTAAACGAGCCGAGCTCGTTAAGCTTAAACGAGCCTTTAACGAACCAAGCTCGAGCTAAGCTCGTTTAAGCTTAAACGAGCCTTTTACGAGCCGAACTCGAGCTAAGCTCGTCGAATATGTTAAACGAGCTTTTTACGAGCCGAGCTCGAACTGTTCGCGAACTACATAGTTTTTAAACGAACTGAGCTCGAACTCTATTAGGAAAGCTCGAATCGAACTCGAGCCGATCCAAAAACTAAACGAGCCGAGCTCGAGCAAGTTTCTGTTCGGCTCGGTTCGGCTCGTTTGCAGACCTATTTAAAACATAGAAACAACCATGTGTTTGAATTGCTTCATGGGATGGTAAAAAGCATAAACTATTCTATCACTATTGTAATTTGTATAAAGTACAAAAGAAAGTTGAAAAAAATGAAGCATTGCACATCTTCTACAACTCTCTTCATGATCAAAATATTTTCAAGTTAGTATTGTCTTCGGTCCAAGTTGAAAAAAATGGAGCACTGCACATCTTCTACAGCTCACCTTGATAAAATCTGATGAAATTTCTGCATTATAAAAGAGGTACCCACCCTTTTTTGCAAAAAGTAGCCTTTTGCACTTGAGATTTTTACTGGCCATTTATTTCACACAAATTATAATATGAGGGTGCACACTAGCTGCATTATATATACTTGATAGGAATCTTGTTGCAGAAAAATGATGGCTCACCAATAGTCTTTACATGAACACAAACCATTCTTAAAGTGATGAAAACGAACACGATCTCTTACTATAATTTCTCTATCGTAAGATTTCGAGACAAATTTGGTGAATGAGTGGCAATCTTTACACACTCTTAAATTCTTCACAATCCGAAGACAAGTTCCTTCATCCGTTCGCAACAATCCTAGAGCTAACGCCAACTTTTCGCTGTGACACGAACCACTTTTCTTCTGAAATCGTTCGAACTCAGATTCAGAAACTACATTCATCAAATTTCCCAAATAACCAACAATAGTAGCCTCATGAACCATCTCTTCTAATTTTCCATATATTTTCTCCGAATCATAATGGGACATGTCATTCACGACAAACTTATGAATCTGTCCATCAATTTCGATCCAACTCCAGCTTTGAGTTGTCGTTAGGCCTTCGTGTTTTATCAATTTCCTCATTTTCACCACCCCATGAAGATCTCTAGCGTCGGTATAAATTCCAGCTAGAAGCATGCAGTCCCCAGCATTCAACGTTCCAAGTTCGTTTAACTTTCTCATCGCCTTCTCACCGTTATCAACGTCTTTATGAATCTTACATGAAGCTAAAAAGGTTCGCCACAGAATTGTACTACTGAAAAATTCAGAGTTCTCAATAACTTCGAGTGCTTTATTTAGCTTACCGGCACGCCCGTATAAATCAACCATGCATCCATAATGCTTGACATTTGGTTTCAAACCAAATTCCGAGCTCATTAACTGGAAGTACTCAACGGCATCGTTCACCAAACCTTGGTGACTACACCCACACAGCAAACCAAGAAATGTAACAGAGTCGGGTTTCACTCCAGCGATCGACATTTTCTTGAAAAAAGAAATTGCTTCGTCCCCGAAACCATGCACGCCATACCCGACTATGATCGAGTTCCACGAGAAGATGTCTCTCTTTTTCATCTCATTGAACACATTAACAGCCTTGTCTAAGCTACCACATTTGGCATACATATCAATGAGTGCATTTCCCACATAAACATTATCCAACAGCCCCTTTTCAATCCCCAGCTCATGCAACTTCACACCGATATTCAGGGCACCTACATGAGCACAAGCAGATAGGAAGTTAACGAGACTGAACCCATCAAAACCAACATTCATAATCTTCATTTCATCAAACAGTTTCAGTGCTTCATAATGAAAACCCATCTGGGAATAACACGAAACCATCGAATTCCACGTGACTAGATCCCTCTCAGGCATTTCATCGAACACCCTTCTCATACTATCTAATTCCCCAACCGCTGCATAAGAGCGGATCAAATTGGTACAAACAACCACATCTAATCGATACCCAGATCGTATTATCGACCCATGAATCTCCTTACACTTACTTTCAGCCTTGGTTTTTTCACATGCCTTGAGCAAGAACGAGAAAGTGATACTATTCGGGGGAGAAGTGCAATAGGAGACCATGTCATTGTAATAATTGATGGCTTGTAGAGCATTTGGACTCTGAGAAAAGGCTTTGATAATAGAATTCCAGTGTAGTGTTAGTGGGTTCTTGATTTGGTGAAAGATGATTTGACAAACAGGTAAAGAATTGTGGAGAGCGTAAGAGTTCAAAAGTTTGTTTGAAATGGAGGGAATTGTGAAATAACCGTTAGTGATGATTTGGGCGTGTATTTTGGCAAGTGTGTGAACATTATTGCATTGGTTTAGGAGGTTAACAAGCATGATCCTTTCAATTGTCATTAGCAAAGTAAACGAAAATAAAAATATTGGGGGCGATTGTAAATAGTGTGGTTGAAACTCTGCCTTGATGTCATAGAATAAAAATCCAAATCACCTCGCAAGGCCCCTCAACTTTCCAGCCAAAATTAATTAAATAACAATAGAAGTGAGACAAAATAGTAAAAGAAATAAATTCATGGGTTATTAATTGCCAAAAATACCATAAGGTTCAATCTAATTACCAAAAAGATTATCATTCAAAACTATAAATATCCACTTAACATTTGTTTCTATTTTTCAAATTGCACCCTTAAGAGAAGTTTATATTAAGTAAATACAAACCTCAAGAAGGTGTTTGTAATACTATATAAGGTGGTAATTGTAATCTTGAAAGTTAATGGGAGTTCTTTTGTAATTAGGCTAAATTTCAGAAGTAATTTTTGTAATTTAACCCATAAATTAATGTAAACTCGAACATTGCCTGGATGAATACACAGTAGAACCTGTATACTGTCCGAAATCCCAAAAGGCAAAAGCTTAAATAGTTACAAAGGCTGCTACATTTAACAAAATCAGTCAGTTTTGGTACTAAATATCGATGCAAGAACTTCAACTGCCAATTTAAGGACCGCAACTACTTCTTCTTCTTAACTGCGCCAGCCTTGGTCTTTTTCTTGGCAGATTCTTTCTCAGTTTTATCAGTTGTCTCCTGTTATTACGTTTAATAAACAATCAGAAAAGCAAATGAGATGTATCATAACAGCCAGCCATGTGACAAGTAATTTGAAAAAAGCAAAACAAATAAGTGTGCACATGACTCCTTCCCATTGTTGGCCTTAAAATTGGTGTACAGACAAAAGACCGTGATTTTAGAGCAGCATGAATCACACAAGGATTACAGAAAGGGTATCTTACCAGCATATAATATGGTGAATTCAACTGGATATGTGCTATATAACTAAGAGGGACATACAGTTTGCTCTGAGAGCTACTGCGTATGTGCTCACTGGTATATGACTTTCTCATTGAACTATAGATACTCTAGTAATTCATAACTTAAAATTGGTATCAGAAACTCTCTCATGTAGTTTTCCATTGAAAAAGTAACAATGGATCTAATTACTAACGGACAACAATATTTACTGTTAAAGAGTACAGAGAGCTCTGAAAAAATCACAATACAAAAGTCTTATTTAGCAATTACGGCGGGTTAAGTATTCTGAAAAAAATCGATAATAAAGTTAGTCGCTATATCATTTCATATACAGTACTAGTTGCAACAACTTTGTTAGTGGCGTAACTACGGCGTAGCATAGTTATATATTCGGGTTCACCGAGGCTTTTTAATTTCATGTGCCACTGCACAAACTTCTGAAAACATCATGGACTGGTTCAAGTCGAACCCAACAGATGCAAGGCACTACCATGGCCTTAGGTCTGTGAAAAAAATGATGCTTTCATAGCATACACCTTAAGAATGAATAGAGGTTTTGGAATTGCAGGAATACATCTAGTTCCCTAGTCCCAAAAGTCATCGTAACCTTTTCGAGTAGTGATTTGTAAAAAAGTCCAGAAAAAGGATTAGACATTAAAGATTTCCAATGAATTTAAATCCATCATCATCATCAACTGCACCTTATCCCACTATGTGGGGTCGGTGGTGTGAAGTTTATAGTGTCAATTAATTGTCTAAAATTAGTTAACACCACAAATTCACACAAAAGGCAAAGTGGATTCACACAAAAGGCAAAGTGGCAAATTTTTACGCCGGATGCCCTTCCTGACGCAACCTTCCTACGAAGGAGAAATGAGATGAAATTCCAAAACCATCATCATCATAAGTTTTTCCACTTGCATGGAAAATTGTAGCGGCCCGCCTTCCAAATCGACGACTGTCCCCACAAACCAATACAAGTCTTTCGGTGCGCTTTTCCTCAATCACGCGCGCACCCGAGAGAGCTGACTTCCAGGGTCACCCATCATATAACTGCTGGGGCCAAGACGCTTAACTCGGAGTTTTTATATGATGAGCACCAGAAAAGAAGATGCATCTTGTTGATATGAGTAGTACCTATCAAATATTTTAAGCTCTCCTCAACTGTATAGTCCCATACCTACACAGTCTCAAAATCTCCTCTTCTTCGGGTGTGAGATCGGTTCATTCATGTCCCCCTCTGCCTAGAAGCCTGCCAGGAGCCGCTCCTTGTCCATGCCTTCTTGCACCGGCGATCACTCCCCGCCCTCTTCGGCCCCGGGCGTTACAAAAATACGATGAGACGGAGATGAGTTGAGATAGTTGTTCTAGTCATATCCCATTACATAATTGATATAGTAAAATCAACATGTACATCATGGAACATGACCAAAATTTAAATCCATCATAATGATTGAAAAATTAACTCAAAATAATTGCTAATGAATTTGAGATCCATAAAACAGAAAATTATCCTAAAGTGCAATGGATTTGTTTATAATTGATTTGAACTCTTTACCGCTTAAATCTTTCAAGTCAAATATACTTTACAGTCTTTGGAAGGTAAGCTCCTCCAACAGGGACAGGCATGATAAAAGAATAAAGCAAAAAACTGAAGTACCAGACATTGTCAACAAACCTTCAAGCAAAAAGCAATAACATCAAACATTGACAATTACCTCTTGTAAGCAGATAGCGATACAGATCAAAATATGCAGAAACAGATATATTCAAAAAAAGAAATTTAACTTTTTTAACTGCTCTTAAAAATCCAGGGTACAAGAAGATAGCTTTTAAAAACAAATACATGAGATTATGAGCACTACATGTCAGCTTGGGCGAAACCATAAATAAAATTAAATGACAGATAATTTTTACTATTAAAACATCATGGGCAATAGAGGCTAACAGTAGCAAATTTCACCTAGAAACTAAAGTCAACAGCGGATGGAAACTGTCACGAATCTTCCATCTATCCAGGATTTACTACGGAATCATAACTGAATGTCCAACCTAGCAATCACAAAAGAATTTATGACAACAATGAACAACATACCTTTCGTTTAGCAGGTACTGATGCGGTAGCAACCGGTTTAAAGAATGATTCTAACCTGTTAAGAGAAATAGAGTGAAAAAGTGATACTATATCAAGGTAAAAATTTAAATTGGATTTTTAATCATTCAATCGATTCATACCGCCCCTGAGATGATTTGTTCTTCGCTGCCTTGATCTTTTCTATTGCCTAAACAATACGGATTAGACAAAAATGTGACACCATTTCTCTTCTCTGGCAGTTAGGGGGGGAAGACACTATAACATAAACAAAAATGGCCACATACCTTAGTTATTCTGTCACTGTTGAACCCATTTTCATTTACCAAAAAGCTTATCAAACCCTGAAAGATAAAAAGATATAATGAGTCATCAAACATCAAATTGTCATACAGGAAAAAGCCAAAACCATCTAAAAATGTTTTCCAAAGTCAATCACTTCTTCATCTGGAGGAGACCACTTAAGCTCAAGTTGATCATCATCAATGAAAACTGATGGTTCTTTAAAGAGCCTTCGAGCCTCTTGATATGGCCAATCGTCTGGTATTTGGTATCTACAAGAATAAATATATAAAAAAGTTGTCACAAAAACTTCAACGGATGAGAAGCATCATATAGACATGCACGTGAATGTAAATTATCATGAAAAACAAAAAATTACTTGCACAAAACAATAGTAATATAGCATGCACCCCTCTTTCCTGTAATTTTATTCTACCAATTTAGTGGAGTCAGATAAATAGTCAAGATCACAATGCATGCACTTTGACTGTCTTTGAGAGAGAGTGCAAGATAACCTCAATAATCCTCGATGATTTTCAAGGTGATGCATTCACTTTTGCTGGATAATTCTAGTCCATATAATCATTATAAATCATAAACATGCAAGAAGCACCCATCCGAGAGAGATAGAAAGAATAGAGCACATAAACCTATAATCCTCAATGATTTCCAAGGTGATGCATTAACTTTTGCTAGATAATGTTGAAGGTAGTAAAGACATAGACACATATATATACGCACATTTGCTGGGCAGTGTTGTAGGTGGACACGCAGGCATAAAAATCATAAACAGCCAAGAAAGCAGGAACTTCAACCCAACAGATACAAATGGAAAATAAGGGCTCGTTTGGTTTTGTTTCCAAGATGAATTTCCTCCAGCATCTTCAATGACCTTTGTTATGTGTGAAACTTGAGATTATGTTTGGACGAATGACATAAGACTTAGAATATATAGGTTTTAAAAAATGAGAAAATGTTTGGTTGAGTGTATATTTTGTAATTCCTATACGAGAACAAGAGCTGAAAAATGAGATTGTGTTTGATTTAATGTTGGAATTGCTTTTTTTATGGATTCAAGAATATTATATTATTTATATTTGTAAGTGGTGGGCCCATGCTGAAATATTTAAAATGTAAGAAGATAATATGTGTAACGATAAGTATTATTCTAAATTATGTGTAATGATTGTGTCTTAGTTTTCTAAAAATGGGAAATAGAGAATGAGATATGTTGAGTGAAAATTTGGTAAAACAAATATAAAAAATATGATCTCAGTCTTCTGAACAGTTACAACTGGAAAAAAGCCTTTGAAAAGAGAAACAAATGTAGCCTAATATACTCATTAGCTTGCATATCCCAAATATGTGACTCTACAGAGCTAGTCACTACTGCAACTCTCCCCCCGGGGTAATAAGGAGAGTTTGACTCTGAAAAGGGCGTTCAATCTTAGTCATGAAGTCCAAGGTAATAATTAATAAAGAAACCAAACGGAAACAAAGTAAGATATATGGCATAGTTAAAAGGGTTATTCATTCCAATTGTATTGCTTATTAACTACTTTATTGACAGTCCTCTGGAATAATTAACTTTTACAGCATTCTCATCAAGTAAAAAGTTGGATGTTGAAACATAAACTTACTTGGAGACTAAACTACTCACATTTAAGTTAACCGGTATTTTTTGAAAAATAAAACAATTACACATCCTCCATTTGAATTAACTGAATCAGAAAACTTTAGCATTTGAGAAAACTATGTAGCACCTTTCTTTACTGATATTCTCTAGGATGTTCTCGATCGAGCCATGTTGGCGAATCAGCTTCAAAGCAGTGAGTCCCCCAATACCTGAGAAATAGAGCTTACATGAATTAAAATCGATATTGGGAAGAGGATTTTTGTCCGTGCCAGCCAGGGCTGAGGGTTAGGAGGTAAGACTGGGAACAAGGTATGCTCCACACCTGAGTGAGCATAATCACATAAAGACAACATATGTGACCACATAATGCGATTGCAAATTCCCAGAATACCTAGTTAAATATCAGCCAGAGTCGTTTCTGAATCTTATTTTCAAATTTAGCCCAGTGCAAGTTATTTTCCTGATCAAATTTATTTAGCAGCACTGTCACAAATTCAGACCCCTCTACTACAAGCACTTTCCAGTTAACCCAATGCATTACCAGCAAGCCTAAAACGCATATCAATTAATTATTTTCTCCTAATATGCTTCCTACTTTAAGAAATTAACCTTTTTTTAAAAGGGAAAAAAAAAAGAATGCCCAACACAAGATAAACAAAAAAGTCTTTATTTTCTTGGAGTAAGTTATTCAAATTCCCTAGACAAACACCAGGAACAAAATGTAAGGCAATCTGCTGTTAGATTTTGATGATGATAAGTACTGAGGCAAATTGTTGTTAGATTATGATGAGGATAACTAGGCTAAGACCCTAAAACTCTTGTAAAGACTAGTTCAGGCAACTCAAGACTAGTTGAAGAAGCAAACTTCTCATCTCCAGTCAGGTATTGTTCAGAAGTCCAGATACTGAACTGAAAGACTCACTCTGGAGTGGAGCATGCAAGCTGCAGCTGAGTAAATGGAAACAGTCCAATTCAAATGGATCAATCTTCAGGAAACGACATATCCATATAGAAACGACAGTTGAAACTCTTGAATCTCAAAAATTAGGGTGACGACGACAAGTGCATAGACAGAGGAAGGAAGCATTGAACAGGAAGATTTTCTTGGAGCCCATGCATAGAAGGAGAGAACTTGAAAACAAACTTTGAGCTTGCAATTTTCGAATTCAAAAGAAGCGCAATACTCCGAAGCATCTGAAGCAGTTCACTAACTCAGTATTACAATTTTGCAATTCAGTGTAAAGGGTGCTAAACGAACACATGAATATCTTTAGTTGTTAGCTTAACTTTAGGTACGCGAGCTAATGAGAGTTGACTCTTTGCAGAGTACTGAGTTTGTGCAAGACTTCCGTACTAGAAGTAGAACTATAAAACTGGGAATCTCTAGTCATTCCTCCAGGCATTGGGCAAGAGTGGACTAAAAGAATTATACAGCGTTTGAATCACTAAAAATATGTGCTTACTTTACAGTCATTGCATTCTTTAGTGCACTGATCATAATGTTGCTTTGACAAAATGTCACTAATGCTTTAAATCAATGCATTTTCTCTTATTTCTGCTGTTCCACTCAACTGACACCTGAATCAAATCTTCATAACTGTTGGAGGGTGTTTGGCTAAACTTATTTAAAAGATCTTACAAGCGCATTCATCTTATAACATTTTGGATATTATTTAAAAATAAATTGTTGAAGTGTTTGGGTAAAAAAGATGACGGGGCATTTAAAATGTTAGTAACGACAATTTTGTAATTTAAATTAGAGATTACCAAAATTAAATGAGGTTATTAATATAAGATCTCCTTTTGGAAAAAGGTCGGGATCTCTTTACTTCTTTAGAAACAGCTTGTAAGCCTTTGAACAATTTTTGTAATATAATTTTATAAGCTCTTTCAGAAAAATATTACCAAACAACGTGGAGCTCATAAGCTCTTAGAACAACTTATAAGATGTTCTAAAGAGCTTATAAGCTCAAACAAACACTCTCTAAGTTGATTAATTGAACTTAAAAGTAGTATAGTAACTCTCAAACAGAACACATACTAAGTTTCCAACAATGAATACAAGCGTTTAATTAGCAAATTCTGAAAGATCTATTCCCCCTACCCGACCAACACAAAGCAATATTACCTTTAATGCTATCGCAGTAATCGCAACCAGAGAGAATGCAAAGGTCTATGAATTGATCCATTGTGAGATTCAATTCCTCCAGAACCTGTATGATATAAAAGTGTCAGAAACAAAAAAAATACAGAGAATTGAACGATAACTTCTTAGCACCTTTGAGACTTCAAATTCCATCACCGGGATTTTTTTGGAACTAGGATCCATCAAATGGCGCAGAAACCTTGGAGCTCCAAATGTGAGGGAATCCATGTCTTCAGAGGCAACAGCATAGACCTGATGTGCAAATAAACTTCAGGATATATTTATGGAGCATATTTAGTGATCACATTTATTGAGCTGAATCACTTTCTTAGTAGAGTCTGAAGTCATGATTCTATGCGTGCTCTGATGTAGATGTAATATTTTCTCGGTTATTTTCGTAAGAAATGGATATGTAAAATTTCAATTATCATTCCTACAAAAGTTATTTGGCAATAACCATGAAATAATATGCATATTAGCATCCAAAATTCATTATGTATCACGACAAAAATAAATACCTTGTCTGTTTTGCAAAGTGCGGCACACTGTGCTTCTGCTTCGGAAGGAGCCTAAGCAAGACGCCAGGTCAATATTATCACAAAAGAACCATCTTACTCCCCACTCCAGGAGGAAGGATGAAGTTTCTTAAGCCAGAATACAAGGGTAGATGTACGAACTATGTGAAAGCAAACAAATTTTATTGAACTATAATTATTGCATCACCTCTATCACTGGTACTCCCATAAGTCTAAGAAGCCTTTTGCAGTCTTCATTGTGTTGCTTCGTGACCTGTGTAAATAAAAAGTCCGAAATTGCTTCAAATATGTAGCTCCCTAGTTATGTTATTTATGCAAACCTTAAAGGAAGGAAATAAAAGAACATGAACGTATTAAAAAGCCTTTTGCAGTCTTCATTGTGTTGCTTCATGACCTGTGTAACTAATGCGTGAATGTCCGAAATTGCTTCAAATATGTAGCTTCCTAGTTCATTTTATTGACGCAACGAGGAAGGAAATAAAAGAACATGAACGTATTAAAAACATAGGGACATAAGTATCACATGATTCAACTATGCACTGTGGCAAGACATGCTTTTAACCAGTTGAATTTCAAAGTTCATGTGAAGCTGAATTCTTGAATTCCATTAACTTCAAAGAGAACATGGCCGTTGCCAGCTACCAGATGAAAACTCGTCATCTTTTCCGTGTAAGTAGTACTGATGAGTATTTCATGTACAACTAAAAAGGTTGAACATATCCCAAGGTTATTTTTTGGTCATGCCTTTTCAGGAAAATAATATTTTTCTTAAAATTATAAAATGGGTCCATGTACCCATACAGAGTTGACAGAAAAGTTATTGACGAATTTCTGATTAAACTTATATTAGTTGTTCTAATTATATGAAATTCAAAGTTTCTCACGTTCATTAGTGTTTATGAATACACACACATATATGTATATACATTCTTACAAACCTCCAACTCAGAATTGCCTTCAACAAGGTATGCATTACATAAAAGAGCCAAGTATATTAAAATTTATTACTATAGAACCAGACAAAACCACAGATCTGAAGGGTCAGCAGAAATCAAAGCATTCTACAAGCATACCTTTACTGTTCTTTTACTGAATTTTTCAATATCCTCCTTGTTCCCAGTCTGTAATGACAACAAAAACAGTACATTGTGAGACAGAGGGAATCGATGAGAAGAAGGGTCATAGGGGTTAATCAGAGGGAGCAGATGGGAAATTAGAAGAAAGATATAAAAGATTATTTTGTGAAGGTCTTCAGATTAAAAGATCAACCTCTAGAGCATCATTTAGGTCCTCAGTAGCATCAGCTCTTTTCGAATATCTGCAGTCACCGGAATAAAAAATTAATGAGTGTGATCAACAGTCCAAGATCAATAACTGAAAATAGGCCAAACAATGAGCGAAAGTGGAGCATCAAATACCGTTTTGCAAGTTCTTGTTTCTTTAGATCAGGAGGCTTCCCATCAAAAACATAGCTATAGTACCAAAGACCAACACCTTAGAAAAGCTCAATGATTTTCAAGATATGAAATAAGTACCAGCATTAGGAGGTAAGGAAACAAATTACACTGGTTTGATTCCAGCTTCCAAAAGTCTGATTGTCCTTGTGAACATCCCTTGCAAATGACTAAAAGAACACAATTAAAAAAACAGTACAACAAATACAACAATTAGAATGGATATTGGGATATCAAATATAATGTAAACTAATCAAACTACTATCTCTTTAAGATGTATCCTAATGACTAATTATAAACACATCAATGTGTTTTTCAGCTGCTTGCGAGTGTGTGAATGTGGGACTTCTAATATTTTCTCAGACAATAGTTTCTGCATTCACTTCTATAAATGTGAGGATAATAGCAAGAAACTTGCTTTCCTGGCATACTTTTCGGATCAAAATGCTATGAAATTAAATTTATGGGAAAAAAGACTCCAACGGAAAAAAAAATAGCTTGCTACAACAGTAACAAAATAGATGTAGAGCCTTTACAAATTTTGTAAATAGGCATCTTCAGTACATAAATGAGCAGGTGGTCCTTAATTTCAGATAGGACTTCAATTATTATCCATTTTTGTATATTAATTACTGATTCCCATGAAAGAAACCACCTTTCAAGTAGAAGTCGAATACCTAGTCACTTCACCAGATTCATTGGTGAGCATTTCAGTGCCGCTTCTTCCAACGACAATCTGAAATTATCAGTCACCATAAAATCGTCAGCATTGTGTGTCGCACGGAGTTTTTCCATTCCATTCATTACACTATTTTATAAAAACTAATATCAGAATCTACACTCAACAAAACCCATATATTCATACCTTTTGGACTAACTAATCTATTTAGCATGCATAACAGGCTACCAAACTACAAGCAGTTGTTTCTAAGAATAACAACATATATTAGTTCATTCACAAATTAAACATGGTCAACAGACTCACTAACTTTTTTCAGCGAGTCCCAATATCATTTCTTCATAAGTAAACAAAGATTGTCTTTTTGTTCATAGAAATTAGAATTGCACACATACTCGGGAGGTGAATACACACAGAAAGGGGAGTGTACATACAAGGAATTGGTATATGCTCATGCTGGCATCAATGGCAATTTTCCGGCCAAAGTAGCTCTCAAATTTCTGCTCTTTCATCGCCTTGGGTGCATTATCCGCTAGCAGCTTCGTTAATCCCTAAAATCGCAACATAGCAAAATTAAAGTTTACTAAATGAAATATAATGTGTGTGTGTGTGTGTGTGTTTGTTCCAGTGGAGTTGAATATCGGCGAATTGATACCTTTATTCCCATTTGATTTTGCAGAAAACTAAGGAAATCGCAGTGAATTTGTGTATATGGTTAGAAAGAAGTGGAAGCCGGGAACTGGGAAGTAGGGTTTTTGATCCTTTCCCGCCTCTTTTAGAGAGCCTTTATGTAGATAGACATTGACACGTGTGTTCTAATTTTGTTTTATTTTTTGGTAAGACAAATAGGAAAATTTATTTGAATTTTGTGTTGAGAAGCATTCTGGAGTTAGACACAATGAAAAAGAAAATGTGTAACTCTTCATAAATTTTGACAGGTGATAATTTTTTACACCAACCTAACACGTTATAAACAATTTATATTTTAGGCTTGTTACGTTCGAACTAAAATGGGGTCCAACAATGGGGAACATATTTCATGTTCCATTTTTTGCCCTTCATGTTCTACTACATTGGATGGTGGACATGTGTTAGTAAAATAATCATGTTAGTTGATTTTTTAGATGTATTTACATGTGTCAAACATTCAATGAAGTGGAACATGAAATAGAATAGAAAATGGGAACAGGAAATCTGGCCCCCCAACAACAGGCCCGTACCTGAACACATGTCCAATATGCTGGGGCTTAGGGCCCCAAATATTTAGGGGCCCATTTTTTTTTCTTTTTTATGTATATATGAAATGAACAAAAAAATCAATGAATGATGGTTATTGTAGAAATCCGATGAACACTATATGAAATTGCTCTGGATGTCATTAAATTTGTTGTATAATTAGAGGAATAATTACAAAAACTACCCTTGAGGTTTGGCTTAATTACAAAAAAAATACAGAAATTTGATGAACACTTCCAAAAAAATTGGCCCATTTTAGGATAAATTATTAATGAAGGAAAAATCTCATTTTAGGAAATTCAATTGGAAAATTATGAGAAAACCAAGAAATACCAAATTGGTACAATAATGATAAGAAAAATAATCTCCAAACAATAATGTTTATAAAACCGAACAAACCTCAAATGAACAATTGAAAAATAAGTTGGAAACATATCAGTATTATGAATAAAATTTCAAAACTCATTTTTGCATTTAGGTTGTTGCTACGGTAAACTTCACTTATTTATTGATGTACTTGTTTACTGTTTTAAAACATGTGAGTACTAGAATAATTTGATATATCTCGCCGGCATATTAATTTCAACTTATTATATAATTATTATTACAATTAATTTTTTGGCCGATTTAAAGTAAAAATCTAAGTTTTAAAAAAAAATGGTCGCGATGGCCCATTTTCAGAATCTCGCTTAGGGCCCTATGAGGCACAGGCCCGGCCCTGCCCAACAATGGTCTAGCGAGGAATTATTTTGGGGTTGGCCGATACATATAAATAGGGTGGGCTAAATTAAAAAAACAACAAAAAATCATATAAACGATAATTAATTTTTTTTAAAAAAAATCCAAGTACTTTTTTTTTAAAAAAATGTGTCTGAATAATACAAATAATAAACAAGTTCGTTTATAGTTAACCTAAAATGACCCGATTAACCCATTTTGTGTTATTGTGTTGTCTTTGTGATTTTCTTTTTTTGATTGATTAAATGGGTTGTTAGTATGATAATTGAATTTTAAAAAAATAATTGGCTAGTATCTATCAAAATAATTTCCAAGTTTAGAGTTAACTCATATAATAGGTTATTCGTATTTTCATTGGGAAAGTTATTAATGAATAAAATATTAATAATTAAAATCAATATCATAATATTATTTTTTTTAGTGAAAAGATAAACTTTTATTGATATGAGTCGGCCAACAACGCCGGTATTAACCACAATAAATCGCATTCTTCCCATACTTGAAAAGCAAGCGAAAGAACACATGATTTACTAAGGAACGAGACACATTATTACGTTGTCTATGAATAAAAACATATGAATATGCCTCTCGAGCAATGATACTAAGGAGTAGATATCTTCGACAACAAAACTCACTTCATCATCAAATGAACTGAGTCGACTTTACATGTTGAAGATGCAATACTAGAATCAGTTTCTACCGTATATATAGATAAAATGATTTATTGACAAATTCCATGCCTTCAATGATAGCAAGTCATTATGTTGCTGTAGAGTCGAACAAATCAGCCATTTACTTGGACAAACATGCCATCACCAAGCCGTCAAAATCACGAACCACCACGCCATCTCCGACGAATAATTAATCCATGTGTACGTAAGCATCAACATTAAGCTTCAAAGCTACTTGAGGGGGACGTTTCTACGCTAAATGTGTGTTTGCATGAACAGCAACATGCGAGCTGGTTTTTCTATAACCGCCACTTTAACAAGTATAAAGAATCTGCCTCGTCATGTCCATAATATCCTTTAGGTTAGTCAATGCATTATTAAAGATTTCATTATTTCAGGCAGTCCAGTTAGCCCATAGCAACATAACAAATATTTCTAATTCTTCCACCCTTAATGCCAACTATACATCAACATGAAGATCTTAGAAAGAGTCCTGGTATTTTTCTATAAACGACCCTAAACAACTGGAATCCCAAGCTTCTTTAGCCACACTACCGTCACTCAGTGCATGCTCAAGGGATTCCAAATTATAGTCGCATAAGAGGCAATTTGCACAATGCAAAATACTTCATTCATGGGGTTGTTCACCGCAAAAAAAAAGACATTATTATAAGCTCTCCATACAAAGATTTTGAATTTGCTAGAAATCCTCAAATTCCAAAGACGTTTCCACCAACCCAAGTCAATTGTACTATCAGAAGTGATCACAACCAACTGAGAGGAAATAATCACTCGATATCCAAACTTGATTGAATGAAGACTTGATTTCTATAAATGCCAGATATGACTATTTTCAAATTATTTCATCCTTAAGGGAATATTCAAGATAATATCACGACCAATGGGCATAGAATACTATTAATAACATTTGTATACCATGACTGATTATAAATAAGATTAGCAACAATCAAGGGTCCACCTTCGCGAGGAATTGTGATTGGTTTATAAGTAGAAGGTTTATGTAATCATGGATTACCAAAGATATTTCTACTTAATTCTAGAAAACAAACAATAATCCACCATGCATTAGAAGGACTACAACCAAGCGAAGCATTAAGAATAGAGAGGAAAATATTTAGAGCATTGAGGACATGACGAAACAGAGAATTATTAACCATGACACACCATTTTGTTTTAGCTAAAGGCACTTGATTAAATAATTTCAAGTCTCAAAATCCCATTCCTCTTATGTATTTTGATCGACTAAAAATTCCCAGCGCATCCAATGGATATTTTTCCGACCCTCATTACCGCCCCACCAAATTTTAGCCACCATAGCTTTGTAACCCATGACCTACGGAGCTAAGAAGTTTGATGGTACTCATAGAAAATGTCGTAGTAGCTTATGCCACAACTTTTATAAAAATCTAATTCCCCCCACTTGAGAACATGTCTGCCTTCCTGGCTTTCAAAACAATATTGCAACCGTTCATTAATAATATTAAAGGTGCGTTTTTTTTTTGTTTTTTTACCCACAAACGTCAGCAAACCAAGATATTTATTGTCGGAGCAGTTTAATAATGATACAAATTGAATTGCTAGTTGACGTCCACATAGTTGGGCTAAACAAAATCTAAGACTAGAAAAATTTATTTGTTAGCCCGAAGCTTTAGCATATTGATCGAGAATGATATGGATGGCCTCCGCATCATGTTGAGTAGCTCTGCTAAAAATAGTCGAATTGTCATAAAAAAATAGATGCTGATTCTGGGAGCACCAAGTGCTACCGGAATGCCTCAAATAATATTAGTGTGCTCGTGATAACGAATCCAGATTGAAAACTTTCCATACAAATGGCGAAAACATATGGACAACGGACAACCTTGTTGCAACCCTCCGTGAGGAGTAATATTTGCCATAAACCGCCCCAATTAATTTAAAGGAAATCTGAGTCGTTGATACGCAATTAAGAACAATTACTATCCATTTTTATCTAAATCCTAGTTTCTGCATCATAGCGGAAGACCTTTTAACTCTATCATAGGCGTTACTCAGATCAAGTTTCAGTCTCATTAGGCACTGTGCTCTTTTTGAAATAATCATTGGGAACATACATCATCATATTATTTATTTATTATTATTATTATACTGACTGAGTGACTGGTAGGACTTAAAAAAAGTAAAAACAATAATAGTAATTAAAAAAAAGGAAATATCATCAGCAATCATAATACCAACATCATCCCGCCTATTCTTATCTGTTTATTTAAAAATCAAAAGCTCCTCCCCACCCCTGGACAATTGCAATTACAAATAAATTCAATTCCATTTGCCCTAATAATCCTCTCGAAATCCCCTCTCATGGAGAACCAATCATAAATTCAATTCCATTTGCCCTAATAAATTCAATTCCATTTGCCCTAATAATCCTCTCATGGAGTGCCGGGTCTGCAGCTCCGTCGACCCTATAATCCTCCACAACGTCCCTCACCGAGGTGCATTCGCCTTGCTCTGCACAGCCTGCGTGCTCCGCCACCACGGCGGCAGCTTTTGCCCCATTTGCTTTGACGTGTACGAGGATACCTCCAACAACGGCGGCGCCACCGCTCAGTCCCGCGTCATGTGCCACCACTGCCCCGCCACGGCCCACCTCGCTTGCTTCTCTTCCACCCGCTCATCCTCCACATTCCGCTATCTCTGCCCCCAGTGCTCCAATCCCTCTTTCTCCTTCTTCGATTACAGACCTGGGGCTTGCGCTTCGGATGGCAGCAGCGCAGTCGGTTTTACCAAAGATTTGGGCAAGCAGTTGCTCTGTGCCGCTAAAATTGTCTCTGTATCTGTGCACAAGGCGGCGGCCATGGCTAGGGCTGATGCCGAGCGGAAAGTCAGAGAAGCTTTACTTGCTAGACGAAGGGCTAAAGAAGCTATTGAAAGGGTCGCTTATTTGGTAGCCAATGAACAGATACAGAATGAGTCCGACGTAGACGATGAATGATCCAATTAAGCGAGCATAGAGGTCCTTATAGGAGGATTAAAATTCTCCGATAGTTGAGTTAGAATTCTTCAAGATAAGAATTGAAGTCCATTCAGGTCCAATTATTTCAAATTTACGTACTCTGTCCAGACTGTTTCTCTCTTATTTTTGTTTGTTTATATGCAAAGATCGCTATTTACCAGTCATGTATCGGCTCGCTTGGGTCTTCGTTCTGTTGCATTTTATGAAATGTATATACTCAATTTGTTTGATTTAATGGTTGGAATTTTTGTGCTTACCTCCTAGATAGGCCAGGTCAAGACTGGTACCCATGAGCTTTATGTTTATCTTTCTTTGCATCTTAACATGTAGAAAATTGAAGCTATACTGATTGCTGAAAAGTACCTGAGGTTAAGGTTGCTAGTATTTGAATTTGTTGTCACTACAAATGTGTAAAAATCTAAAGGATTTCTGGCTCTGACTAATATTCACTCAGATTCCAGTGCTTTGAAATACTGCATTAATGGGCCATTTGATTTTGACAATCCTTCTAGAAAATTGGTAGATGGCTGTGAACTCAAGTCAATTTAGGAAAAATGTCAGCTTTAAGTGTAGTACTAAAGTTCATGCAGCAGAATGAATGCTATCATTTTGAAAAATCCGCATTAGTGAAACATACTATCATTTATTTAACCAAAGGGCTTTTTATCAGGTTGATATCTATCTAAAACGTGGATAGTTTGTTCTAGTTATTCTCTCTCACTCTCCTTGCTAGGGCCAGAACTTGTTTCAGTGTGGGACTGTTAAAGTCTGAAGCAAAAGGATTAGTCAAATTTGCAGCTTAGCGATAAAAAAGTCCAGTTGTAAAAGGATGTTACCTCACAATCGTAGCAATAGCTGGAGAACCTCCTTTTAAATGCGTGTTACTTTATTGGAATATGGAAGTTAAGGATTCTTTATAGGACAATGTTGCATTGTGAGTGTTAGATTCTCAGGATTTGATAAACAGAAGTGAACTCATAGTTATTGAAGCGATAGTTGACGCCAAGGCGACAAGTCATGGCATAGGGATCAGTGCCCAAGGCGACAAAAGGCGATGGCCTGACCATGCAAGGCGACAACAACTCAAAAACATGTTATATACTTATATTCTTCTAAAAATCAACTGCAGAAAATAATAAATCATATCAAACACCAATATCAATCATCAAACGGGTTTTTTACTTGCTGGTTTTGACTTTTCACATTGCAAACTGGTTTTTGGCCATAGAGCCCTAAAGTTTTTAAGGGTATTTTCACTAAAAATCCTTTTTAATTTTTTTTAGAAAAAAGAAAAAATCCAAATTTGCCTTGGAAGGAAAAAGCCACGCTTTTAATTGCCTTTCGCCTCCTAAAAGCGAGGACTAGGCGAGCCAGGCGGTGGCTTCACCATTTTGTGGCCCGGAGTTGCATCGAGGCGAGAAACTGTGGCCTGTGCCTAGGCCGGCTTTTAATAACTATGAGTGGACTGTTGCACAGTTAAATATTACTACTCAGAAGCTCCATTTTCCTGTTAGCATAACTGTAAAAAGTGCTTTTAAATATAATTGCTTGTGTTACGTGGGAAGGTGTATATATTTGAATTGATGATCTCTGAAAAAAAAGCTGGAAATTGCGACTCATTTTGTAAAGCAGATTGTTGAATGATTAATTCATTTGGCGCAGTTCTTCAGTAGGATCACGGAATATGGTATCCTCATTTTCTGTTGCCGTGGAATATATGATATGCCTGAGTGAAGGTATTCATTGTGGTGAAGATGGCATAGGATCTTGAGTTGAAAAGGCCTAAAGCTAATTCCCATATTTTAAGTTATACTGATGAATATGCAGTGTCCTAGAATTCCCCTATCTTTTGTTCACTTAGTATGATATTGTGTTTCAGGTTATGTACTTCTCTAGAATTTTTCAGTCTGCATGTTTTGTGCTTGTGTGCTGTCAGAAAAAGGTTTTTGTGCTTGTTTCTCTATTTATTTATGAGAATGCACTGATGCTTGAAGGGATATATTTTAGCTTTCTCCTACCTGGAATCAAGTTTTTTCATAAGCTGCTGCCCAAAACTAGAAAACCACAATCAGTTTGAACCGAAAACATTTGCCTGTTGATATAGTGCAAGTCCAGCAACCAAGCCCTGCCATGTTGTGATTAAGACTAAAGTGACTTTATTTTGAGTTGTTGATATTTTATGTCAAGAGAAAGGACTCAAGTAGAGAAAGAACCAAGAAGAGGTTAACATGAAAACAAAACACGTCAAGGAAAAGACCCTTTTTCCATTTAATCACTTGTGTGGCATGTTGTGCTGTAAAGAAGTTTGGAGGAACTCGCTCAAACTGGGTTGAAACTGAGTGTAGTACTTTGTACGATGAAATGGTGATACATTGACACGAAAATAAAGGTCATGGCTTGATTGGCTTCAGAATGATGTCCAACTTTCATTAACAGAAAACTACATTCATGACTGCTAAAGTATGTCTTTGATGATCACGAAAACTTGATACTTATACAGTACTCTTCTTGGGAATGAAGAGAAACATGCTTGGAAGGGGAGGACAAGTCATTAACTGTTATATTGCTAAATGGAATGCTGTCCTAGCAATGTGAGCAGAAAGTCAGGTTTCATTACTTCACGCAGCTTTATTTTCTTTTCCTCTTCTAGTCGGTAAGTTTATGATGATATTTGCTCTGTTATTTGTGGATTTCTGAATAATCAGGAAACTTCTGAAAATTAGACTTAATCCCCCAGAAAAATGTTTAAGAATTTTCACATGCTCAACGTCTCTTTCGTTTTGATCCTTTGAGGGCCAACCTCTTTTATCATGCCAAGATCCATGAGGATGGCATAGTTACAATATTATCCATCAACATATCTTTAGCCTTTCAACATGAATGAATCCCAGGCCGTTCAAGATTTTGATAATTATATTGGCATTAACCTTTTCATTTTCAGGAAATTTACACTGTTGCATGTCACCATGGCTAAAAAATCCAAAAAAGTTATGTTTCTCATTGGCTCATTGCAGTGCCAATATTTAAATGTGGCATTTTGATTTTTGTTTGACAAGGCTCCTGGTGACATCATTTTTAATTTTTTTTTGGTTATAATGTGAATTATGCGTCATTGGATAAAATAGAGATATGCTTGGAAGTGATACATATATAGTACTGTAACCCCTGTAACTATCCATGTGATTTGTCACTCCATTATTGAGAAACTGACTAAAATGATGATGTTTTAAGAAGAGTTTGTTTGAAGTTATTGGTTTAAGGCTCATTTCTTTTGATTTCCAGAAATGAGACAAAACCAAATTCTGCATCAGTGTGATTCGATAACAACAATGAATACTCACATGAGAAGATGCTAACTGAACTTTGTTACACCTATCAGAAGATGCTTTCGTTGTGTATACTGATCAAGCACTTGATTTTACCGTCCAACCAAGATAAACATTTCTTGAAATCTAGACAGCAATGGACATGAAAATTGGATCAACAACCACATATAACCCAAACTTGGATATAAAAATTGAGTCCACCAGAATTCATAATTAAGCCAGATTGGATTATTCATTTCATGCTGCAAATAACTGGTTGAACCAAATTGATTACTATTTATTAATTACTCAAAAAGAATTAGACGGAAACATCACTTTCAGATATATGTATAGCTAATGGAATCAAAAAATAATTGCACAAGAGCAATTTATCATATTGTTTTTCTTAGTACTAAAGATGAAATTGAATTCCAACAGATAGAAAAAAAGGAAAAAAAAATGTTTCTTCCCTAGCTACATCCTAGGAAGGGCCTCAACCTTCATTATTTGATTGGTATTTTCCAAAGATGCCACCAATGGGGTTAATTCGGAGATAATCCTTAACACTATAAATGACAGATTGAGATGTCTCAAGTTGGTGAAACTAATCTTTGAGTCTTTCAATATTATATATTCTCAAGCATAATGTGAAAACTGTCCATAATGATGATCCAAAAAGGAGGCTCCTAATTAATTAATTAATCATAACGAATATCCAAAAAGCCATCTCGTAAAGGGACTTAGCTAGCTTTGTGCCCACTGGCCATATATAGATGACAAAATTTTACAAAGTTGACGTTTATCTATGAAGTGAAATAAAAGATGAAAACAAATTTATAATAATAGACAGCATCTGAAGTGAAAACGTAGCTGGTATCCGAATGATGATGATGAAGTCATATATAGACAGAGAAAATAGAGAAAGTGACAGAGTGAAAACAAGAAGGCGATCAATCACATGCCAATTGACGTTACATACAACGTATCTTATTGCCTATATCTATGATGTTTATGCCCCTTCTCCTTCATTCCCATATTATTTCACATTCTCTTTTCTCTAACTTTGTCACTATTCGTTTCAAAAAAAAAAAAAAGACTTTGTCACTATTCCTCTCAACTACTAGCCATGGTGAGTGCGTGTTTCCTCCCCCGCAATGATAGTTTAATAATGAATTTCTAAACTAATGTTTAATTAATTTAACAGTCTGCAGGATTTTTGGTTATTTGTCTATAACAAAAATGTGTTTTAGCCATGTTTTCCTAACATAGTTTTGTTTAGACATTTTCTAGTTCAAGTGTCCATTTTGCCCTTTATTGGTCGATACTGAGAAATGTGCTGCATTGATTTTTTCTAAAAAATGGTCGAGTAACTCGCGCGCTAAAGGATACAATGAGGGTATAATGTCATTTTTCGTCAAAATCGCTAAAAAACGTGAAACATGACTAGCTTTTTTTATTTTTAGAAATGTAAATGACTAATATGGGCCATATGGCATATATTTACACTTAACTTTATACCATGCAAGCAGGGGGAAGACGCGGAGCCAGGGTACAACACCTTAAGCACATCAAAAAACAAAGGGAAAGGAGGTTTTAAAGCTACATCTTTCATTTATGGTGAGCTAATAATTAAGCTTTTGATCTTGAACTTAATTCTTTTCTTGCAAAAAAAATGGTTGATTATTGATGATGTTTATAAACTATATGTTATAGCTCTGTTGGCATTGGAGAACATGGGTTTTGTTGCCAACATGGTGAGTTTGGTGCTGTATTTCTCGTACAAGATGTACTTTGATCTTCCCACCGCAGCAAACACACTGACAAACCTCATGGGATCAACTTTCTTGCTCTCCATTGTTGGTGGCTTCATTTCCGACACTTACATCAACAGGTTCCACACCTGTCTCATTTTTGGGATGCTTGAAGTCTTGGTAAGTACATTAATCAATATCATTGTTGTACCTCTCATTCAAGCATTTATACGTTCCTTTACACTCGCTGCAAAATGTTAATCAACCTAGTTCGGATGTCCTTAGCACCGAACCCGTACGTGTCTTACAGGGTCCTAAGCGAGATTTTAAAAATGAGCCTTTATAGTAACTGAGAGTTTTATCTTAAAATATTACCTTAATTATGGCTGAAAAATCAGTTGTAATACTAATTTTAATAATAACCATAGGAAATAATTACTTTAGCGAGATAACATGACTACTTAAGACTGTAATATGACGGTTAGACAGTATATTAGAACAATCAATAAGTGGAAATTAATATGCCGGCAAGACAACGATATTTCAATAAAACCAAAAATCACAAATCATATGATCAATTAACCGTATGTTTCATTGTTTTCCTCTTAGGCTCTAGCAATGATGACAATCCAAGCTCACACCAACAGTTTGCTACCGCCACCTTGCCCTGAACTAAACTGCGGCCTGAAGGGCGGTGTGGCCATACACTTCTACACTTCTCTGTGTCTGCTTGCTCTGGGAGTAGGTGGCGTTAGAGGAGCCCTTCCGGCACTTGGTGCCGATCAATTTGACGCAAAGGATCCAAAGGAAGCCAAGGGTCTTGCAAGCTACTTCAACTGGCTTTTGCTCAGCACAGTTACTGGTGCATCGGTTGGAGTCACTGTCATTGTTTGGATTGCCACCAACAAGAACAATCAAAATTGGTGGAAGGGGTTTTGTATCACCACCGTTGCTGCCTTTGTCGGTTTTATCTTTCTCGCGATCGGAAAGCCTTTCTATCGTCTTGAGCTCCCCATAGACAGCCCTCTTGTAAGAGTTGCACAGGTATATGTAACCATGTCTCTTCTTCAATGATGTTTTATCTGGTGTTTCAATTCAACTTGACGATGTCATTATTTTACACGTGACATTCATTTGGTTTCAATAAAACATAAGATGAAACATCGTAGAAAACACTTCAATGTCCTTCTATCCGCACATTCGACTTACTTTTCTCCTATATTTGGTGTTTCCTCTGATCAGGTTATAGTCGTCGCGATAAAAAATCGCCGTTTGTCGCATCCAGAAATGCCGAGTGATTTGTATGAGGTCAACGAGAAATATTCAGAATCCACAACAGCAAAAATTGCTCATACCGAACAATTTAGGTACTGTTTGTTCTTACACTACTTATCAAACATAAATTAAGCCTAAAGTATGAGTTTTTAATATGGTAGTTTTTACAAACGTGACAATCATCGGTGCAGTGGAATAATAGATGAAACACCTTTTGTAAATGAACATTCCCCAACTTATAAATCAAGTTCTTGAAACAGAGAATCATCGATCATTTTCACATCAGATTAATCCCGACTCAAATTTTGTGTAATAAAATATATAAGACAAATTATTACACCAAATAATTAACATGTTGTTTGTACAAATTACTAGAACTAATTACTTTGATATATATATATATATATATATCACTTTCACTAGGTGTCTAGACAAAGCAGCAATTCTCCCTGAAAACACAGAGCCCTCACAATGGAAAGTCTGCACAGTGACACAAGTAGAAGAAGTTAAAGTCCTAACAAGAATGATGCCAATCATAGCCAGCACCATCATAATGAACACATGCATGGCCCAACTCCAAACATTCTCCGTCCAACAAGGCTACCGTATGGACCCTTATCTAGGCTCCTTCCAAGTCCCGGCCGCCTCCGTCCCCGTCATCCCCCTCATCTTCATGATCGTCCTCATCCCAATCTACGACCGGATTGTCATCCCCTTCGCTCGTAAATTCACCAAACACCCATCAGGTGTAACGCAGCTACAACGTGTGGGGGTCGGCCTAGTCCTCTCGGCCCTGTCGATGGCCATTGCTGCATTGGTGGAAGTAAAAAGAAGGCATCAGTCTTTGAAAAATCCGTTACAGCCGATTAGTCTTTTTTGGCTTTCTTTTCAGTATGGCATTTTTGGGATTGCTGATATGTTTACACTTGTGGGGTTGCTTGAGTTTTTTTATAAGGAAGCTCCCGAGGGAATGAAGTCGCTTTCGACGTCGTTTACGTGGATTTCGTTGTCGTTTGGGTATTTCTTGAGTAGTGTTTTGGTGGACGTTATAAACGCGGTGACGAAAACTGTTGCGCCTAGCAGACAGGGGTGGTTGCATGGGGATGATTTGGATAGGAATAATTTGAATCTGTTTTATTGGTTTTTGGCGATTTTGAGTGGTTTTAATTTTTTTCATTATCTGTATTGGGCGATGTGGTACAAGTACAAAAACGACGGTGATCAGAAGGTTGTTGTTGGTGTTGCTGGCAAGGATGACGGTGTAGCAGCACAGTCTGTTAGCGGCGTGCCGTTCCTTAAGGCGGCCGCGGCTGAGGATGACGTGTCTAAGGCCACGAATGGCGGCTCTTCGGTGGCGGAAACCGGTGGGAAAGAGTGATAAGAGTGGATATCAGCAGTGTGTGTGTGTTTTTCTTTTTCATTTGGCATTATGTGTGAGATTTTTGATTATGTTAAGGTATATGTATGGCTGGATTTCACACTTAGATGCACTAATTCATACAATAATACTGTAAAGAGGCTTATGAGGAAATGAAGATTTGTTCTTGATGGCAAAATAAAAGTTGTTTTTTCATTGTAATACTTTGTTTTGTAGTCTCTCTTTGGAGTAGCCTGTTTGTTAAACACTTTTCTAATGACTAATCATTTTCGTTGGAACATGGACAAAAGTACTTCTTTAATTCCTTACTAAACTTTTTATTCAGAACTAATTAGATGCTTTCATGATATAAATAAAAAATAGTTGGGAAAATTAAGATCAAGATTCATCTTTGTGTTGAGATATCAGATATAGTGGTTGATAAGAGTATAATCAAGAATTGGTGGAAAATGAAGAAGTGGGCCTTTAGAGAAAGTTGCCCAACCCAGGAGACCACGGAATGGGTACAGAAAATAGTCGAACACATAGGAGGTGTTAACTGTCAGTGATCAATGGGCCTATGACAAAGGCCAGCTATAGGGCTACAGAAGGCCCATCCATATTCATTGTCAAGATAAAAATTTTGGGCTAGGAAGTCCGCAATTAGTTTGTTACAACCAAAAATAAAAATAAAAAAAAATCACAACTTTTTTTTTTTGACATCTAAATTATAATGTGAAACTTCTAAATAGAAATCATATTATATAGTAAATTTGTTAAATAGATCCAATCATCAATAAAAGATTCGAAAGATATTATCATAGTATTGTCTATAAACAATATATGCAAAAGTTTAACATTTTAAATTATCTTATTTTATTCTAATTAATTTTAAAACTTCAGATAATAATAATCATCATATACCCATATGGTTTTTGTCTTTTGATGGGAAGGCGTCCAATTTCCAGCTGGTGTGGGCTAGATAGATGGATTATTTAATCATGCTTAGAACATGTCACACTCATTCGCCCATATTTCATATAAAACTTTGTTTTTTTTTTTTTAAGTTACATCACCTGTGACTGTAACCGCTAGAGCCTAGGATGCTGAAAGTGATTGGATTAGCTGTATCCTTGTTTTTTTTTTCTTTGATAAAAGTTGGGATTAATTGAACAAACTCAATTTGATTAACAAAAATATAAAATGTGTAAAAACTTAAGTTACCTAAATCCGTCTTGTGTTTAATTCCATAACAATTCGTCCAAACTCAATTCTATTAACAATCAAATTAAATTTAAATACAGTATTTCACACTCATAAACTTAAGCATGTTAGGTTCGACTCAATACATATTGTGTGTTATGGAGTGTGGACTGTGGAGACCAACAAATACAATCAGCCAAAAAGAAGTGCACGCAACAATTGGACCAAACTCACGTGCAACAGTGGGCTAATGTCTCATGACCACCTTCCGTTGTTGGATTTGCTATGATTGTCATTTTGACCATTCACCGGTTGATTGATAACAACTAACTGGACATGATTACTTATTGATCCCGAAATTGCTCCGCCTTCCTAAAAATTACTTTCGACCGAGCTCCGTCGTCGACCTGCACAAAAGGGGGGCCGGAGGATTGCTCCAGCGTACTATCTCCGATGCTTAAATCAGAAGAGTATTCAACAAAAAAAGAGGAAGAATATAAAGTGAATATAAAAAGTGTATTAGAGTTAAAATGTACCCGCACTAGGGTATTTATAGCTTTGCCCTAATTAGGGTTTCCGTAAAATTCGGAGTTTGTTACGATTCTGGTAACAGAATTTGATTACGATAAGATCAATATTCCTTCCAGAGCTCAGACGATATGAACAACGCAGCAGGTCGAGATTATATCAATAGAGTCTCAGCCTTATCTCTTTTAGAGCCAACCACCTCAGCCCAAAAGAGACCAGAGTTCGGCCTCTCCAAGATTGCTATGGCGCTCCCACTTTATGACCCATTAATAGAGCGAGCTCTTACAACTCGATTTCTTTAATGAACTTAATTCAACTCAATTTATTCACTTGAACAACTCGGCTAGTGATGTGATCCCTAGATCGGCCCGATAGAGGAAATTGGTTCAACCCATGAGGTCACCTATTTTGACCCTCATCAATTACCCTTTATGGGTGGCCTCGAAACAACTAGAGTTCTTGAGGTCAAATGTCTACAATTTAAATCTTTATATATGCATTACTTAGCGGAATATGTTGTCTGAACTTTGATTAATGTGGTTTAAATGATCGATGTAGTTTGTACAATATTGTATCAAGTTCGAGAGTTTATCTAGTGTGCACCAATAATTAGTTGATAATGTTTTTCATTATAAAAGAATTATTATATGATTACAATTACCATTACCAACTGTTAGATTAATTGGTACACATAATATGATAGAGAAATGAAGAAAATGAATTCATAGAACTCTTGAGAAATACAACAAAATATAATGGAAAACAATACAATACAAAATGGGGAGGGAGGCTACTAATATATAGATAAAAGATAAAACCCTAGCTATCAACTAAGAAAGGGAAAATACAAAACTACCCCCATAACATAAATATAACTCTAACATCTCCCCACAAACTCATGATGATGTTGTAGAAATCATCGAGAGTTTGCCAACCGAAAAAAAGCGCGGAAGCGGATGCGACTTGGTGAAAAGATCCGCAATTTGTAAAGATGATGAGATGAATGGTAAGTCAAGGGTCCCATGTTGCAAGTGATGAAGAGTGACATGGCAATCAATCTCAATATGCTTTGTTCTTTCGTGGAAAACTGAGTTGTGAGCAATCTGAATAGCACTTTGGTTATCACAATGCATGGGAGTAGGTGAGGACAAATGAACACCCATATCTGCAAGAAGCCAACGTAACCAAACTATTTCAGTTGTAGTAGAAGTCATTGCCCGATACTGCCTCTGTGGAGGATCGAGACACAACATTTTGTTTCTTACTCTTCCAAGAAATAAGTGAGTTTTCAAGAAAATACAAAAACCAAGTAGTGGATTTTCGATCGTAGGATCACTGGCCCAATCCGCATCGAATATGCCTCAACTCTAATGAAGATGTAGATGGAAACAAAAGACTCTCGAAAAGAGTGCCACGGAGGTATCGCAAGATACGAGAATCTGAGCCCAATGAACTGTAGTAGGGCAAGTGACAAACTGACTCACAATATGAACAACATATGCAAGATCTGGACGCGTAATGGTTAGATAAACCAAACTTCCAATAATAGTGCGATATAAGGTAGGATCAGACAATGGTGTGCCATCAGAAGGAGAATATCGAACATTAAGTTCAAGAGGCGTATCAACTGTCCGAGTATCAGTAAGACGAGCTCGATCAAGTATGTCAGCAATGTACTTGGGTGTGAAAGAAGATAACCTCGAGGAGAGCGGGCTACCTCAATACCCAAGAAATATCGCAAAGGTCCCAAATCTTTCATTTCAAAGCGAAGCCAACTCGATTTCAACAATGCAATCCCATCAACATCATCACCGGTGATGATCATGTCATCAACATATAAGGAAAGAAGAATAATACCAAAGACATGTACGCTTGAAGAAAAGGGCGAGAATCATGGTTCTTTGGAACTAAAACCAAGTGAAGTAAGCACGACAGAGATTTTTTCGAACCAAGCCCGTGGAGCCTGTTTGAGACCATACAATGCTTTCTTAAGCTTGCAAACTTCGCCCCGATTATGAGGAACTCCGGTGGTGGGATCATGTAAACTTCTTCTTGAAGATCACCATTCAAGAAGGCATTTTTGACATCCAATTGAGATATGTGCGATTTCGGACGGAAGAAACAAAGAATAAGAGTACAAATCGTAGTCATCTTTGCAACAGGGGCAAATGTTTCCTCATAATCCATACCATACTGTTGTGAATAACCTTTAGCAACCAATCGTGCTTTATATCGCTCAACTGAACCATCAGATTTGGTTTTAATTTTATAAACCCAACGCGAACCAATTGCCCGTTTACCAGGTGGTAAAGATACCAAATCCCAAGTGTTTGTTTTATGCAGCGTAAAGTTCTCGATCATAAGCATAGCATCTTTGCCATAAAGGATCGAATCGCTCTTTATAGGAGTGTGGTTCAGAAATTTGGTGAATAGAGGACAAAAATGAAGCAAAGGCGGGAGAATAAGAGGAATAAACAAAGTCAGGTAACTGAGTGGACTTACGTGTACGTTGGGGATATCGAGGAGGCAAACGATCCACAATTTCAGGAAGCGATTGGGATGTCGTAGGCGTAGACGGAGCAGCAGTATCTGATGAGTCTCTATCTGTGTTATCCGAGAATGGATCAATATGAACAAGATCAGTTTTGGAGATGCTATGAGGACTAGAGGGAATAGAGAAGAATGGAATATGCTCAAGAAAAAATACATGACGAGACACATATAATTTTTGAGCAACAGGATCAAAGCAACGATATCCCTTCTGACCTTCTCCATATCCTAAGAAAACACAAATAGCTGAACGAGAAGATAATTTGCTACGTTCAACATGAGGACGAAGGACAAAACATGCACAACCAAAGACTCGTAAAGACGAATAACTAGGGGTGGAACCATAAAGTTTCTGAAATGGTGATAAATCAGATGTAATGGATGATGGAATCCGATTTATACAATGGACAGCGGTAAGAACGGCTTCCCCCCATAATTCACTTGGAACCGAACTAGATAGTAAAAGTGAGCGGAGAGTTTCAATGATATGCCTATGTTTTCTTTCCAAGAATACCATTTTGTTCAGGAGTATCTGTGCAAGAAGTTTGATGTAAAGTCCCATCCAAAGCAAGCAACTCACGAAAATTATTAGATGTGTATTCCCCACCCAAGTCACATCTAAAGCATTTTATGATAGCAGAGAATTGAGTTTTTACAAAAGCTCGAAATGAAGTATATATACTCAGAAAATCAGAACGATGCTTCATAAAATAAACCAAACAATAACGAGAATAATCATCAATAAAAGAGACATAATATCGAGAACCCCCCTTTGTGGAAATGGGAGCAGGTCCCCACACATCAGAATGAACCAAATCAAATGGTGCAGTAGAAGAAGAAACACTCCGATTAAAAGGTAAAGCGGAAAATTTTGCCAGTTTACAACCACTACAATCAGAAATATCATGAGATGACAATTTTCCTAATAAACCTGTAGAAACCAAAAATCTCAAACGTGAAGACGAAACATGACCCAAACGAGAATGCCACAAATAAAAGCTAGACGATGAAGGACTCAAACGAAAAGAAGACAAATCAACAGTAGAAGCTGCGATAGAAGGTACTCTGAGCTCATCCAAAATGTATAACTCTCCGTGCCTACGGCCTGTCCCAATCAGCTTCCGGGAATTTGGATCCTGCACACAACAAGAAGTAGGAGAGAATGATACTAAGTAACCTGAATCACACAATTGGCTAACAGAAACAAGATTTAATGCAAGTTTGGGAATATGGTAGACATGTGGAAGAGACACTTGAGGTGTGGATATAGATCCAATTCCTGCTAAGGGTAACAAAGTACCATCAACAGTAACAACAGGTTTAGCATTTGTTTGTGAAATGGAAGTAAAACATGATATATCAGGGGACATATGATGAAAAGCTCCAGAATCTAATACCCAAAGAGATGGGGATATACCTGACGAGCTCGGAGTTGACAAACCTGAGGCAGACAAAGCATGAGACGAGGCAAGGAATTTCTGAAACTGTTCGGCAATTGTATCCATCGAAGGTTGACTGGAAGTAAGAATGCCAGACGTCATAGAATCTGATGAGGGTACAGGTGCAGCAGCACGAGTCGGTGGAGGCGGCCTAAAACCACGTTGATTTGGGTGAACAAACTGATTTTGGGGAGGTCGTGGATTTTTCTGTTGAAAGCGTTGTTGTCCTCCTTTATTCAACTCGGGACATTGAGCCTTCCAATGTCCTGGTTGTTTACAGTAGCTACATTCATTATCAGCAACCTTTGGGTGAGGTCTGAAAGGAACAGAAGGTGGACGATGGGGCACAACAAGAACGGATGAAGGAGGAACATGAAGAACTCCTTTCCCCGCCTGAGACTTGAGGCGTAATTCCTCTGCTAACAATTCACTTACAACAGAATCAACCGATGGTAGAGGAAGACGGTGCAATATATTCCCACGAAGGGACTCAAAATCATCCCGAAGAGCCATCAAAATCAACAATCGTTGCTCCTCTCTACGAGCAATATAAGGGGGCAAATGCGCGAAGTTCACTAGATTGATGAAGGGCTAATTGATCCCAAAGATCGGTAGCATGTGAGAATAAAATTATTCGATCATATCTTTTTCAAGAGATCGAATATCTATTTCCAACTGATCTTTTTAGCAAAATTCGATTGAGTACACAACCTTTCCAAATGTTCCCAAACTTCTTTAGCAAAGATCATATTTAGCCAATTGCATACCAATAGAGTTCTCCTTGTAATTGTTAACCCATGTGATAATTTTCGAATTGTTCACTTCCCAAACCTCTAATTCCTCAACATATTTAGTATTATCTTTCTCAACAGGTTGCTTTTGTGTTCCAGAAATATAACTCCACAATTTTTTTTCTCTCAAAAAATTTCTCATGACATAATTCCAATATGAATAATTCTTTCCATTCAAGCGTACACTAATCGATTGCAACGAATCATCTCTTTCACCAACCATAATGAATAATGACAGAAAATCAAACCAAAATACCAACCAAACAACTAGAGAGATCGATGCAAATATCCAACAAATCAAGCCAACTCTACCAACAAAACTATAGCAAATAATCTGATTCTTGAGGCCAAAAAGATACCAAACCCAACAAGTGCTAACAGATCGAAAATCGAATGAAAGTAACACAAAGCTGCAACATACTCACTGTGTAATCGCGATATACCCACCGGATCCGCGAACTGACGCTGGTATACCCATCGAAAAAAAAAAAGATTAATTGGTACACATAATATGATAGAGAAATGAAGAAAATGAATTCATAGAACTCTTGAGAAATACAACAAAATATAATGGAAAACAATACAATACAAAATGGGAGAGGGAGGCTACTAATATATAGATAAAAGATAAAACCCTAGCTATCAACTAAGAAAGGGAAAATACAAAACTACCCCCATAACATAAATATAACTCTAACACCAACAAAGTCGAAAACGGAATATGTTTGATGTGTATTTGTCCCATACACATGGATAATTCACGCGGAGGAATTTTAGGGAATATTTGGTGTTTTGGGTATTTTTTAGAAAAAAATATTTTAATAGAATGTATTTGAGATATAAGGTAAATGTTAGTTATTTGGAATGGATTGATGTTTTTGTTTAATATTAATGAATGGATAGTTTGTAAACAAATCATATATTTTCTTAATAATTGTGTATTCAATTTTATCAAATAAAATATATTTTTCATGTAAATATATTCAACTATTTTAAGTTTGGACAGAAACTTTTTTCTAAAACCTAGCAAAACATTAAATATAATATATTATATAGTTATCAAAGCTGGTGTAAAATCAAGTAGGAACATTTTATTTTTTGTGTATGAATTTTTATCGAGCTTCAAAGTTGTATTTGAGTTTGGTTTTAATTGTTAATCAAACGGAATTTGAATAAGAGTCGAACATAAATCGAGCTAAATGGTATGATTTCATCGAGTAATGTTTTATTATTATTTTAATCGAGTAGAGCTTTAAGTTTTATGGAATAAAAAATTACTCAAATTTAATTTATTAAATTTAAGAAATCAAATTTAACCCTACAACTATGTTGTAATTAAGGTAGAAAACAGGAGCGCCACAGCTAAAAGTCTCGTGAAAAAGAAAGCCCTTTGGTTTTGTTTCCGTCAATTGTGATTCCAAAATATCCCAATAAACATCATTATTGTCTATCAGCCTTCCCATTTGTCGGCAGAATTGTTGAGACTTTAGAGGCTGTTGAGTGTTGCCTCACACTCACAAATTGCAAAATTAAAAAAAAAAATATTTCATGCTAGCATTTGGTACTTTTTTTTTTTTTTTGAAAGCGATAGCATTTGGTACTTACTTAAAACTTAAAGATCATTTCCTTTAAACAAACGAGTTGATAAAAATAAATAATAATAATTTATACAATCAATTACTTGCAGGCTCCAAAGACCAAAATTTTATTAATTTGGTTTTGGGCAGAGTTAATTGCTACTACGCTCATCTCTTTTTTATCTTTCAAAACTCTAGCCGTTTTCGCTCTTCATCTAAATAAATCGGTTCCCAAGAGACGACTTTTATTTGTCCCCATAGGTAGCTTTATTTGTCCCCAATAGATGTTTTTTTTCCATTAATAAGTTTGTCCCATATGTGGGATTTTGTTCAGAAGATGAGATGAGATATTATCCAACGATACGTGACAGAAGCATTATCATCTTTGGTACGTGTTTTGTCTAGCGCCTTCGTACGTTGCAAAACTCAAATTCTACATATCAATTAGATCTAGTTAGGTTTAATTTTTTTTAGATTTGTATAGATTTGTGATCATGTAGGGTTTGCAACTGTTTTTCACTCGTTGTAATCAGTTGTAAGTTTCTTTTGATGAATGCATGAAATTTATATTGATTCTAAAAAAAAAATTGCTATTGTAGTCTATATATATGCAACGCCAAATTAAGAATTTATAAAATGTATTCTATACATCACTTATTTTACTTACGCCAAATTAAGAATTTATAAAATTTATTCTATACGTCACTTATTTTACTTTGAATAATATACATATACGGACATTAGTAAAATTAGATAATCTCTATAGAATTTGAATATATACAGAGTAATTGGATTAAATGGGAACCACTTCATGTGTAAGTCCGTAGGACTAATCCCAATAAATTAATTAAGATTTAATGATTAAGATTTTATTCTTGTATTATTAGGTGGTATGAGACTAATTTATGGTATACTTGTCCTTCTAAATATGCAGTAAAATTGTTGAAGGTTGACTTGAGTTGTTGCAGTAATTTTTTGATTCGTAAATTTGGTTTTTGAAATAACTTCAATTTAAATGCTTAAATGCAAAATTTCGTAGCACAAAATGATATGAGTTTTGTTCCCTATGTTGGAAGAAATAATATGGCGTAATTTATTTTTAAAAAGCTTGTGTTTCTTGGAAAATGTAGAGAAATTTTAAGTGA
Source organism: Rehmannia glutinosa (assembly GCA_016081115.2). Classification (NCBI taxonomy): domain Eukaryota; kingdom Viridiplantae; phylum Streptophyta; class Magnoliopsida; order Lamiales; family Orobanchaceae; genus Rehmannia; species Rehmannia glutinosa. The sequence continues at coordinate 419,120 of JABTTQ020000412.1, forward strand.
AGTGAAATTTTAATTGAGGACAGAATGAGAGAAATAAGAAAATTTACATACAGATAATTAATATTAATATGCATTTAAAAGTTGTTTGATGCACATTTAGAGATTCATTGATGCACATTTAAAAAGACAAAGATGTGAATTATCAGTGGTCACATGCGCAACACGTGTTGAATCCGACGAAGAATTGAATTTCAGGGCCAATATTAGTTCTTGATGTGCTAATTTTCTTTTGAAGAATGTTCTAATTCTTTTTAAATTATAATCTTAAACGCCAATTTCAATGGGCTCAAAATTCCACCGCCCCATAAATACATAAGACTATATTTGCATTTAAGCCTGGAAATAAAACCTATGGATTTTTTTTTTTTTGTAAAAGAAATAACAAATCTTAGAGGGTGCTCTAAGTTCTAACAAATCTTAAAGGGCTGAATCGGTAAAAATAGTGCCAAACCCTTTTTTTTTTAAATAAATGAAAATATATAAAAATAAAGAAAAAAGTCCTGATCACAAGCCGATCATGTAGCAAAGGAAAAAATAATGTTAAACTGTAGAAAAAACAACAAAAATAACTTAAGAATGCAATTTAAATGAAGGGCGTCTATTTCTAGAAGATTTTCGAATAGCTATTGCATTTGTCTTTTCATCACGTGCTCGAGTATCATCTTGATGATCTGATAAATTTGACTGGGATATAGCATGTGAAATATCAGCCCAGGATCCTCGAGCCGCAATGTCATAGCTTTGATAGCTAATTAGCTTTTGAGGAATCACATGAGTGAATATCAAACAGAGTAGTTGAGGAGTCACTTAGCTTGATCTTTAAACCTTCCAATTTATCTACATCAACTTGAAAATCAAAGTTAAGAGGATAGTATGATATTGGAGATATTGAATCATGAGCTGAAGCCAAAGCCGTTTCATCACTCTCTTCCAGTTGCGAACTTGATTCAACAACATCGGAATAAACCACAATAGCTAACGGATTATCTTGCGTCTTTGGTACGGTATGATCATTTGTAATCATTTCAGCATACCTTTCTGAAATGTGAGCCGAACTGCAAATTTTTTCCTGTAGAGCATCAAACTGATTGCGAGTAGAGATGTTTTGTTGAGGACGTGAAGGGCTGGTATTTTTACCATTACTAGCTGATTTTTTATTGACTGCCACAAATCCGTTATTGTCCATCTGCGGTTGGACCAGAGCAAAAGATTTCCCATTAGGATGTTGGTCCTCGGCACTAGGGTGATCATCCTCGGCATAGTCCACCCACCATTTACTAGCAGCCACGGGAGGGGGAGGAGGTACATTATTCCACCGAGTTATCCACCGTCTTACCTTTGATCCTTAGATGAATGAACAAGTTCCACAATATTAGAATCAACAACTATATCTTTATCCTTTGATAGAGATCGGATCACCTCACGACATTCCTTACGAACCCTTGAACGCCGATGTCTAGAATTAGGTCGTTCAGGATCAGTTTGAACCGTTGCCGTAACAATATTGCAACGACAAGTCGCTAATGAATGTCCCGTAATACCATATTTCGAATAAAACTCGGGAAGTTTCTCATAACTTAATGACACAAAAGAACAATGCCTGGCGTTTCACCATCACTTTAATCCTGAGTGGCGTAGACAAATCAATTCCACAGGACCCGCACAAAGTGTCCCGAGAGATTCATTAAGATATTTTTCATCAATTTGAACCGAGTACCTATTGCCTTAGTAATTCCCATAATAATACTCGGATGCCAATGTTCAATGCTTAACTAAAAAATATGCACCCACACACTCGCAGTAGAAGTATTGACTTTATATGGGTTAAAATCAGGGACCCATAGAAAAAGACAAATTATACCAGGATTAATTTGCCATGTAACGCGTAAAGATACCCTAGCACGATCCGAATCAGAAGAAAACTTAAGGCAAAAGCATCCCTTGCCCAGGTTATAGTGCCAAACCCTTTGAAAACCGAATAATTTACGTGACAAGCAATTCATCTTTATTGGGTTTCAAAGTAGGCACACTCCATTGTTCGTGGCAATGGTAATCATACATCAAGTTGTCTATAGACAATCTAACCGGATAGTTATATCCATACTACACCAAAGTGTAGGGTAAATTTAGTATATGAATGAAGGATACATGTCGATAAATCATATATGTTCTACACCAAGCGTCGTATGTACATGACTCTGAATCTTAGCGGTTACTAATACACATGTTTAATAATAATGGTATCAAAACTCAAAACCCTTTCACTAGGGGTGTCAATTTGTGACGTGACACGGTAATCCGACGCGAACCTAAAACGAATTGAGCAGGTATAAGTACAATTTTTAGTGGGTTTGAGTCAAATTCGGGTTGAATACGTTCCAGGAAAAAATATACCAGGTCAGGTCGGCCTGCATGTCAACACGATTAACCTATTTAGCCCATACGATTAACCTATTTAGCCCATTTAGTTGTACAGTGGACATGTTGTTTTTATACTTTGTAATGATTTAGTTGGTTACTTTTATTAATTAATTTCTAGATGGCATAGCTTAGATACTATTTCATAACAATTAGAATATTCATTAAACAATAGAACTTAGTTTTTTACTTATATTTTATTTCATTAGCAGTTGTAAATAAATTTGGAATAAATTTAAGATTGCATAGGAATATTGAATTTTTGTTTTGTTGAAATAACATATTATTCTGTCAGGTATTATGTGAGTAATTATAACGCATATACTAAACATTTTTCACTTCATAATACGGAATACTACTTGATGGTTTAGATTATGTATTGGAAACATAATTTTTTCCCCAATATATATATAAGATATGGATCAAATAGGTCCTCCTACTTAGGGTGAGTCCATGGGGACACATCCTAACCATAGATCAACAATTTTGGGTGGTCCAGATTTTTAGGGCTTTTTTATGTTTATTTTTTTTTGTTTCAGCAATTAAAAAGGGTAGGGTGGTAATTTGGCACTTTAGAATCAGTTACTAAGATTTCATTCCCTCTTTCACGCGATTTCACCCACTCTTCACGCACGCTCTCTCTCCAGCGTTTCAGTTTCAAAAAAAATTCTCTGTTGCTTATGTAGTATAGGGTTGTTGCTTATGTAGTATAGGGTTGTTGCTTATGTAGTTAATGTATCTGTGATGCATGTGTAGTGTATATTCATTGCTTATGTAGTATAGGCTTATCGCTTATGTAGTATGGGTTTGTTGCTTATGACTTGCTTATGTAGTTAATGTATTCGTGGTGCATATGTAGTTTATATTCGTTGCTTATGTAATATAGACTTGTTGCTTGTATAGTATGAGTTTGTTGCTTATGACTTGCTTATGTAGTTAATGTATCCGTGGTGCATACGTAGTGTATATTCGCTGCTTATATAGTATAGACTTGTTGCTTATGTAGTATGAGTTTGTTGCTATGACTTGCTTATGTAGTTAATGTATTCGTGGTGCATACATAGTGTATATTTGTTGCTTATGTAGTATCGAATTGTTGCTTATGTAGTATCGGATTGTTGCTTATGACTTGCTTATGTAGTTAATGGTATATAAACCATGACACATCTACACAAGCAACAAATTACATCTTCATAAGCAAACTTTGAACTGAAGTCAAGCTCTAGCAACTATGGCAAATTGTCTGCAACATTTTTCACACAATAGTGTGTTGAAGAAGAATGATGAATGATTACACAATAGTGCATTGAAGAAGAAGAAAGATGAGATTTGTTCACGTTCAATTTGACGTGAGATTTGCATAGATTGTGTGATCATAATGTGAACAAAATCCCATGAATATTGGGTAATTTTATAGGATGACTAATTTACCCCTTTCTCTAATTACCAACATTTAATCTGAATTTTTAGCTCTAAAATCACAACCATTGAAAAATCTAGATATGTGGCTAGAATTGGTCCCTATAGACTTACCCTAAGAGGTGGTCTCATATAACCCTCTCCCTATGTATCTATACGCATTAATTTAATATCATCATGTCGAGATTGATTTTTTTTTAAGGACTCTGGTCAAAAATAATTTTCTAGAATATGAAGGACAAATTTAATAGTTTAACAATAAAAACTCTAAATAATGACCAAACCTAGGGACAAGAATTTCGGATATTCAACATTTACTAGCAGGGATGAATGTAACCACAATTGTGCATAGGCACATAACAGCAAACAGAATTGCACATAGCCTAGCTAATTTTTCTTCTTTCACCCCTTCATCATTTTGTTGGATGAATGGGAATTTTTCTTTATGGTTTGAAGAAATTGTATCTGCGGATTTACTCTTAATGCAATAAAGCAATACGTTTTCTTTCAAAACAAAAAAAAAAAAGAATTTTTTTTGAAATCTTATTTCTCGTAAATAATTTATACAATCAATTAATAGCGAATCTAAAAATATTTCTCATTAGGCGAGGTGATACTTGGTCTCATGACTCTCATCTATTAGAGTTGAAGTCAATGGCTGAAACCCAATCCACTCCCTCCACCCTAATGTAAATGTTTTGAACTTGATTTTGAAAAAAATGAATCTAAGAATGACTACGAGTTGATAAAAACACATTTTGACCAGATTCACTATATATAAATTTCTATTTTTATTATATTTCAAATTTTTACAAAAAAAGTAAACAATTAAATGGCATGCAATCACTGAAATTATCTTGTGAATCTAGGGATGAAATGTCCTATTCCATTTCCTATTCAATATATTGGATGAATGACACATGTACAATTATGACATCATCATGTACACGTGTCATTCATCCAATATACGTAATAGAGATTGAAATAGGGAAAGTGAATAGAAAATCTCAATCCGCGAATTTAAGGCTGCGATTGGATATGGAAGAGTTTCTATTTTCGTTCCGCTGAAGAATTTTTTTTAACCAAACATACAATTGTTTATGAAAATTTTCAGAAAATATACTATTCTCTCACTTTCACCATTTTTTTCATTTTTTCTCTTACCATTCACATCTACATATTTTTTCACAAAAAACTAATCATTATTACACATTCTCCCACAAATTTCACTATTTTTAAATCAAGTCAACTTTCTTTATTACATTTTCATCTTACATCCAATTACACTTTCAAAATTCATTTTTTTCATCTAATTTTTTTTTACTACTATTCTCTAGTAAAAAGATATTTTTCAAAATAAAAGCATATACATTCGCACCCTAAACACCCAACTTTCGAAATTCAAAATTCAATTAATATCAATGTGAAGCCAAGTTTCATTTAAGTCCCAAAAATAAATGATTTCATACTAATGGACTCTAGGCCTACACCACAAAGTTTCTGTTTGGTCTGTTAACTTTATTGATCACACTCTTCCCTCGTGAATCCAGATTTTGCCACAATTTCTTCAAGATCCCAAACGTGCCTTCTCTTTTTGTGCTTGTACTTTTGCTTTCCCCTTATTCTGCATCCATATGCAAAATATTAAAAATATTTAAAAACCCCGGCAAAAATACTCACCACCCCACTGTTCCCTCCTCAAAACATTCCCCTGGTCAGATCTTTTAAAAGGAAAAGAAAAAAATTCACTCTTATTAATAAAACCAGATTTGACAAAATCTGTGTCCCATTACATAAATTTTGGTGATATTATTATTACGCAGATTTACATTATCTAGCTCCTATTTGATTTCACACTTGCCATGTAAAAAAACCACATTTACAAAATCAATAACATTTCACTCATTCTACTTTCCATATAAAATGGCATTGCCAAGATTCTTGTAATAAATGTCTTTGTTGGTCAGCATTCATGAGTATAAATTCTGTTTTCAAGTTTATTTTTCTTGCAAGATTTGGTTGAGGAGGGGCTTGAAAATGGAGAGGTTTATGGGGTTTTGGGTGTGCTATTCTATTTGGGCTTTTATTCAGCAAATGGGGTGTCGAAAGTTTTGAACTTGATGAGGTTTTAACTGAGAATGGAACAGATGTTTCATTTTTGGAGTCTATGTCATATCTGGAGTCTATGTACGGAGAATCTGCTGCAAATCTCCTCAAAAAAATGCTCTAATGGTGGGTCTTACTCTTGTTCATGGAGCTGCTGCTAAAGGAGCTGGTACTTTTTATCTCTTTATATACATTCTTTAATTCTGGGATTTTCTTTTCCCATTTTAAAGTTTATTTTTTTATATATATTTTTTTTGTGGGCTATAAATCTGTCATTCTATTTATTGATGTTTTCAGTTTAATTATAGTTGCCCTTATGTTTATTTCAATTAGTATTCAGCTTTTCTGATGCAATTATGATTTTCCCTGTTGAATTGGTTTGTATTTGCCCTTACATTTTTTTTTTTTTTCTGTTGTGAATCTTATTATTGGTAACATGGATTTCGTGTGAGTGGGAAATCTTGTGTACTCACTTATTTCTTTAAGAGGTAATAAATGACGTGTGTGTGTGTGTGTGTTTTATGCACTCTCATTTCCAGTGGCGAGTCTGGGAAATTAATTGAGTTGTTTTTGTTCTATTGCCATAATGTCATTTCACATCTGTAATGGGCACATTAAAACGGGTATGGGTACTAATTTCTGCAGGTTGCTAACTTGCTATTACATTAGCTACCGGCAAAACTTTCACTTGTTAAGCAAAAGAACACTCTGTAAAATTTTTATTTTGAGCTGTCATCTGAGAGAGTTACCCGAGATGCAGATAAAAATTGGGTTATTACAATAACTACCCAAGAGATTTTAGTTTAATTACAAAAAGATCCACTTATCTTTTATAATGAGAAATACCCCATCAATATTTGTTTCTCTTTTACAAATTACTTCCTCAAGAGGGGAATTTTTTAGGAAACACAAACCTCAAGGGTGCCTTTGTAACACTTTAAGGGGTATTTGTAAATTTGAAGATAACTGAAGCTTTTTTGTAATTAGGCTAAATCTTAGGGGTAGTTTTTGCAATTACCCCCATAAAAAAATAGGGATAATTACAAAAACACCCCTAAGGTCTGGGCTAATTACAAAAAACCCAGAGTTCTTTGAAAATTACAAGAAAACCCTTGATGTTTGATTCCATCTTATAGTTTTCTCGGTGATTTTCGAAAACATTTCAAAACCCCCCTGACATTTACAAAAATATACAGTTGCCCCCCTTAAAGTTAAGACAAAACAAAACCTGAAGGGGTTTTTTGTAATTTTGAAACGTGTCTGGGTTTTTTTGTAATTAACAAAAACCTTAGGGGTGTTTTTGTAATTATCCAAATAAAATATATATCTACATTTATTTTCAATGCTAATCCAACTGTTTGATGCTTCTAAGTCTGACATCTTTCTTTTTTGCATGAGTATTGCAGTATGTTTGGATGGATCATTACCTGGCTATCACTTTGATCGTGGATTTGGGTCGGGAGCCAACAGTTGGCTAAATCAACTTAGAGGTTTGTGTCTGCGATGATCGTGTTATAACGTTGTTAGCAGTGTTCAACTTTTGTCTATAAATTTGGTTTATATGTGTAGCTGATGAAAATCATTCTGCTGTATTCATGCTTCATGCTGCGTATGTTGTCTTATGGGAAATCTCCAATCAAACTTGTGTACTTTGGTTAAAATTAAAGCAGCATTCTAAGTTCCACTATGTATGTGATGTTATTCAAATTCCAGATTAAAAGATAATGTTTTGAGTAGACTTACCGATATTCATGCACATTTAGCTGAGTATAAACTGATTAGATTTGGATGACTAACTTGTTGAAGTTATTTTGCCTATATCTTCAGATCACTTTGTAGCTGTAGAAATTTTGGAATAATGCTACGTAATTTACTCTTGAACCTCATCTTTTGATATTTGTGGCAGGGTGGAGGGTGGTGCAATAATATAAGAACATGTGTGTACCGCAAAAAGACAAGACGTGGGTCGTCAAACTATTTTGAAAAGCAAATTCCATTTACAGGGATACTCAGCAACAAGCCTGGGGAAAATCCAGGTTCAAATTTGAAAAACTCTTGCACATTTGTCAATTACATAGAATAACTAGCTTCTTTTTCTTGCTTCGGATGACTGTTTTCATAATTTAATTCATTTAAATGTTCCACATGCAGATTTTTATAACTGGAATAGAGTAAAGATACGTTATTGTGATGGAGCCTCCTTTGCAGGGGACGGTGAAGATAAGGTTTAAAGCTTTAGCTGCAATTTCATTTCCATCCTTTCTTTCTTTCCATTAGTTAGTTTTATCTGCACTTTTTGATGTATTTTACTTCTGGATTATGAAAATTGTTTGATGAAGGCAGGGGAATGGCTCTTCCTGGTTGTAACAGTACCTAGTTGCCTACTTTTTTTTTGTTCAATTATTTTTTCATCTTGGCAAAAGTTGATTACAACTTTTGGGAAGTTATGGATGGAGGTTTACCTCTATCCAGGACGGAGCCAGAAAATAAACATTAGGGAACGATTATTTAAAATAGTCGATAAAAAGTATTTTTTTTTTTCCTGTTTAAAGAAATTTTTAGGGGCAAGATTTTGAAGTTTTTGCATCAGAGTTAAGAGTAAAAATATGTTGAAAGTGCTCGTCTTTACTACGTTATATTAACCATTTTGATTAGGCTGCAGGATTGCAGTTTAGAGGACAACGATATGGCAAGCTGCAATAGAAGACCTAATGTCCAAAGGACTATAACGCTAACCAAGTAATCATTACTACTAAACGGAATTATTAAATTCTTTTGTTTCTTCGAAATTCCCTCTCATTGATATATAATTTGCCTCAGGCACTTCTCTCTGGTTGTTCTGCTGGTGGACTAGCTACCATATTGCATTGTGACGAGTTTCGAGAATTATTTCCAAGAAGTACCAAAGTGAAGTGCCTGAGCGATGCTGGATTATTTCTGGACGCGTAAGTTCCAAATCTTTTTAGTTGTAGTATCCTTTTGGACATTTATTGTTGTATGTTTCGACAGCAATCTTATTTCTGAGAGTTCTATTGCAATTTTTTATGTTGTCTGCAGCACAGATGTTTCTGGTGGACGTGAACTCAGAAATTTCTATGGTGGTGTTGTTAGCTTACAGGTACTTTATCCAAAAACATACCTTCCACCTTATTTCTTGGTTTTAATATTCCCTGGAGCGAAGATATTAAGGGAGTGTTTGCAAACACCATATAAAAGTGATTCTCAGCTTTTAGCTAGAAAAAAATAATCACATTTTAGTATTTGCAAATGTCAGTTGCTGCTTCATTTAATCAAAATAATCAAAATTGAAAAGCATGGGGAGGGGTGCTTTTTAGATTTTTTATTCTGCTTCTGGTTTGATTTTTACTCACAAAGAAAGCTATTTTACAACTTCTCTACCAGACACTCTCTCTTAACTTATTCAATTTCAGCTTCTATTTGCAAATATTACCAACTTCCGATTCTCAACTATTTGCCGCTTCCGCCGCAATAAATCACTTCCTCAAAAGCAGAAGTGTTTGCAAACACTCCCCAAGTGTTGGTTTAAATAATGCTGAAATAATGAAGTTGATCCACTCTTTGTTAGACTTTTTTCTATCAAAATTTTGCACTTTCTCCTTTGCAAATTCGTATATTAACGATCAATTGAATGAACGGATGTGAGTTTATTGGTGACTAATCAATCATCCATTTTTCACTCATTAAAAACAGGGTGTTCGGAGAAACCTGCCCAGAACTTGCCACCTTGATCCAACTTCAGTAAGTCTCTTGCTCGATTATCTTTTGCCGTTAGGCTGATGCATGATTTAAACGACGTCTAATACTATTTGTGAATTATACGTTCCCTTGCAGTGCTTCTTCCCTCAGAATTTAATTAGCAACATAAAAACACCACTCTTTATTCTAAACGCCGCGTATGATGCATGGCAGGTAAGTTACAGTTTCAGTATATTGCTTCAATTTGCCTTCATAGACGAAACATATTGAATATCAATCACCTATTATTTTGTTGTGTTCAGGTCCAACAAAGCTTGGCTCTCCCATCAGTCGATCCGCGTGGTGACTGGCGTTTTTGTAGAAAGAATATCGATCGATGTTCACCATCACAGATCCAGTTTTTGCAAGGTGGTAATTTTATTCGATATTTTTCTAAGTTGTGCTTTAATATATCTCTTGAGCTTGTTTGAGGTCCTTATATAAATCTATTATGGAGCAGGTTTTAGGAATCATATGGTGAATGCAGTAAAAGGGTTAGAAGCATCAAGACAAAGTGGATTGTTCATAAATTCTTGTTTTGCTCACTGTCAATCGGAGAGGCAGGATACATGGTTCGCCAATAATTCTCCTGTAATTGGCAAAAAGGTACAACCATAAACACTATATATTTTTTCGGTAATTACAAAAACTACCCCTAAGGTTTAGCCTCGTTACAACAAAATCCAATTATTTTTCACCTCTTGACTGTTTTACAAATTTCTCAAGTATGTGTTTTATTTTTGGTACAATATGCAGGCGATTGCAACGGCTGTTGGCGATTGGTATTTCGATCGAGCAAATATCAAGGAAATCGACTGCCCGTATCCGTGTGATAAAACTTGTCACAACCTGGTTTTCCGTTAAACCAGGACTAATTTTTTCCTCCTAAATGATTATTTGATTACATATAATTTAGTGAGATCTCAGCTCCCATTTATATTGTGATTTTGAGAAATTACCCAGTTAAGGCAATAATACAATTATCTGAGGGAAGTTTATGTATTGTATCTTGATGTACTCACAATGTAACTTTAAAGGAAAAAGGAAAGGAAAAATTCGTCAAGGATTATTATAGTCTCAAAAGAGTTGGCATTCTTTATTTTACTTTTTTTTTTAATTATTATTTTGAAATAGTTATGTCACCATGCCTTGTTGGGATTTTTTATTTGCGTAGGCCCCGTTTGGTTGGGGTTTATGTGTAGTATAAGGGCACCTTTTATTCTATATCCATCTCATTAATAAGTTTGGTTCAAACCCTCATGGCCCATGAAATGCTCATGGCCCGGCACACAATCAACTGATCTGCAAGATAGCACATCCCACCCCTCCCCCCGATCCACTATCCAACTCATATTTGTAACTCATATTAAATGCGAAAAGACTAAATTGACCCTCCACTATAAATATATTTTTGCAAGCCTTAACCCATCTTCTTCCATTTAACCCATCTTCTTCCATTTCGTATTACACAGGATAATAGAGAGACTTGGCAGAATAATATATAGAAAATGTGATATTTGATATGTGACACAAAATAAGAGAGAGCTTAACTATGACAGCTTATTATTAAGTCTTGGTGGTCAACAATGGTGTCAACAAAAAGAGTAGATAAAAATTGTGTCCGTTAGGAGCTATGACGATTCTAATTTCTAGGCCTCAGTTCCACTTGAGCGCAGAAGAATGCACAAGTACATCGGAAAAAATGGAGGGTTGGACTCTATACTGCTTTCTCTTTCTTGATTTTGGAGAGTTAGTTCATCTGACAAGCCCTAAAATCCACCTAGATCCCCAAATCGTGTATGGGGTTGAAATTGGGTGTAAATAATTTGATGGGCAAAAAAGTAATAACAAAGGTAATGGGTTTCTAATGCCACATCTGAACCAAACAACTTATTGGGAAACCCATTGATATCACCCTATGAATTTGACAACCAGCCAACACAATGCCATGTATTGGATCAGCTGGATTAGTGTCACTTATCCAAAGGTAATGTATCAACCCTATTAACCTCAACCCAACCAAACGGGCCCGTAGGATATACATTATATAGTCCACACTTCACAGATTGAGATGGTCATGTGTCTGGGATTGTGGATTTGGGCTCGTGTTAAATCATGACCAGTGTATTAATCCTTCAACAAACTGGATAACTTATCCAGGCCCAGCGTCCCTGATTACATAGTCAGATTTTGGGCCAGGGTCCAACATCACATGTCGGCCCTCAAATGTAACTTGAGAAGTTCAAATAATACTGATAGTGATTACTGTTGGATAAACTAGTGGTGTATACCGAAATGGCCAAAGAAAATCGAGCAGAGTAAAGAAAGTCGAGGCAAGAGTTGGACTCTTTGTCTTTAAGACGAAATTGCCCCGCTCACGGTGTTAACGTAAATCGCAATCGCTCCCAAGATACAACGACTTACGTCTTGCGATAAAGAACACTACAAATCACAAGACACTTCGAACTTTTAGTGTTTTGAACTCTCAAGACTTTTTTATGTCAATGCTATGTGAATTCAAATTTTTCGATGCATGAAATGATTAAGGGGGTGGTTTATATAGAGCTCCTAGTGTCTCTTCAGATTGGGTGCAAACCCGGTTGGATCGTCTTGACCGTCGATCGCGCCTGTGGTTAATAACGTGCGATCCGATGGTCCTCGCGAATCGCCTCGAAGGAACACACCTTTGGTATACACTCTCGCACCGAGACGCTGGCGTCGATACCACGGTGCCTGTCGTGACAGACGATCCAATCGCCGCCACGTGTTGCCACTGTGACGATTCTCGCCAAGTCATCGCCACCCGAGCCGCTCGCCACGTCACCGAGCCACCGGACCGAACCCTGGTTTGATTTTCCAAAACTTTAAGTGCTCCTCAAATCTCATCGTGATGATGCGACGAAGTCTGCAAAAGTGTGCTAAAGCGCCCTAACGCGACTATGTATGTGCGGCGGCGCGGGCCGGGCCCGGCCCGCCGGGCTCGAACGGTGCTCCGCACCGCCCTCGGTGCCTTTTGAGCTAGCCAAAGGCTAGTCAAAATTGACTTGGTCCACTAGGGTGTACCATAAGGAGTTCCACTTGATTCTCCTTATTAGTGGTGAAGCTCTTTATTAACTAGTCAAACATTTAATATGTTTCCTATGTGGGATATGGCTTTCCATATTCCCACCCTTTTATATTCCATATATAAAAGCATTTTAAGTGGCCAACTTTATGCATTTATTTCTCATTCACCCGATATTGGTTTTGAGAAATTCAAAATGCTAAACTCATCTACCAGCGTAGCGTAGATGACGTTTATCTCATTTATTTCATACTTTGAATAAATGACCCCACTCAAATAATTGGTCAAAATCGGGTCAAAATCCAATTTAATAAAACCAATTCCAACAATCCCCCACATGAATGAAAATAAATGCATATGAGTATGCAAACACTAAGAGAGTTCAAACGGAAAGCTATTGCATCGATCGGAGAGAGGTAGCTTGTGGCTTTGAACCTTCCTTAGTGGAATACTATCAGATTTACTAGCCGCATGTGACGCGGTGTCTTAAATTGTTCAATTTTGTTTATGTAAACCAAAACAACAAAGATCCACACAATATCTTTCCTAACACCATTTGTTTCTCGCGGTTGTGTCCATTTTGGCCCTGGACACCATCTTGGATTCATAAGTGTTTCGTTCTGCGGCCGTCTTCACACTTATATAGGTGATCTCCTATTAAGAGTATCCCGCCATACTCCACTTCTTTAAAGTATAGGAATCATTAAAAGTTTATAACTTAACCTCACCACATTCAAAGCAGGTTTCTTCACTGACAGAATGAGTGTAATATGCTCCAGTGTTTATCGAATATTCATAACTTAGTTGTCCCATTGAACCAAGGTCTTGAGATCTCCAATTCACAAGGTTGGGTTACCAAGTATGAACACTCTTATTTTGTGGATTTTAAGCCCATTCCTTTCGATAAGCAAAGATACTTGATCTCTATTCAAACCTTTAGTTAACGGATCCACTAGGTTTTCTTTCGATTTCACGTAATCGATTGTAATAACCCCATTTGAGATCAATCGCCGACGGTGTTATGTCTTCGACGTATATGTCGAGACTTACCGTTGTACATACTATTTTGAGCCCTTCCTATAGCCGACCGACTATCACAATGTATCATGATTGCGGCCACCGCTTAAGCCACAAGGAATATCCTCTAAAAAGTTGCGAAGCCATTTCGCTTCTTCACCAGCTTTATCCAACGCTATAAACTCTGATTCCATCGTGGATCGAGCTATACATGTTTGTTTAGAGGATTTCCATGACACCGCTCCACCACCAATGGTAAAAATATAACCACTTGTGGACTTGGAATCTTTTGAGTCAAATATCCAATTAGCATCACTGTATCCTTCTAATACAGCTGGATATCTCGAGTAATGTAATCCATAATTCAAGGTGAGTCTTAGATACCTAAGAACCCTTATCAATGCCTTCCGGTGGTCATTTCCGGGATTACTCGTAAATCTACTCGTTTATTAACTTCGTAGGCAATATCCGGGCGTGTGCAGTTTGTTACATACATTAGACTCCCAATAACCCGAGAATATTATAGTTGAGATACAGGCTCGCCTTGATTTTTAGCTAAGTGTAAGCTTAAATCAACAGCGTTTTAGCCAAGGACTGATCATACGCACGCATTGAACTTTCAAATCACTGCCTCAATATAATGAGACCGTGATAAAACAAGTCCATCGATGTTTTAGAGATCTTAATTCCTTAATAACATCTCGCTATACCCATATCTTTCATATCAAAATGTTTGATTAACATTTTCTTAGTATTCATGATTATTTCATGATTACTACCCATAATTAACATGTCGTCAACATAAAGACAGACAATTACATAAGCATTAGGTGTGTCTTTAATGTAAACACATTTATCACACTCGTTAATTTTGAAACCATTTGACAAAGATAGTTCTCACAAATTTTTTTTGTGCCAATGTTTGAGCTTGCTTAAGGCCATACAATGACTTAACGAGTTTGCACACCTTCTTTCTCTCGTCAGCGCAACAAACCCTTCGGGTTGTTCCATGTAGATTTCGTCTTCTAATTCACCATTTAGAAAAGTGTTTTCACATCCATTTGGTGTATCTCAAGGTTATGCAACGCCGCAATAGCAATGAGAACTCTAATAGATGTGATTCTTGTTCTGGTGAATATGTATCAAAGAAATCAAGGCCTTCTCTTTGTTTAAATCCCTTAGCTACTAACTGGCCTTGTACTTATCAATAGTTCCATCGCCTTTTATTTCCTTTTAAGGATCCACTTGCATCCTAAAGGCTTATTTCTGGTGGGAGATCTACCAACTCCCAAATATGATTTTGCATAATGGAATCTATCTCATCGTTAATAGCTTCTTTCCGTAATGGAGCTTCCGGATCGACAATGCTTCACTAATTGTCCTTGGTTCATTTTCTAACACATAAGTTAGAAAACGGACCAAAAGACTTTAGTTGTTTTGGCCTTTTATCGCGTCTTGGTTCTTCATCACTTTGATGATCACCATCGGCGAGATCACGTGTTCTTTTGCTAGAACTAGCTTCTTTCCTTTCTTGACAAGGAAACACGTCTTGAAAAATACAAAGATTCCTGACTCAATAATTGTACCTTCTTGTACATCCGGAATTCCGATTTGTGCACTAAAAATTGATATGCACTCATCGTTATTTGCATATCCAATGAAAATGCAATCGATTGTTTTAGGCCTTATCTTGACTTGTTTTGGCTTAGGTATTTCTACTTTAGCCAAACACCCCACACTTTCGGTATTTATAGGAAGGTTTTCGACCTTTCCATAACTCATGCGGAGTTTTATCTTTATTTTTGTGTGGTATTTTGTTAAGAATGTGGTTAGCCGAGAGAATTGCTTCCCCACAAATTCCGAGGTAAACCAGAATTTATCAACAAAGCATTCATCATTTCTTTTAGAGTTCGGTTTTTGCGTTCAAAGAATACCGTTTGATTGTGGTGAATAAGGAGTTGTCGTTTGATGAATAATACCTTAATCCGAGCAAAATTCATCAAAAGGAGCTCCATATTCTCCACTCTATCACTTCAATTATCTTAATTCGTTTGCTTAGTTGATTTCAACCTCATTCTTATAGCTTTTTAAAAGCTTCTAAGGCCTCATCTTTACTTCTTAAAAGATATACATAATACAAATATTTTGTGCGGTCATCGATAAAAGTAATAAAATACTTTTTCCCACCTCTAGTTTGCAGACAAACTTTAAATCACATATATCACCGTGAATTAACTCTAGAGGTTCTGCTTTCTCTTTCCACCGGAGTGGAATGGTGTTTTTGGCCATTTTTGCCTCAACACGATTTCACACTTGTGATGTGAATCTATTTCAAAATTAGGTAGTAATTCCAAGTTTACTAACCTTTTCAAAGTGTTAAAATTCACATGTCCTAATCTAACATGCCATAAATTTGAACACTCAAGCAAATAAGAAGAAGCATTAATTTTATTGCTTTCAAAGTTTGAGTACATTCATTACATTCATCTTGAATACCCATTATCTAAGTACTCCCTTCCCTATGAATCGTCCATTTTTCATAAGTACAAACTTTTGAGCCTCAAATACTAATCTAAACCCCGCTTTAACCAAAGAACGATCCCGACACTAAGTTCTTCCGAATGTCCGGAACATGAAGGACATCAACGAGGGTCGGCTCCGACCGAGGTCATCTTGCACCACCTTGCCGAGACCGACAATTTTAGACGCGTTGCATGATTCCCCATGTATAGCTTTCTTCCGTTGATAGGAGTATACGTTGAGAACATGTCTTTGTCGGAGCATATGTGGCGTGAAGCACCGTGGTCCACCCACCATTCTCTCGGGTTCTCCACCATATAGACTTGTTGCCTTCATACACAACAAATGAGAGATCAAGCTCGAACATATCAATTGGTATCGATTTGTCCTCGGTCACATGCACTGGTTCCGATTGGCCTTTTTAGGAAGACGACAATCTTTAGCCTTGTGATTCAAGCCTTTCCACGATTGAAGCAGTTCCTCTTTGAACTTTTTAGCCTTCCCCTGTTTTCGATTATTCCACGGGTACTTTTCTTCTTGCTAGCATGGGCTCCACCAAGTTTGCCTTTGCCTCCATAGAAGCTTGCCAGACTTAATCTCGGACTTGCGATTGTCTTCTTCAATTCGCAATCGACAATTAAGTCTTCAAGCCCCATCTCCTTCCGCTTTATGCTTCGTAATTTTTAAAATTCTTCCATGAGGCGGTATCTTCGATAATAAGAGCTACTTGAAAGGATTCACTCACAACCATCCCTTCGCAATTATATCTTGCGAATAAGTTGATTTCTTGAACCTGGTGATCACCGTCTTAGTGTCAACCATCTTGAACTCAAGGAATTTGCCGACAATAAATTTTTTTGTGCCAAAGATCTTCCGTTTTGTACTTTTTCTCTAAAGAGATCCACAACTCTTTAGCAGTCTTCACCGAACAATACACATTATACAATGTGTTGTCCAGTCCGTTGAGTATGTAGTTCAGGCACAGGAAGTCGCTTTGACTCCAAGCATCGAACGCCATCCTCTTCTCCTTATCTGTCTCCTCTTCTCCCCCACGATTTGTTGGGGCATCCTCCGTAAGAAACGAGCAAGGTTCGTGAGTCGTAAGATAGAATAACATTTTCTCGTTGCCATCTTTTGAAGTCCGAACCCCCAAACTTCTCGGGTTTCTCTCCGGTAAGTCTTTGGAGGCCGAATCAAGACGTCGAAGCCATAGGTATACACGAAAAATTTCGTCTTAAACTGTTGGATAAACTAGTGGTGTATACCGAATGGCCAAAGAAAATCGAGCAGAGTAACAGAAAGTCGAGGCAAGAGTTGGACTCTTTGTTTTTAAGATTTAAATTGCCCGCTCACGGTGTTAACGGAAATCGCAATCGCCTCCCAAGATACAACGACTTACATCTTGCGATAGCAACACTACAAATCACAAAACACTTCGAACTTTTAGTGTTTTGAACTCTCAAGACTTTTTTATGCTGAATGCTATGTGAATTTCGAAATTTTCTGATGCATGAAATGATTCTGGGGGCTGGTTTATATAGAGCTCCTGGTGCCTCTTTGAGATGGGTGCAACCCCAGTTAACAATACCGCGATCCGATGGTCCTCCGTGACGCGAATCGGCCTGGCGAACACACCTTTGGCATACACCTCGCACACCGGACAGACGCGTCGATCCACGGTGCCACCTGTCGCGAACTAACGCATCCAATCGCCACGTGTCACCACTGCACGATTCTCGCCAAGTCACTGCCACCCCGAGCTGCCCGACACATCACCGAGCCACTGGACCAAACCCTGGTTCGATTTTCCAAAACTTTAAGGCTCCTCAAAGCTCATCGCGATGATGCGCACGTGCGAAGTGCGCCTCGAAAGTGCCCAATGCGACGTGCGTGGGCCCAACTCGACCGGCTGGGCGGTGCTCCGCACCGTCTCGGCTTTTTTGAGCTAGCCAAACGCTAGTCAAAATTGACTTGGTCCACTAGGGTGTACCATAAGGAGTTCCACTTGATTACTCCTTATTAGTGGTGAAGCTCTTTATTAACTAGTCAAACATTTAATATGTTTCCTATGTGGGATATGGCTTTCCATATTCCCACCCTTTTATATTCCATATATAAAAGAATTTTAAGTGGCCAACTTTATGCATTTATTTCTCATTCACCCGATATTGGTTTTGAGAAATTCAAAATGCTAAACTCATCTACCTGCGGCGTAGATGATGTTTATCTCATTTATTTCAGACTTTGAATAAATGACCCCACTCAAATAATTGGTCAAAATCGTCAAAACCCAATTTAATAAAACCAATTCCAACAATTACCATCATGTCCACAGGGGTATTGTGGATTATTATATACTATAGTATATAATCTATACCTCAAACAAAAGATTATTAATATTATATAATATTTGATCATTATTATCTTACAACCCAAATTTAAACACTCACCTACTATATTATACACGATCAATGTAATTTTATTCTATTCAACAATCAATCTTATCAACAAATACGAACGAGGCATCCAAAAACAAAATTATCCTACGGGCGTGGTTTAAGATTTTCAAGGTGTGTTTTATAAAGATTTTATTGAGGGAAGAATTCGTTCATATTGTGTGTGTGGAGCATTTGTAAATTGTAATCTTATATATATAAGGAATTCGTATTTTTTTTGTCGCACTGTGTTCTAAACCGGGAGTCACAAAGCAGGTACAAAGCGAGACCAAATCTCCTATTCCACATTCCTATTCCATTACATTAGATGAATGAGAATGCCATTTATACAATTAAGACATCATATTGTACACGTGTCATTCATCCATACAATTAAATAGAAAATGGAATATGATTGTGGAACATGAAATCTCAATCCATAAGAAGCAACTGTTTTTTCCATGCAATGTCATATCTGGTTTTATCAATCTTGAAACATAGAAAACATCATGTTTTAGCAAAAAATACACAATTATTTGATTTGTTTGGGCGAGGAAATCAACATAGTTCCTATTACATCTATGGATGAGATCTCACGTATTCCATTTTCCCCTTCAACTTCATATTCCATATATATAGTGGATGAAAACATGTATATAATTGTGGCATCATCTTGCATGTACGCGTATTATTCATCCGATGCAATGGAATATGGAGTGGAATAAGAAAGTGGAACGGAAAATCTCAATCCTTACTGCCATTCCATTTTTTTTTCCTTCTCTTTAATGGATGTTTTTTTTAACCCAATAACCGTCAGGTTCTTAAATACAAGAATTAACTTTTGTCCTGATTGACAATGATTCTCTGGCATCTTTGGAAGTAGACTCCGAAAAAATAGTAGATGGAAGACATAGTCGTACTTGGCGGCTTTGAGTTTATATTAGTGATAATGTGTCCAGACAAAAGAATCAAACCAGTTTTGATGCCAATCATTAAATTAATTAATGTGTACACATTTTTTTTTTTATAAATTGTCCCCTGCAAAGTCAATTCTCATATTGGCAACTCTGCATTGTGGAATCAATGTCTCACCGCATAACCTCATCAAACAAAAAGTTGAAAATCAGACAAGAAAGATATTGAGAATCTCTATGATTATAGGTAATAATATTGGGAACAAAATTATAATGTATGTTAGGATATGATGATATATTTATTTCTTTTGATCCTCTTCTCCGGCTTCTAGTTCTCATAGGTTGAATTATGTATGAACTATATGTTATTTAATTTGAATAATTCAATGGATTAGAAACTGCCAAGTGAGATAACTCGGGAGCCGTCAGATTATTTTATTTTATTTTTGTCTGGAAAATGAATTTAAATAGGATTTAAAATTGTACTGGTGTTCAGGATATATACTGATCATTTCAGTCCATTCATTCGCATATAAAAGTATTCTACAAATATACCCTTGTTTAAATTTTGTGACCTAATTTCAGGACCAGTAAATTTCAATCCAAAAATTCATAATTTGCAGACTTAATTTACTGCATAAGTTAATCATGATTGAGCGGCGTATGTCCACGGTTCAGTTTCCTTAGTGTAGCAGACAGACAATACCAGCTAGCTTTCATCGAAACAATTAAGTAAATATATTATAGGCAAAAACTCAAATAGGATCCGTCTTACGGGTCTTGACAGATCTGACTAGCTCTCATCGAAACAATTAGGTAAACATATTATAGGCAAAAACTCATATAGGACCGTCTTATGGGTCTCAATCCGTGAAGACGGATCCTATTTGACCATGGATCCTGTTGACTAGGTTCGCGGGTCAACAACACTCCCGCCTTTATGAGAAAATTATACACAAGAGAGTTCGAGTTCGCACCAAGAAACAAATTTCGATATTCGCAGTTGAAGTGTTATACAAAGTGTTGCTGCGACTTTAGTTTAACATCTTCAAGATTAAGAGTCTTTGTTTCTCTGATTTTCGTCCATCGTTTGTTTTTCATAAAAGCTCTGAATAGTCGATAGTATTGCTTTTGGATGAGTTGTTTTACAAATGTATAAATCTACTCATAGATAGGAGTTTTAATAGTTTTCGTACCAGTTGAGTCATTCAAAGTGAGTTCTGAAAACGATACTTCAACTAGTGAATTATTTCGCCCTGTTGGCATGTTTACAAGTATTCTTATACTTGTAGACAAATTTTATTTCTGTGTTTATATATTTATCCGCTGCGAGTTGATATAAGTGTTACTGGCACTAATAACAACACTTTATTCTGAGAACGTTGGGACCTTTAAATCTTTCAATTGGCATCTAGAGCCAACACCTGTTTTCACTAAGTGTTGATCCTGAGTTCGAGCAAGCAATGGATAATCAAGTGGCAACCGTGTTTTTCTACCTATGCTAGAAGGTTCAAACTACTCTATTTGGAACATCAAGATGTGAGCTTTCATTAAATCAATTGATGAGAAAAGTTTGGCGTGTTGTTCTAACTGGATGGACTCCTCCAAAAATTACAAATAAAGATGGTGACTTCATAAACCAGGATGAAATAAACTGGTCCTATGATGATATCCAACTCGCGAACTACAATTCAAAAGCTCTCAATCCGATCTTTGGTGTAGTAGATTTTAATAATTTTAAAATAATCTGTAACTATGTGCAACCGAAGATGCATGGGAGGCTTTACAAAAGCACTGTGAAGGGCCTGCAAGTGTCCAACTCTCACAGTTGCGACACTTGAATGTAAGGTTTGAAAATCTGAAGATGGAAGAAGATCATGAAAACATAACATCATATCATGGAAAACTATGCGATATTGCTAATAAGTCTCAATCTCTGGGTGAGCCTATTGCAAATTCTAGATTGGTTGGTAAGATGATACATTTTCTTACTGAAAGGTTTGATGTGAAGATTGCGGCTGTTGAAGAGTTGTCTAACATCACAACACTGCGTCTTGATGAGTTAGCTGGGATACTCAAAACTTGGGAACTCAATTTTGTCAACAGCAGAAAGCCTAAATGGAAAAGCATTGCTCTACAGGTATTACCCGATGAATCTGATGAATTAACTCAATTAACTAAGGAGGTTGAGGAGTCTGAATTAGGTGAGGAGTCGATGATTTTATTTGCTAAAAATTCAGTAGAAACATGAAAAGCAAAAACAAAAATCAATTTCCTTCCAAAGTCAAAAAACCTTTTAAACTTGAGGCTCCCAAATATCCTCAAAGAAATATGCCTGATAGGAACCAAGAGATATATGGAAATCAATATATTGATATTGAAAAGGTCAGATGTAGATTTTGATGAATGCCATGTAAAACTTAGATTAGAATGTTGGCACCCCATTTTCCTTGTAAGTCTCATTGTAATAGATAATTTGAATGAATGAGTCAAGTCTCGTTAGATAAATGTTTTTATCAAGATTTTGATGATTATGTCTAAATGAGTTTTTATACCAAAATAATGTTTATAAATGTTGTCCAAATACTCCTAAATGATTTAAAATATTTTTACTAATTTTTGGAGTATTTCTTAGAGTTTATCACTCGATAAAATTGGACAACACTTTTGATGATTTTATGTTAATTGGTTTTTACACCAAAATAATATTGTCCAAATACTCCTAAAAGATTTAAAATGTTTTTACTAATTTCATGGAGTATTTCTTAGAGTTTATTATTCGATAAAAATGGACAACACTTTTGATGGTTTTGTTTAAATGAGTTTACTATGTTTATAAATGTTGTCCAAATACTCCCAAGTGATTTAAAATGTTTTTACTAATTTTTTGGAGTATTTCTTGAAGTTTATTTTTAATAAAAATGGGACAACATTTCAATTTGAAGGTCGACCGGTCGAACAAGAGGTCGACCGGTGTCTCAAGAGTGCGTATATGAAACAGAACACTCTGGAACACAAAATTTGAGGAGGGGGACCGGTCAAGATGGAGTTCGACCGGTCGACCCCCCCTTCGACCCGTACCTAGATCGCACTATTTTTTCAAAATGTTCGAAATCTTATTACAGGGCAACCGGTCGCCCTATGATATTTTTGACAGCAAAAATTTCAACCGTTGCAATCCTTATCAGCAAGATTTACTTTTCATTTTTGTACAATATTTCTACATCTTGTGATCCTCTTTTTGTAGACAAAAGTGAAGAAGAAGGAGCCTATGTTGGGAGCCTATGTTGGTGAAGACTTCCCTATAAATAGAGGATGAATTGAAGACACAAGACACAACAACACAAGCAAATTCACAACAAGAAATCGCAAATTTCCAAGCTTTCATATTCAACACTCTTGTTGTATTTATAGCTAAGTATTTCACTTTCACATCTTGAGGTCTAGGCTTTATTTCTTGATTACACTTGCACTCAAATTGTAATGTTCATTATTGAGTTGTAATCTTGATTTTTGTCATCATTCAACACAAGACATCCTTGTGAGTATTCTTGTGGAAAGAATACACTGGGTGATCTAGGTGATAGGTGTTTCAAGAGTGTGGTGCTCTTGAGGTATTGAAGAATTTGATATTCTTCAAGGTTGAAGATTGTGGTAATCTTCACAAGGTGCGATTGGAGATTGTGGTAATCCAAGAGAGATTGTGGTAATCTCAAAGGTGGTGTTATAGAAGAGTGTGGTGCTCTTCAAGGTGATGTTGTAAGATGTTGTATTAATTTTGGTAATTAATAAATTTTTTTCTTTTTGCATCCATCCCGAGATATCTTGGGTGGTAGAGGATTAGGCCCAGGTGGGTTGAACCTCTATAAATCGACGTGTGTTGTTTACTTCCCGCACCTTTATTATTGTTTTGGCGTATTTGATTCGAAAAAGAGGGCATAATCGAAAAGATGGAGATAATCTATTCACCCCCCCTCTAGATTATCGTAGCCGCTTGGACTTATAAAGTCAGCTATGCCTGGAAATACAATAAGTCAATCAAGAAGAAAGTGAAGACTTGAGAACATCCGAGTATGGTCAAGATAAAGGACCATGGACTCGACTGAAGACATAACAGCTGAGGGACAGCTGTGTGAAGAGTCAGTTAAGTCAACTCAAGAAGCCATGTCACAAGTTGAAGTGACAAATGAGTCTTTCAATGATTGGAGTAGACTCAAGTCACCTGGGGAAAAAGGCATTTGCAAAGAGGAGTTAATCGAAAAGAATCCGTTTACGTAAGTCAAGAACATTACTTAAACAAGTAATACACCCATGCCGCCTGGTCTTAAAGTGCTCAATCCCGGAAGTGTGCAAAAGGAATAAACCAATGGGAAGATCGCACTCGTGGTCGAACCGAAAAAGTGGACATTCATTTAATACGAGGAAAGGTCTACATCTCAAGAATGAAGACCAAGAAAAGACAAGCCAACGAACATGAACGAGCAGATTTTTGAAAGTTCACTATAAAAGGCTGAGGAATTTCATTGAGAAAAGGTTACTTGAACCACGAACGAACAAGCATTATTCAAATTGTAACCTGCAAAATATTCTCAAGATATTCAAGCAAAATCCTCAAACCTAAATCTCGAAGGAAATCAATCCAACACAAAGCTGTGAAGGAAAGACAACTTCAAACTGTGGAAGAGGAAACTTTTGAAAAATCAAAAGGGGTCTACATTCCAAGGAGGATTGTAGGAAGGTTCAAGGTCGAACCAATCTCAAGTTATTGGAGGGCTTCGTGATCAAATCCAAGAAACTTGAGGAAGTGAGTCAAGAAACAAGCATTTTTGTGAAGAAGCTGAGTCGGACGAGAAGCCAGCTGTGTGACCAAGGCATCTCCAGACTGAAAGGAGCAAGTCAGCTGTGTGATCAAGACTTGTCTCTAGACTGATAATCACTTTGTGAATTGATCATTACTTAGTGGGTTCCTCCAGGAGTTGGAGAAGGGAGGATTAGAAGAATTACCCCATCTTTGAACCTCTATAAAAATTATTTGTGTCATTTACATTTCAACATATTTACATTTCTGCACATTTATTTTATATCTGCTGATAATTTGCTATCCAATTGATAAATAACTAAGTGCTAAAATCAAGTGTTAAAACAAAGTTCAATAAAATTCAAGGGTGTTAAGTCTTCCGCTGAAAAACTCATCACAACCAAGTTAAGGTTTAGACTAAACAACTGAGTTATTCTATCAACAGCTCTATCGAGTCTGTTGAGTGGCTAACTCTGCTGATTAACTAACTTAGCCGTCCCTCAAGGACATAGCTGTGTAATTAACTCTATAATATTTTAAAAGAACTAAAATCGAAAAATTGGTAAGGTTTATTCAACCCCCCTTCTTAATACTGCCAGACTCAATCCGATCTAAGGCCCTAACATTGATGTTGAAGTGTCGGGCGATCAAAGTAATAATACCCCCCAAATCCCAATCATGATGGTGCCCCAACTTTTCTTGGCCACCTGGTCTATCTGCTCCGCAAGATAGGCTGCAGCATTATATGGTGTGTTGGTCAACATACACCATATCAAATAAAGTTCCCTAACGATCATGCCCCCATTGTTTTCTTTTGCATAAATGGAAGCGGAGGTGATTCTCTGGATATATCGAAACACCGGGTTCCGCACCCATGAGGACTTGGCAGTCTGATAGGTGTGAGTTTTGCATGTCTTTTAAGGTTTTATATTGACAAAAATGGTGATTAAACATGCATAAACTCATATGAAATGGTTCGTATTCACTCTTTGTGGGAAAGATATTGTGCTTTGCTCGTTTTGTAGGAATTTAATGATATCTGAAGTAATTTGGAGACAAATACGAGCATAGCGAAGAAGAAATACCACAAATGAGGCAAAATAGAGGACGCATGGGTAGTAGGGGCGCGCTGAGCCGAGCACCCGTGCGCCCCCGGGAATGGATTATTGAGGGTACGGCAATGCGCACGGGTAGCCCGTGCGTACACGTACCACCCGTGCGCCACTGAAGTCTTGGAAGTTGCCTACGGCCATGCGCATGGGTAACCCGTGCGTCGACGCACGACCCATGCACTGGTTGGTGAAAAGCAGGACTTGGTCTACGGCACGACGCACGGGTAACCTGTGCGCCCATGCACGGCCCGTGTGTCCCTGCTGTAATGCAGTACTATGACATCAATGTGCCCTAAAACTTTCAAAAAGGTATATAATCACTTTTTGGGGCGCACACCAAGGGACATTCTGACATTTTTGGCTATTGAACACAAGACAAATGTTTATTCTTGGGAGAAGATATCAAGGAGATAATCGAGTTGTATCGGAGCTCAAGGAACGGAGATACATCGAGAGATTGTCGACTTTCCTAAGTTTTTCTTGCTTCTCTTGTAGTTTAATCTTTCATTTTAGTTTGTCATGACTTTGAACAATTTGTCTATGAGTTGTTTAGACATCATGTGTAGCTAAACTCTTTAGATTTTCGGGTTTTGGAAGTAGATTAATGAACTATTGTGGAATGTTTTAATCTTAGTTGAAGTTATTGTCTTGAAGCCTATTTGAGTACTTTGAGCTTATTCTTGTTTTATCACTTGATCAATGATTTAACTTGTTTGATATATTGATTCATAATTCGAGAGATAAGTTTCAATATTAGATCTTGAGCACTCGATACAAATATTTGCATGAATCGAGAGGTTTGTAAATATTTGTGAGGACATTTGATCTTTTAAACTTTTGGGAGTTGAATACTTCATGTTGAGTAGAGATGCTAGCATAGGTATTTCAATCTACGTTTTATA
Source organism: Rehmannia glutinosa (assembly GCA_016081115.2). NCBI lineage: Eukaryota > Viridiplantae > Streptophyta > Magnoliopsida > Lamiales > Orobanchaceae > Rehmannia > Rehmannia glutinosa. The sequence goes on from JABTTQ020000412.1 coordinate 445,581, forward strand.
TGCATCTCGAGAGGGAGGATAAAATATTTTCGTGATCGTTTTATATGAATATTGATAATAACTTGACTTTGATTAAATCAGACAACAAGAGGGATGTTAATCGAAACCTTAACCCGGGAATCCATTTTATCATCTTGATACTTCTACTATTTGCATTATCTTAATCTTGTGTTTTTATTAGTCCTAATTGTCTTAATCTCATAACAACCACCATTTTACGACCGTCTAAATAAAAATAAGACTATCTTAGTTCAATACTTAGCATATTAATTTATTAGTCTCCATGGATACGACCTTGCTACCCTTTTCTATAACGTGACACCGTACACTTGCGGTGAGCTAAAAATAAAGCGAAAAAGTTTTTGGCGCGTTTCAGACTAATACAATTTTTGGTGCTAATATTGCAATAGATAGAATTATTCTTAATTTAGACATTTTTAATTTTTTGATATTTTTGGTTGACTTAAATCCTTCATTATTTGACTTGTTTCTTTTAGTTTGGTCCAGGTAGTGCATGAACACTCGCTCTAGGCGAGGAGATTTAATACCGCTCATACCGGAAGTTGAGGCTTTCGCAAGGAGAATTAGTGCAACTACTGGACGGGCTAAAAGACAACAAAATCAGAATATGGGGGACGTGGACGAAGAAAATAGGGGTAACAATGGGATCAATGAGTTACCAATACCGGTTCTACAGTAAGCTATCCGTGATTACTTTCGACCTCAAACGAATCGTAATTACGGTGGTATTGCTCATATTCCGATAAATGCCAACAACTTCGAGCTTAGACCGACACTGATAAACATGGTACAACAAAACCAGTTTGGGGGATTCGCAACTGAAGATCCTAATTCTCACCTTGCACATTTCATCCAAATATGCAACACAATAAAAATGAATGGGGTTTCAGATGACGCCATAAGATTGCGCCTATTCCCTTTCTCTTTAAGGGATAAGGCGAGGAATTGGTTGGGTACTTTGATGCAAGGAAGTGTGAGCACATGGGACGATCTGAGCCAAAGGTTCTTGTTTAAATTCTTTCCATCGAGCAAAACTTTGCAGCTCAAAAGCGAGATTACTCAATTTCGATAATTTGACTCTGGGGCTTTGTACGAGGCTTGGGAACGATTTCGGGATCTATTAAGAAGATGTCCACAACATGGCTTTCCGGAAGATCAACAGTTATATTTCTTCTACAATGGTTTAATGGGGCAAACAAGGGCCTTTGTTGATGCCGCAGCGGGAGGAGCATTGTTGGCAAGGTTTCCACAAGACGCCTTAAACCTTCTTGAAGAAATGGCTATGAGCGATTACTGATGGCGTCGAGAGATCCAATGTACAACGAGTAGCTGAAATCTCGGATTCGGACCCAATTAAGGCGTTGACCGTGCAAGTGGCGGCATTGACAACCCAATCCAGTGTTTTCACGAAAGGGCCAGAAGCAAGCATGAGCACGGGTAGTGAAGCTCTTCTATATCCGATGGAGGAGGTCAATTATGTGAATAACCGGAATTTCAACAATTTCCAGAATAATTCAAACCCAACACACTACCATATGGGATTGAGAAACCATGAAATTTTTTCCTATGCCAATACAAAGAATGTGTTGCAACCACCGCCGGGATTTAACGCATCAAATGGGGGTGCTAATGTAGAAGGCAAATCATCTTTGGAAGATGCACTCACATCGTTCATAAATCAATCAAATGCATTCATGAGTGACACGAGGAGTCGCTTCGCTAGGCAAGATTCTAGGATGGATAAGGTGGAGCTAATTGGCTACAATTATTGGTGGGCAACATCAAAAGGGTCAATTTCCGAGTAACACAGAAGTTAATCCTAAGGAGCAATGCAAGGCTATTCGGTTAAAGAGCGGTACGGAATATGAAGGGCCTAAAGAAAAATCTAAAAATCTGAAAATTTCGGATGAAGCATCCAAGGCGGGAGATGTTGAATTGGTGATGAAAGATGGTGTCGAAGTCGATGGGAAAAAGAGAGACAAGAGGAACAAACAAGCGAGGGGTGAGAAGCTTAAATCATCGTCTAACTCTAATATATCTAAATTGTCTATCTCTCTTCCCTTCCCTCAAAGATTTCAAAAGAAAAAGCTTGATGATCAATTTGCAAAATTGCTTGATATATTTAAGAAATTTCACATTAACATTCCTTTTGCAGACGCACTAGAGCAAATGCCAAATTACGCGAAATTTCTTAAGGATGTTATGTCGAAGAAGAGGAAGATGACAAGCTTTAAAATGGTGAATTTCACGGAAAAATGTAGCGCGATAATCCAAAGGAAGCTACCACAAAAACTGAAAGATCCGGGGAGTTTCACTATCCCTTGTGCTATTGGTGGTAACTTTTTAATAAAGCGTTGTGTGATTTAGGGGCAAGTATTAATTTGATGCCTTTGTCCATTTTCAGGAAGCTTGGACTAGGCGAAGTGAAGCCAACCACGGTGACATTGCAACTTGCGGACCGGTCACTTACATATCCAAAGGGAATTATGCTGGTAAAAGTTGATAAATTTATATTCCCTGTGGATTTCTTGGTTCTTGATATGGAAGAAGATCGTGACGTTCCACTAATACTTGGACGTCCATTTATTGCTACCAGTAAAGCCTTAATAGAAGTAGAAAAAGGAGAGCTCACTTTACGTGTTAATGATGAGCATGTTTTATTTTCTATATATAAGGCAATGAAATTTCATGATACGGTGGAGAATTGTAATTTTTTGGATATAGTTAGTTCATGCATTGAGGATTATGTTGATCATACATTGTCTACGGATGATTTGGAATTTGGTCTAACCCACTCGTGCTAAATGTCGAGTGTTGTTGGGAAATTATTTTGTAGATTTTGATGAATGCCATGCAAAACTTAGAATAGGAAGTTGGCACCCCATTTTTGTTGTAAATTGCATTGTAATAGATAGAAATTTGATCGAAGTGAGTTAAATCGATTATGCCTGAACATGCAAGAAGACAATGGAGACTAGAAGGAATGAAGCATTTGAGTATGGCAAAGAAGAGAAGATAAGAACTCGATCAAGGTGCAATCGAGATGCGGTGAGTGAAGTATCGTCAAGTCAACTCAAGATAGCCAAGTCTCAAGGTTGAAGTGACGGAAGAGTCATCCAATGATTGGAAGATGACTCAAGTCACCTGGGGATGTTAAGAAAATGCGGTCAAGTCGAGATAATCGAAAGAGATCCGTTGTACGAGTAAATCAAGAGAATTACTTAAACAAGTAATACCTCCATACTACCTTTCTTGAAGTGCTCATCCCCTTAAGCGTGCAAGAGGAATAAACAATGGGAAGATCGCACTGTGTCGAACACCGAAAAAGTCAAGAATCATTCATACGAGGAAATGGCAATTCCAAGAATCGCAACAAGACAAGCTAACGACCACAAGTGACTTTCAAAAATAAGCCTATCTCTTCAACGGCGATTTTTGAAAGATCACTATAAAAGGCCGAGGAGTTTATTTGAGAAGGAGAAACCTGGCTACGAACCACGAACATTCAAGCAAACATTTGAATCAGAACCAAAAAATATTCTCAAATCATTCAAGATCAATCCTCAAGCCTACATTACGAAGGAAATCAATCCAACACTCACCCGTGAAGGAAAGATAACTTCAATCGAGTTGAAGAGGAAATTTTTGAAGAATCAAGGGGTCTACATTCCACGGAGGATTGTAGGAAGGTTCAAGGTCGAACCAGTCTCAAGTTTTTGGAGGGCTTCGTGATCAAATCCAAGAAGCTTGAGCACGTGGGCTGTAGTAGCGCAAAGCAATTGCCTGTGAAGAAGTTCTCGAGTCTTACGAGAAGCTGTGTGACCAAGGCATCTCAGATCGAGTCCCAAAGGATCAAGTCATTTGTGTGATCAAGACTTGCAGACGGGTGTTAACCACTCGTATATTGATCAATACTTAGTGGATTCCTCCGGGAGTTGGAGAAGAGAGAGAGAAGAATTACCCCATCTTCGAACCTCTATAAAAACTTATCGTGTCATTTACATTTCAAAGCACTTTAATTTCTCGCATCTTATTTTTATATCTCACGATAAATTTGCTATCCAATTGATAATCAATCGAGTGCTAAAACCAAGTATTAAAACAAACTTAACCAAATTCAAGGGTGTTAAGTCTTCCAATGAAAACAAATCACAGTCGAGTTAAGTCTTTAGTCAAAACAATTTGAGTTATTCTATCAACAACTCAAATCAGTCTGCATTGAGTGACTAACTCTGTGATTAACTAACTTAGATGTCCATCAAGGACGAATCGTGAAGTATTAACTCGAATATTTAAAAGGACTAATTTGAAAAGTTGGTAAGGTTTATTCAACCCCCCTTCTAAACCTTACACTCACATCCCTTGGGACCTACAAGTGTTGTGCTTGATTTTGATAACCAAGATTTGTACGACTATGTTTGTGCCTTAGATCATATGCAGGAACTACCTAGGAGCGCAAGTGGCGAGAACGCAATGTTGGAAATAAGAGGGCTAAATCCTGCTGCACACGCACGCCCCGTCCGTGCGTTTGCCGAAGCAAGAATTCAACACCCTGAAGAGCACACATGTCGTGTGCCAGAGCATGGGCAACCCGTGCGTGATGCCGAAAGAAGAATTACAGACAGGGGATCACGCACGACCCGTGCGCCTGAGCACAGGCAATCCGTGCGTGACACTGAAACATCAGTGTCGACTCCGGAACTTAAGCTGTTACCCGAACACCTTACATATGCATTTCTTGGGGCGAATAATGCAAATGCGGTAATCGTATCATCTCTTCTTACTCCTACTCAACTTGATAAATTGTTAAGGGTTTTACGAAAACATAAGTCGGCACTAGGATGGTCAATAACTGATTTAAAAGGCATAAGTCCATCTATTGTAATGCATAAAATTCGGATGGAAGATGTTTATAAACCATCAGTGCAAAGCCAAAGACAACTAAACCCTATCATGCAAGATGTGGTTAGAAAAGAAGTGTTGAAATGGTTAGATGCTGGAATCATATATGCTATATCTGATAGTTCATGGGTAAGCCCGGTATAAGTGGTGCTGAAGAAAGGGGGTAACAGTCGTGAAAAATGAGAATAAAGCATTAATTGCTACTAGAATTGTTACCGGGTGGCGAATTTGCATTGATTATAGAAAACTTAATGATGCCACTCGAAAAGATCATTTTTCCCTCCCCTTTATAGATATGATGTTGGACCGTCTAGCAGGTTATGATTATTATTGTTTTTTAGATGGTTATTCCGGGTACAATCAAATCATGATTGCGCCGGAAGACCAGGAAAAAACGACATTTACATGTCCTTATGGCACATTTGCATTTCGCCGCATGCCATTTGGATTATGTAATGCACCTGCCACTTTCCAATGTTGTATGATGGCTATATTTCACGAACTTATTGAAAACGTTATGGAGGTGTTTATGGACGATTTCTCTGTGTTTGGTGACTCTTTTGATAATTGTCTTCACAATCTTTCCTTAGTCTTACAGCAATGTGAAGAGACCAATCTTGTACTCAATTGGGAAAAATGTCATTTTATGGTACGCGATGGTATTGTACTTGGTCATCGAGTCTCTTCTGTAGGTTTGGAAGTAGATCGGGCAAATATTGTAGCGATCGAGAAGTTACCACCTCCTACAAACGAAAAAGCCATTCGGAGTTTCTTGGGTCACGCCGAATTCTATAGAAGGTTTATCCGTGACTTTTCAAAAATTTCTAAGCCTTTGAGTCAATTGCTAGAAAAAGATGTTGCTTTCAATTCTTCCAATGATTGTTTGCAGACGTTTGAAACTTTGAAGAAGGCATTGGTGACCGTACCTATTCTTGTCACCCCAGATTAGAGCCAACCGTTTGAATTGATGTATGATGCGAGCAATTTTGCGGTAGGGGCTGTTCTCGGTCAAAAGAGGCATAAGTTGTTTAGATCCATCTACTATGCTAGTAGAACTTTGGACAGTGCTCAACAGAATTACACCACCACCGAGAAAGAGATGTTGGCGATTGTTTTCGCATTTGATAAATTCCAATCATACTTGATTGGAACGAAAACGATTGTTCACACCGATCATGCGGCCATCAAATATCTTTTTGATAAGAAGGATGCGAAACCAAGGTTGATTAGGTGGATCCTATTATTGCAAGAATTCGACGTGGAAATCAGGGACCGGAAGGGATGTGAGAATGTGGTGGCAGACCACTTGTCTAGGAATGAAAATCAAGAGGAGGCGAAAAGAGGTACGGAATTAATAAAGGAGAAACTTCCAATTTAACGGTTACTCATGGTAGATGCAAAATTCCGTGGTATGGATTTTGTCAATTATTTGGTCATGGGAGTTTTGCCTCCAAACCTATCGTCATATCAAAAGAAGAAGTTCTTCCACGATGTCAAATTCTATATGTAAGACGACCCTACTCTTTAAGAGAGTGCGCGGATAAAATCATCAAGAGCGCGTGCCTCAAGAAGAATGGGAGGGAGTCCTACAATGATGTCATTCCTCACCCCTCGGAGGACATTTTGGTCCGACTCATACGGCAAGCGAAGGTATTACAAAGTGGGTTGTCTTGGCCCATTTTATTTAACGATTGTTATTTGTATGTGCAACAATGTGATAGGTGTCAGAGGATGGGAAATATTTCCAGGAGACACGAGATGCCGATGACAAATGTAATTGAAGTTGAATTGTTCGATGTGTGGGGGATTGATTTTATGGGCCCATTTCCATCATCTTCGGGCTATCAATATATTCTACTTGCGGTGGAGTATGTGTCCCGTTGGGTAGAGACGATTCCTTCACAAACAAATGACGCCCAAGTTGTGATGCGGTTCCTTAAGAAAAATATATTTACTCAATTCGGCACTCCAAGAGCTTTAATTAGTGATGGAGGGTCGCATTTTGTAAATAAATTGATGAGCAACTTGTTGGCAAAATATGGGGTGAAACATAAAGTTGCATTGGCATATCATCCGCAAGCCAATGGGCAAGCTGAAGTGGCCAACCGGGAGATCAAACAGATTCTTGAGAAGACGGTGAACATCAACCGAAAGGATTAGGCATTAAAATTGGATGATGCTCTATGGGCATACCGGATTACATATAAGACACCGTTGGGCACATTTCCATATCAATTTGTTTTTGGGAAGTCGTGCCACTTGCCGGTAGAGTTGGAGCACAAGGCATTTTGAGCGGTCAAGAAACTAAATCTGGATTTTAAAAAGGCGGGTGAAGAGAGGTTGCTCCATCTAAATCAGATGGAAGAATTTTGGGATGAAGCTTACGAAAATTCCCGAATTTACAAAGAAAGAACCAAAAGGTGGCATGACAAAATGATTAAGAACGAGAGTTTTTACCAGGGGAAGCAGTCCTCTTGTACAATTCACGCCTTAAACTTTTCCCTGGAAAACTTAAATCTAGGTGGTCGGGGCCATTCATGATAAAGAACGTATTGAATCTTCCCGGAGTCGTGGAATTGTTAACAAAAGACGGTGAGACTTTCATGGTAAACGGCCAGAGGATTAAGCATTACTTCCACCGAGGTAACCAAGAGGAGATGACATCTATCACCTTGCGAGACCCGTGACGGAACGAAAACAAGCGTCAAGCTAAAGACGTTAAATATAACGCTTGTTGGGAGGCAACCCAACAATTTGTAGTGTGGATTTTATTTTTGTGTGTGTCTTGTTTTAATTTTGTGTGATTTGTGTGTAAAAAAAATTTAATACCTAAGTATTGCACTGCCCAGGGACGCTCGGGTAACCCGTGCTTATGCACACCACCCGTGCGTACCAGGAGGGGAACAAGTCGAGCTACGACCATGCACACGGGTAACCCATGCGCCAACGCATGGCCCGTGCGCACCTAGAGGAAATGAACTCTATTCCTACGGCATGACGCACGGGTAGCCCGTGCGCCCATGCAAGGCCCGTGCGTCATCTCGCTGAATGATAAAAGGAGTCTGGCAGACTCTGTTTTTTCCAAAACTCATCATCTTTCAAAAAAAAAAAAATGGCCATTCCTCCCACATTGCTCCAAATTCTTGCTTTTCTTCAAAATTTGTTCACATATCCATTTGCTTATGATAATACACTCACAAAGTGCATCAAATTCAATTTGGATTCAAGAATTGGTTGAAAAGCACCTAGGGTTCCAAGTTTTTCCCCTTTTACTAAATTTCGAAAATTCCGGTAAGAACTTCGTTTTTTCTTGTGAATTTCTTGAGAATTATGTATTAGGGATTATATTGGGTGCTTGTGTTGATATTTTTGCTATGTTTTGGATGAATTCTTCTTTAAAGCAAATTATCAAACACCTTGTGAGCATGTGAATTGAGACATATTTGGATAAATTGATGATGAATTGGGCATGAGCTTTAAATTGCTAGGGCATTTAGATAATGATTCTCTATATTTGCCATATTAGTTGATTGCTTGGAGCTTGATTGATCGGTTAAATTGACATATGAGAACCATTATGCCCCATGTAACTTGTTTGCCTACATTCATCTTACTTGTGTTTGTATTTGGTTTGTTTTGGGTTGCTAATACATGTTATTCCAGGTATCCATTCACAAGTAATGGCGAATAGACAAAACCCTCAAGGAAGGAGAACACGTCCTCGGGCGGAACCACCACAAGAAGTACAACCCGACAGCCCGGCGGCCTTTGGAGTTGTACTAACAAATGCGGATGCTCTAGAGAGATGGAATACGCTAGTCGTTCGAACGATGACTCCCTCAAAATACACCGACGATGATTATACCCAACTTCTTGGGATACACGAGGATGTTTGGCGGTTATTCAAAAGTAAATTTGGACAAATTTTATGAGGAGAAAATGGCCTAGTTACAAGAAACTCACGCTCGAATTTTTGAGCACAGTCAAGATGATTAAAAATATATGTTAGGAATTTTATTGTTTAGATTTTGATGAATGCCATGTAAAACTTAGAATAGAAAGTTGGCACCCCAATTTTTATTGTATAATGCATTGTAACAATTGAGCCGCAAGCCGAGTTAAGTCGCCTACGCCCTAACATGCAAGAAGACAATCAAGATGGAAGGAAGACTCTGCTTTGTGAGACAAGTGAGTATGGCATAGAAGAGTAGACGGAACTCTACTAAAGAAACAGTGAGATGCGGCCAAGTGGAGTATCGGTCAAGTCAACTCGAGAAAAGCCAAGTCTCAAGTTGAAGTGAAAGAGTCATCCAATGATTGGAAGTCGACTCTAAGTCACCTGGGAAAGCAAGGAAATGCGATCAAGTCGAGATAACTATAAAAAGACCGTTTGCGAGTAAATCAAGAGATTTACTTAAACAAGTAATATCTCCATACCACCTTTCTTGAAGTGCTCATCCCCAGAAGCGTGCAAATGGAATGAACAATGGGGAAGCACTACACCGTGTCGAACTCAAAAGGTGAAAGAGCAATTCATACGAGGAAATGGCAATTCCAAGAAGCGCAACAAGACAAACCAACGATCGCAAGTGACTTTCAAAAATAAGCCTATCTCTTCAACGGGCAAATTTTTGAAAGTTCACTATAAAAGGCCGAGGAGTTTGTTTGAGATATATATAGATGATACACATGTGAGATATACAAGTATATTAGAAAATCGAAACATTCTCAATCCTCAAGCCTACATTACGAAGAACATCAATCCAACACTCACCTGTGAAGGAAAGATAACTTCAATCAGTTGAAGAGGAAAATATCAAAACAAGGGGTCCACATTCCGAAAGGATTATAGGAAGGTTCAAGGTTGAGCCAAGTCTTAAGCTTTTGGAGGGCTTCGTGATCAAATCCAAAGAGCTTGAGCAAGTGAGTGAGTAGTAGCAAAGCGGTGCCCTGCCGTGAAGAAGCCGAGTCGTCACGAGAAGCCGGTGAGTGATCAAGGCGTCTCAGGCATCGAGTCCCAAAGGATCAAGTCTATTTGTGTGATCAAGACTTGTATCCGGATTACCACTTTGTAAACCGATCATTACCTAGTGGATTCCTCCAGGAGTTGGAGAAGAGAGGAGTAGAAGAATTACCCCATCTTCGAACCTCTATAAAAATTTCATTGTGTCATTTACATTTCAAAGACTTTAACTCTTGCATTTTTAATCGCTTATATCTCACGATAAATTTGCTATCCACTCAATAACTTGTAAGTACTAAGCCAAGCACTAAACTCTTACTTAATCAAACTTAAGGGTGTTAAGTCTTCCAATAAAAACAAAACCACAATGAGTTAATTTAGAGCCACCGGTGAGTTACTCCATCAACGGCTCGATTGAGTTTGTTGAGAGATTAACTCTCTTGAGTGACTAAATTGATGTCCATCAAGGACACTTGTTTGTGTAGTATCAACTCGAATATTTAAAAAGGACTAAATCGAAAATTTGGTAAGGTTTATTCAACCCCCTTCTAAACCTTACACTTACACCCTTGGGACCTACAAGTGGTATCGGAGCGGTTGGTTCATTGAACCCTCCGCACCGGTTCTTGAACTAGATCTCTAAACTTTTCAAAGTCCGCTTTAGTACTTAAATCTTCAAAACTCTTTTTATTATTAAAAGTTATTATCATGGAAGCAAATTTGACACGCATCCCTATGTTCACTATCGAAGAATTTGATGATTGGAAAATTCGTATGAGGCTCATCTATCAACATTACATGATGAAATGTGGATAGTGATAGAAGATGGGCCTCTCGCAAATCTTAAAGGTGAACACAATGCACGAAGAGTTGCGGTGAAGGAGAAGAAGATGTTGCTCCCTGCACGGTCATGGTTGAAAAACCAAGAACTCGAGTGGACAAATGATGATAGAAAAAGATATAACCTGGACAATGTAGCCAAGGACATCCTCTACAAAACCTTGGACAAAGCCATGTTCAATAAAGTCAAATCATGCAAAACGGCTAAAGAAATGGGACAAGTGACATTGATTTGTGAAGGCTCGAGAGCAAATCAAAGAAAACAAATTATCGGTGGGTCGTATGTAAATTTGAGAACTTCAAAATGATCTCGGAGAGAACTGGATCAACTAGACGCTCGGTTCACGTAAATCACAAATGAGTCATATGCACTTGGAAAGGAATATACGAGAAGGAAATGTGTATGAAGATCCTAAAAAGTCTTCCAAACCTGAATGGGAAATGAAGGTCATGGCTTTCGAGACATTCCATGGACCTATCAAAGACATCCAACCATGAGTTATTCTCGGACCTCAAAGCCTACGAGTTTGGTGAGAAGAAAAGACGAGGAAGAGACAATTTGTACCCAAAACGGCTGCTCTAATTGTTAAAGATGGGAAGAGAGCCGAGGTCAAAGAAGTCATTGACCCGAAGAAAAAATAGCCCCGATGGTTAAGAGGTTCAACAAGTTCTTCAATAAGAACTACAAGAGAGGAAAGGGTGAATCTTCCAGGAAGACACTCGGCTCCCTCCAAATCAAGGGAAGATAGGCCAACCAAGAGAACAGATCATCAAAAAGTTGAGTATCAAGGTGACAATCCAAGAATGGAAAGAGCTGATCAAAAGGTTGAATATCTATTTGAATCAGAGACAACCAGTGTCACTATGCCATTGATCGCCCATATCCCGTAGTCAACAAATACGGGGATGAAGAAGAAATGAAGGTCTTCTTGAGAGAAAGAAGACAAGAAAGGAAAAAGGCAATGATGGTCGCAGAGATCTTTGAAACAACCAAGTCAAGAGAGACGGTGACTCGAGAGCAAAGCGGTGAAGCCGACTACTCAAGTGACTCGAAGAAGAAGCCCGATCCGCTTGATGGCCAAAGAACAAGATCAACTCCGACCAAGAAGATGAGGTACAATCTAACTCAACAAACTCGTACACTAGTGATAGTGAGTATGTGACACACACACTTCATCACCCACTCGATCTTTATGATTCATTAGGCAAAATGATGAAAGATTTTGAATACATTAAATCCTCACACACACTATTGAATGAGGAAAAAAAATTTACTCAAAAGTCAAAACTCAAAGTCGACTAAGGAGCCGAGTACCCCTAAGTCAAATAGCCGATGAGAATGAAGGTTTAAAAAGGCCGAAAATGCTAAATTAATAGCAGAAATTTCGCTATAGAAAAGAGGAGAATGACCTCAAGAATGTTATTGCTTCATTCACTAAGGCATCTAAATCATTGGATGATCTTATTATGAGTCAAAGAGAATGTGGAGACAAGAGGCTTAGGATTTAATTTCTGCGTGCGATGTCAAACCTCAAAAGCAATTTTGGAAAAAGGATCTTCAAGTCATGAAGAGTCCGAAAAATCCAAAACTCTAAATGTTGCACACACATTCACTCCAAAGCACAATAACAAGCAAAGCGGCCTTGGTTACAAAGGAAAAGGAAATGATTGATTGAGTGTCTTTGAAAGGATACCGTGAGAAGAGATTCGGCCTGAGTCCTCAAAGAAGCTCCAAACAGAAAATACTCAGTAAAGAAGAAGCGAGCTACCAAACACCCCTTAAAAATCCATAAAAGAAATACATATGATGGGAATGGTAGAAAATATCCAAGCCAAGTCGATTGGAATAATGTGAACCATCAAAGATAAACTTATGGAATATAAGCCCAAATGGCAAAGGCCTAGAACTCAAAGAAAGGCCATTCCAAAAGTATAAGAGCTTTCATCAAAGACACCTATGCACCTAGGCATCACACTCAACGTCACCACAACTACCCAAGAAAGGCAATTGCTAAAACACATATACAAGCATACGAAGACAAAAGAGACAATTTATGTATGAACCTAGAATCCCAAGCAATTTGCCAGGATTAATTATGATTATGGCATCGATAGATGGCAACCCCTTAGAGTCAAATCATTTGGCTATAAGTTGGTTGGATCATCTTACAATTCTAACCCCTCGGGACCTGGACAAGTATGGGTACCTAAAACTTAATTTCCTTGATTGCAGTTCAAAAGAACAGTGAGTGCAAGGAACCTGGTACATGGATAGTGGGTTCCGGACACGACAGAAACAAGAAAAATCTGTCAAAATTCAAGGAAGTTAAAGGAGCAAAAGTCATATTTGGAGGAAATGAAGCTCCTGGCGAAATAAGAGGCATTGGATCCATCAAGAGAAATGGATTAGAGATCACAGATGTTGCATATGTTGAAGGACTCAACTTCAATTTACTGAGCATCAGTCAACTCTGTGACAAGGGCTACAATGTTGGATTCAACATGGGAATATGCCAAATCAAAGATATTGAATCAAATGAAGTTGTGCTGCAAGGATGTAGACAGAAAAATATGTATGTAGTGGATTGGTCAACTGCAACACCCAGTACCTGTCTACTAGCAAAGAGCACAGCTGAATCAAGTTGGCTGTGGCACAAAAAGCTGAGTCACCTGAATTTCAAAACAATTAACAAGCTGGCAAGAAGTCATCTTGTGGAAGGATTACCAGACTCAGTATACAAAAAGGAGAGTATATGTGACGCATGTCAGAAGGGAAAACAAATCAAGTCGTCATTCAAAGAAAAGACATGCCCATCCTCAACAAGAATATTGCATCTGCTTCATATGGATCTATTTGGCCCAGTGGAACCAGCCAGCATAAGTGGAAAGAAATACACCTTGGTGGTAGTAGATGACTATTCAAGATATACATGGACAATATTCATGTGTAAGAAGAAAGAAACTCTACAAAAACTACCACAGCTGATGAAGAGGATTCAAAACGAGAAGAGTCAAACCATTATCAAAATAAGATCAGACAGAGGAACTGAGTTTGTCAATGGAATAATAACTCAGTATTGTATTGAGAATGGTATTGGTCATGAACTATCAGCAGCAAGAACTCCACAGCAGAATGGAGTTGCAGAAAGAAGGAATAGAACCCTCAAAGAAGCAGCAAGGACCATGTTAGCTGAAGCAGGGTTACCAAAAAGATTTTGGGCTGAAGCAATCAACACAGCTTGCTACACCCAAAACAGATGTATGATAAATAGACAGCTGACAAAGACTCCCTATGAGATCTGGACTGGAAGAAAACCAAATGTTGCATACTTCAGAATATTTGGATGTAAATGCTTCATCCACAACAATGGCAAAGACAATCTAAAGGCTTTTGATGCTAAAGCTGATGAAGGTATCTTCTTAGATACTCAAATTTGAAAGCAAAGCCTACAGGATACTCAACAAAAGAACTATGGTTACGAAGAATCCATTCATGTGGTATTCGATGAGCCAAATGTAAATGGAGAAGACATTGAAGAGTCGGTGTTGAATCATCCAACCATACGAAGAGTCCCTATGAAGTCAAGTTTGGGATTATCAATTGAAGAAGATGAGATTGTTGAATCTCAAAAAAAGTGGAGAATTTGCGGCTAAGTGATTACGAGAGAGTCGACCACAAAGAACACGGTGCAAGTCGATCAATCCAGCCTAACTTACTCCAACTCGATGTAAGATGGCCGAGAAATCATCCACGTAACTTGTCATTGGAGATATAAGAGAAGGTGTCAAAACAAGATCCGAACTCAACAAGAAGCCATGTTCACATGCTTCATCTCACAAATAGAGCCCAAAGATGTGTCACAAGCCTTGGACGACACACACGGATTCAAGCTATGCAAGAAGAGTCAATCGGTTTGAAAGAAATAAAGTATGGGAATTAGTGCAAAGACCCATACATCAAAATGTTATTGGCACCAAATGGGTGTTCGTAAATAAGATGAACGAGGAAGGTTCTGTGATAAGAAACAAAGCAAGACTAGTAGCCAAAGGATATTGCCAAGAAGAAGGGATAGATTTTGATGAAACATTTGCCCTCGTAGCAAGATTGGAAGCTATAAGGATGTTTCTTGCCTATGCAGCTCACAAGAATTTCATTGTATATCGATGGATGTAAAAAGTACATTCCTAAATGGTTTATTGGAAGAAGAAGTGTATGTTGAACAACCTCCAGGATTTGAGAGAAGACTCTTGGAGATAAGGTATACAAACTCAAAAGCCCTGTATGGATTGAAGCAGACACCCGCAGCATGGTATGATACCTTGTCACAATTCCTAATTGAAAATGGATTCACTAAAGGAAAAATAGATAGAACACTTTTTAATTCAAGACAAAAGGAGTATAACGCTTGTTCAAATATATGTGGATGACATCATTTTTGGATCCACTAACAAAGAGTCGTGTGAAAATTTTTCAAACCTCATGCAAAGTAAATTTGAAATGAGCATGATGGGAGAGCCGACATTCTTCCTTGGACTCCAAGTAAAACAAAGTGAAGGATGGAACCTTCATAAGTCAAACAAAATACACCAGAGATTTAATGAAGAAGTTTGGTATGGAAGAGAAGTCGTAAAAATACCAATGAACACATCATCAAAATGGACATGGATACAGATGGCAAGCCCGTAGATCAAACAAGATACTGAGCACTTATGGATCATTGCTCTATCTCACAAAGAAGCAGGCACTTACATCACCTTTCTTTGTAGGTGTATGTGCAAGATTTCAATCGCTCCAAAAGAGAGCCATATGACAAAGAAAGAAAGAGAATATTGAGATACTTGAAAGGAAGCCAAGAAGTAGGCCTATGGTATCCAAAGGAAGGTGGATTCAAGCTAATTGGCTATTCGATTCGACTATCTTTGGATGCGAGTTGATAGGAAGAGCACTTCAGGCACATGTCAAATGCTAGGAAACAGTCGATTTCCTAGTTTAGCAAGAAGCAAAACTCAATAGCCACCTCTACAAAACTGGAGGCGAGAATACATACAAGGGCAAACAACAGCCCAAGTCCTATGGATGAGACAAAGAAATTGAGAGACTATGAAATTGAGGAAAAAGAGATTCCAATCATGTGTGATAACACAAGTGCAATTGCAATTACTCAAAATCCTCGTGTTGCATTCAAGAACAAAGCACATTGATGTCGAGATATCACTTCATAAGAGATCATGTTGAAAAGAAGGACATCATCCTGGAATATATCTCAACCGATAAACAACTAGCCGACATCTTCACAAAACCATTATGTGAGTCAAGATTTGAAGAACTCAAACATGAGTTGGGGTTAATTGGTGAGCCGACACTGCATTTAATCAAAGAAGAGAAATGGAAGAAAAGGGGTGAAAAAGAGTCGAAAAAAATAAATCACCAAGAATCACCAGACGAAAGATATCGGAAGCATACACCAGTCGGTGATATCGAGTCACTAAGAGAACTGTGAGAAAGTAGAGTTAAATCGCCTAAGGGATAAGTTGAATAACTTATGAGCAAGTGACAAAATGCTATCGCTTTGACTAAGCGGGAATGTTTTAAGAAATACGTCAAAGATAATGATGATGTGTACAGGACATAAAGCCGCACACCAAGCTTATGATTGGATATAAATCTTGCCGCATTAAATACGAGACATGAAATGCTAAATAGCCGTGCAAAATCTAAGCCGTTGATTTCGATCACATTTCAAAACCACCCGCACGCCCTTTCATAAACCATATTTAAACCATTTTCGTCCGTTTTCTCTCTCACACTTCTAAAGCTGTTTCATTTCTTTCTCTCAAAAGCAAAGGCAAAATTCTCTCGAAACCCTATATATCTTCAAATCAATTTCTCGAGTTTTTCCTTGATACAATCCCGAAAAATGGCACCAACTTATGACTTTACCAAGTTAGGAAGCAAATCCACACCGGCTCTACGGTGGATTTCGACGGAATGATGAAACAGGGTCCGACGACACCCTAGTGAAGAAAATCACTGAAAAGTTAGAAACGCCCGATCAAACCGTTTTCGACGTTAGAATACCCGATGACATATGTGGAGGAAGTCGCACAATTCTACGTGAATGCCGAGATTCACGATGAAGGAATCAAGTCATCTGTACGGAAAGCAAATGACTATCTCTCGCGCAAGGATTTGGCCGAACATTGCTCACTACGGCCAGGAAGGAGCATCGAGATTAACGGCCGATGTAAACCTGGTCAAGCTTGGAAAGAAATAGCCAAGCCCGACTTTTTTGATAAAATAGTGTATACTGACAAACAAGAGATCTGCTGAAGGAGGATTACCACAAGTGTTGGACATAGTTGCCAAATGTATCGACATCAAGTTTGGCACTTTGACCAATGTCAAAGGCAAAACCGATTGTAATGGCTGCAATCATCGAAGAAAAGAAGATAAACTGGCTGAGTTTGTCTACAGCAGACTCTGCCGAGTAACGTGGGAACAAATCTTTCAAAGAAGATGGCACATTTGGAGGATCCCTAGGATATGGCCTAGTGATTGGTCATTTGGCTAATGGAGGTGAAAGGAGTCCCTCTTAGACATGGGAAGGCATTCCATGTTAACAAGAGGATGTTCAGAGCAAACCCTCTCGGCGCACTGAGAAGAGAGCTTACGCCAAGAGAGCGACACCAGTGAGGGGGAATCACTGACCCTGAAGATACATTGTTTCCTCTCCACCCAAGAAGAGAGCGCCCCAGCAGCTACTAAGAAGATCACGCCCCTGCAGAAAGAAAACCAAACATGCTCCCGCCCCGCAGCAGAGTCACCGCCCCTGCAGCCGTGTCTCCCGCCCCCGCAGCAGCGGACGATCGAGAAGGACTCACAAATGCCTTTCTCCGATCGTCAAAAAGAGGAGAACCGAGAAGCCACGACGGCCCGCTCCTCGAGAGAAAAAGACACCAAAGACGGCCCCAGCCGCCCAAGACTCAGAGGACACCGTCTCTCGAACTGTAATTCCTCTGGTACAAACTAGAGACGAAGAAGAATCATCAAGCGATCGAATCTGGAGAAACCAGGTGAGTCGATTACTCAGCTAGAGAAGATACCGGAGACTACTGGAGAAGTAGAGTCTCCAGATGTAATTGATGAAACAACCAAGTCTGCTGAAGGCGATCAGCAGAGGCAACCCGAAGACACAGCTGTAGTTCACACAGCTGAAACACAAGAAGAACCTGCTAGAGCAGATAGTGATGTAATGATCCTATCCCCACCTTACCCAGACATCCAAAATCGTCTGCGTGAGTGGAGGAAATGGAAGTTGAGTAAGTCAAGGGAACAGTTCCAACGGCCTGAGTTTATAGAAGAAGAAGAGGAACCGCTAAATTTCCTCGACTAAAAATCGTGCCCCCAAAGACTTGATGAAGACAATCGCTTAGATATCCTGCAGATTTACAAGGAAAAGGAGAGAGAAAAGCAAGTCGAGGAAGCCGAGGCACGTGAGAAGGCAAGCATCCGCCCTATCTCCGCACCCGTAACACACACATCCTCTCCTTGATGTCTTCTCGACAGTGATGAGGATCAAGAGAATCCGCCGCCACAGAAGAGTTGCAAATGCAGCAAGCATTGCAGAATCGTAATCCTTCACGAGCAAAAGCGATGGAGGGACCAGGAGAGTCCTCCGAACACACACCGAAATTGATCCAATGGGAGTGGTTCAAAGCAAATCGCCATCGATGTTGGTGCCACCACTTCCCACTCACTCGGAAGAAGACAATAAGGGTATTGGCGATGAAACGGGATAGTGGGGAACCCAATGAGCCAACCCCTATTGAAGGTGTGTTACCACCCGCCCACTACGAACAATTAATCGAAAACAAATGGGGAGTTTGGAGACGAGTGACCCCATTCAAGTCACTCACCGGTGGTGCGCCACCCAGTGGGGAAACTCCCTCCACCGCAGCAAGGTTGGAGGATCTGCAGATGACTCCACAATGAATCAAAGAGGCGAAGTAGAGAGAATACAAACACAAGAAGAATGCAAGTTGCCATCAACGAAGCTCGCGATTGCTTGAGACTGTCTCATTTGAGGTGCCAACCGCCTGAAGGCTAATGACGCGCCGAGGCGATCGAGGCACAGAGATGGAACGGCCCGGGAGTTAACACTGGCGATGAAAGTGCAATCCATGGGGTTGAGACACCAATGGATGCCACCGCAGAAGACCCTAAGACAGTGACATCGTCGAAAGGGAGGACCAAGGCCTCATTGCAAAGAGAGACGGAGGTAATGAAGGCCCACGGGAGGTTGAGACTTCCCGGGTAAGGTAGTCAAGTCGAGAACATCCCTCCTGCTATAATCGACCCATCCGAGAAGGAGATAAGCGCACTTCATGATTCCCAGGATAATCCTCGATGTATCCTTTCTCGGGATCAGAAAGCGAAGAAGAAGCCGAGTCATCCCCGTGCCAAATCCAAAAGACTCACTGCGGGTGTTCCAAGCGCGAGCAAGTCTCGATCCCAAGACTACTCGTCAAACCTTTAACTTTGATGATGAGCCACCAATGGAAATCTCATCATCATCCGATGACGCTTCTAATAAGGCCGAGGACAAGTCTACTCAAATGGAAAAATCACTGAGACCAACGGTTGCTGAGACAAATTTGAGGCTCAAGAACCGGGACTACTTCACAACAAAACCGGTGAACCAAAGATCCACCGAGCAGGCTCCTCAAGTCGCAGCAGAGATCGATTCCCAAAAGAACTTCACGCGCACCGCTCATCATCGAACGCATCCCGGTTGGCAAGGCGATGAATCTTTTGTAGAATCTTTCCTTTTTCACCGAGATATACGTAACTCCACGAAGAGTCGAAAACGAACAAGCACGCTATCACAAATCAGCTCCTGTTCTTCCATCGACACCATTGTTCCAAATTGATTATGATTTTGATCTTTGCATGGCCATCACCTTCAATGAGAAGAATCAGTGAAGTACGAGAAGTGTTCAAGGCACTATTTGGCCGAGGTTGAACGGATGGAGAGGCATCGAGCCTCTTTGGATATCGATCGACAACAGAGATGCCACCCTTACAAACCGACTTGAGAGGCATAACAATGAGAATAAGGGAATGGTGGCAACAACAAGAAACAATGCGCGCGTGGAACAAGTCGATTCTTCAGGACATTGTTCAACAAGTCGGTATGGAGAGTGAAAATGCGATGCAAAAACAAAGCCGAGAGAACATATTGAGCATATGCATGAAGCTCACACCGCCGAGATAAAGTGCTGCGTGAGCAAAATACAAATGATCTACAAAGGCGTTTGGAAGAACACATGACAAGAAAATTCAGCCTTCTCATGGCCGAGATGAAGTCGATTTGCAGAATCCAACGCTACTCGATCCGAATTCCGTCTTCGCTTACAACGCAGCAGACTTGAAGTTAACTCGACTATCCGCAGAGCTCGACTTCATGCTTGCCAAAGATGTTCCCGGGGTTCCTCTATCCTTTGATGATGCCAAAAAGGGGGAAGAGGAATACCTAAAGCAAAGAAAATCAAGTCGGAAAAAGAAAGGAGAAAATGAGAAGGGAACAACCGAGAAGGAAAATCACCGAGGAAATTTTGAAACAAAAGAAAGGAAAAATCACGAGGGGGAAGGATCAAAAGATATGACCTTGATGATTGCACAAACCCTCAACAGGGTCCACACACACGGTGACATTATAAGCGGCAAACTCCTCGTGACTCGCCACTCCAACACTCTTTGTATCTATGGCCGAAAAGAGAAAAACAATTGAAGCGGGGATGAAGGAAGTGGAAGGAAGAATGGATGCCCGGTCATGAACATCTTGAAAGAACACGGAGGCATTCCAAAGAGACAGAGACACCTATGCCATCTCGAGATGTCGGGACAGAGCCACGATCGTTGATGAATTTAAAACGCTCGAACGAGGGATATTTTGCAAATATGTCCATGGCTCAAGCTTGGGACTTGTATCGGGAAAAGGGTCTCACGTTATGTGAAGAAGCCGACAGCGGCAGACTTCCGATCCACTCTGCTGGTCACTCGCTAGTCACTCATTTGGGAAGAAGAAAGACAAGATACGCCAGAGGTAGGGAGGAAAAGAGGTAGTGGAGGAAGAAGCTTCGGACTTAGGCCTCCGCCCAAGAATATTGAATACGTAGATCCAGGAAAGAAAGGAGGGATCTACTGGGCCGGGCTTGACCAAGTAGCAAATTTGAAAGTGGCTAAAACTAACGCCGAGTATGCAAAAAGAATAGAAGAAGAAAACAAGAGACAAACTCGGCTATGACGGGAGAGACAGAAAGATTAAGAAAAGATGAAGTCGCCAGGAAGGCATATGAAAAGAAAAAGAAGGCAAGCGGTGATGACGAGAAAAAGAGAAGAAGAGAAGAAGATCTTTGAACAAGATGAAAGAAGGAGACAACGAAGGAGATGAAGTGTTCTTTGTCCAACCCTTCGTGTATTTCACTATGTAAATACATAAAATGTAAGTCTTCTGTAATAAAGCTGTAAATTCTTTATTTCTCTGTGTAGGCAAATATGAACTCTGATACACCTTGTAAACAGTTGTGTAAAAAGTACAAGAATGATATGATCAATAAAAAGATTGATTCTGCACATACATTCTATTTCAATACGCTATCTGTATGTATCTTTGTTATTTGCATTTTTGAATGGTTTAAGTTTTGGCATCATCAAAAAGGGGGAAATTGTTAGGAATTTTATTGTTTAGATTTTGATGAATGCCATGTAAAACTTAGAATAGAAAGTTGGCACCCCAATTTTTATTGTATAATGCATTGTAACAATTGGAGCTGGCCAAGCTGAGTTAAGTCAGCTACGCCCTAACATGCAAGAAGACAATCAAGATGGAAGGAAGACTCTGCTGTGAGACAACCGAGTATGGCATAGAAGAGTAGACGGGAACTCTACTAAAAAGAAACTTGGTGACATGCAGCCAAGTGGAGTATCAGTCAAGTCAACTCGAGAAAAGCCAAGTCTCAAGTTGAAGTGACAGAAGAGTCATCCAATGATTGGAAGCTGACTCTAAGTCACCTGGGAAAGCAAGGAAATGCAGTCAAGTCGAGATAACTGTAAAAAGACCGTTTGTACGTAAATCAAGAGATTTACTTAAACAAGTAATATCTCCATACCACCTTTCTTGAAGTGCTCGATCCCTTAAGCGTGCAAATGGAATGAACCAATGGGAAGCACTACACCGTGTCGAACTCGAAAAAAAGGTGAAAGAGCAATTCATACGAGGAAATGGCAATTCCAAGAATCGCAACAAGACAAACCAACGATCGCAAGTGACTTTCAAAAATAAGCCTATCTCTTCAACGGGCAAATTTTTGAAAGTTCACTATAAAAGGCCGAGGAGTTTGTTTGAGATATATATAGATGACACACATGTGAGATATACAAGTATATTAGAAAATCGAAACATTCTCAATCCTCAAGCCTACATTACGAAGAACATCAATCCAACACTCACCGTGAAGGAAAGATAACTTCAATCGGTTGAAGAGGAAAATATCGAAAACAAGGGGTCTACATTCCGGAAAAGGATTGTAGGAAGGTTCAAGGTTGAGCCAAGTCTTAAGCTTTTGGAGGGCTTCGTGATCAAATCCAAAGAGCTTGAGCAAGTGAGTCAGTAGTAGCAAGGCAGCCTGCCCTGTGAAGAAGTTCGAGTCGCACGAGAAGCACCGGTGAGTGATCAAGGCGTCTCCAGATCGAGTCCCAAAGGATCAAGTCGGCCGTGTGATCAAGACTTGTATCCGGGATCTGTTACCACTTTGTAAACCGATCATTACCTAGTGGATTCCTCCAGAGTTGGAGAAGAGAGGAGTAGAAGAATTACCCCATCTTCGAACCTCTATAAAAATTTCATTGTGTCATTTACATTTCAAAGACTTTAACTCTTGCATTTTTAATCGCTTATATCTCACGATAAATTTGCTATCCACTCAATAACTTGTAAGTACTAAGCCAAGCACTAAACTCTTACTTAATCAAACTTAAGGGTGTTAAGTCTTCTTTGAAAAAAAACAAAACCACAGTCGAGTTAATTTAGAGCCACCAGCTGAGTTACTCCATCAACAGCTCAGTTGAGTTTGTTGAGAGATTAACTCTACTGAGTGACTAAATTGACTGTCCATCAAGGACACTGTTGTGTAGTATCAACTCTGAATATTTAAAAAGGACTAAATCGAAAATTTGGTAAGGTTTATTCAACCCCCCCTTCTAAACCTTACACTTACACCCCTTGGGACCTACAATATAGGTGGAGAGATCATTGGGGTAACTTTTCAGTTGGGGAATGTGGAGCGACAATTATCCACAGCAGAGTTGAATGCCATATTTGAGGTTCCCACAGACGCGCCTTTCTGACCAGTTTACCGATACGACCAATATGAATTTTGGTGCCTCCTAGTCCAAACGCCAGAAATAGGGCCCAAGCTATACGAGGCCCGTGTTCGCCTATATTTTTAGCTTCACCGCAAGTGTACGGTGTACGTTATAGAATAGGGTAGCAAGGTCGTATCCACGGAGACTAATAAATTTATGCGCTAAGTATTGAACCAAAATAGACTTATTTTTATTTAGACGATCGAAATTTGATGATTGTTATATTGAGATCAAGACAATTTGAATCACTAAAACACACGATTAAGATAATACAAATGATAGAAGTATCAAGATAATGAAATGGATTTCCGAGTTAAGGTTTCGATTAATAACCCTCTTGTTGTCCAGTTTAATCAAGCCACATTATTATCAATATTCCTATAAGACGATCACAAAGCTATTTTATCCTCCCTCTCGAGATGCATATAAAACGTAGATTGAAATACTTATGCTAGCATCTCTACTCAACATGAAGCATTCAACTCCCAAAAGTTTAAAAGATCAAATGTCCTCACAAATATTTACAAACCTCTCGATTCATGCAAATATTTGTGTCGAGTATTCAAGATCTAATATTGAAACTCATCTCCCGAATTATGAATCAATATATCAAACAAGTTAAATCATTGATCAAATGATAAAACAAGAATAAGCTCAAAATACTCAAATAGGCTTCAAGATAATAACTTCAACTAAGATTAAAACATCCAACAAGAGTTCATTAATCTACTTCCAAAACCCGGAAATCTCAAGAGTTTAGCTACACATTATTAAACAACTTATAAACAAAATGTTCAAAGCCATTACAAATGAAAATGAAAGATTGAAACTAAAAGAGAAGCAAGAAAAACTTAGGAACGTCGACAATCTCTCGATATATCTCCGTTCTTCAAGCTCCGATGCAACCTGATTGTCTCCTTGATGTCTCATTCCAAGAGTTGACCCTTGTCTTGTGTTGTAGATCCCAAAAATGCCAGAATATCCTTGTGTGCGCCCCCCAAAAAGCCTTTTTATACCCACCATCAAGTTTAGGGCATAATCTTTGCAGATTATGGGATTCCAGAGCAGACGCACGTGTGGTGCGTCAGAGCACAGGTTACCCGTGCGCCACCCTGCTGAAATAATCCAACTCTCTGTAGGGCGCACGGGTGGTGCATCGGAGCACGGCCTACCCGTGCGCCACTCCGGTGAATTCAGTCATCCTCTGTAGGACGCACGGGTCATGCGTCGATGCATGGGCTACCCGTGCGCCATGTCGCGACTCGATTATCTTCATACAAGGGTGCACGGGTAGTGTCCGAGGCATGCCCAACCCGTGTGCCCTTGTCTTTTCCGTACGCTCAATTTTCGCTCTTTTAGGCTTCACTTTTTGTATACCCCTCAATTCTCCGTGTTTCCACTTTGCTTTCCTCGTATTCGTATTCAATTTGCTTCAAATATCATGAAATTCCTACAAAATAAGCAAAGTGTAATATCTTTTCCACAAGGAGTGAATATGTAACATTTAACGCGAGTATGTGCATGTTTACCCATCATTATAGCTCGAAATATGCCTCAAAATACATGCAAAACTCACACCTATCAAAATCCCCCAAACTTACACCATTGACCGTCCCGATCAACAATTTTTGAAAACACAATCAAGCACAACAGAGAGATAAGAATAAAAGCGCACACAACGGATCCAAAAAGGAACGTCAAGCAACAAACCAATCAAGCCTCAAATATCTGATCAAAGAACACGCCTCAAGTAAACAAAGTGAAATGCTCTGAATTCCAACTCTCAAAGTTAAGTGTATACTCTCATCTCACGAGGATATAGGACGTGTTTACGCTCAAATCAATTCGATGTCGCAAAATTACCATAGGCTTGCAATCCGTCTCATATCTCCGCCACTAAAGTGTATGCAATTTGTGAATCAAAAAGGACTTTCTCATTTGGTTGTAATGAAGGCTCTTTGGTTTGGGTAGGAAATTTTGGATAAAGTGACTCAAACTCGAGTATATAGACCGATGAGCATATCAATCATTTTCATTACAATCCCATATGCTACTCCAATCATCCCTCATTTTTATCAACTTTATTTATCTCAATTTCCTTTCTTTCTTTTGAAAATCGCCTAAATTCACAATCCTTCGCCCCCCAAGTTTATCAACTTTTCAATCAATTTTTCATTTGTGCATTTTCAACACTTTTTTTACTCAACTCCTTTCCTTCCTCTTTATGTCCCATTTAACCAAGTATGCCCATTTACCCCACTTTTCAATCCCCACCCATTCATCCTCATTCATTCCTTTACTCAACGCTATACATTCGTGTTTAAAAGGTGATGGATATATTAAGATCAAGGGTTAAACTTTTTTTTGGTTATCAAAGAAATAGGTTATATGCTCAACTTGGCTAACTAGGAATTTCAACATCTTTAGGTAGGTAAGAGGCTTGAAAGGCTAGCAAAGATGGCCTTTAATCACATTCGCAATTCGCATACAACATGTGGCCTTGACAGAGATACCCAAGCAAGTTCTAGAATTTTAACAACATGAATGATACACTCAAATTACAACAAGACTGCACAAGATACAAGCAGTAAAGGCTCAAAAGCTCACAGGCTTGCAATTATGTAATTCAAAGCATCAAACCAAGTTTTCCATTTCAACATGCTCAATGTCATCTATTCAAGGCTCAATCAACTCATAACCAACATCCAATCCCAACAATATGAATTTTCAATCAACACACAAACAACAAGTTGCAACGTGCCTGGTCAACTCACTCTCTAACCACTACGAAAGCAATAGACGTGCTAAAGCTATAAACGTGCTCTAATGCAAATGCAACCTAGAATGCTCTAATGCAACTATATGAAAACACAAAATGCATGAACAATTTTTTTTTTTATGGTATCCACACTTTTCATATATTAAAATACTATCTCTCCCCCCAAACTTGAATGAAATTATAGTGTCCTAAGGGAAAAAATAGAATTTCAATAACGAAAAGTGGGGATATACTTGAATCACTGCGGTGGCGGCGGTGGGAAGTGGCCTTGGGAAATATGCCACATTTGTAGCTGTTGGAGCACTTGCCACGTCTCCTCAGAACGCCGATCATATCGCTCGCTGAACGCGAGAAAATCAGCCCTATGTTGCCTCAAATCCTCTCCTTGCCGCCTCAACTCTTCTCCGTGCCGACGCAAGTCCTCCCCAAACGCATATAACATGTCCTGAAAATCAGTGCCGCGTTGGGGTCCTCCACTATGAGAAGTACCGAGACGATCCCGGCATTGAGAACGTCGGGGGTAATCGCCTCCGTGTGAGGACTCGGGTATATCATATCCAATTTGGGGGTGATGAGGTTCCATCCCCATTTCGCGTCCATGTATCTCATCCTCCTCCGCCACCATATCCTCTTCATCCAAGAAACCTTCAACTCTGCGCTTCTTTCTTGCCTCTATAGCCTCTGTAATTCGGTTATGTGCGTCAGAGTTCATTAGGAAGTTGGTGGTGTCCGTCAATGTATCGACTGTGGTGTATGGCGGGTTAGGCAACGGAAATGCAGCACCTTTCTTTTGTAGAAGTACCAATGTGTTGTCTTCGTTTGCTATGAACTTCATGTGGTGCAACGATGCCAAATTAACCCGAGTGCTGCCCGGGATAGGCTCCAAGCCTCGGAAATCGACATTGAAATGCCGGGCAATAGGGGTAATGAGGCCCCCTATAGAAATCGTACCCCCTTCCCGCCTAGCTAACTGTTCTATTTGCTCTGCGAAATTGACGGCTGTGTTGTAGGGGGTATTTGTGACCATACACCAGAGGAGATAAAGCTCCTTAGTCGTCATCCCTCCAATATTTTCTCGGCGAACACGGATGATGCGATCCACGCGTTGTATATCTTGGAAAACGGATTCCGGATCAAGAGGCTTTGGCGGTCGCGTGCATACAACATCGGCCCCGTTTGTGGTGTTTCCACAAGCATTCTCCGTAAGTCGTATTGATCATAATGGGGCATCGGGCGGGTACGCGAGCATTTGTTGGAACCTCGAAAATGGTGTTCAATTGGGTCATAGACAGTTGTCTACGAACGTTCCCCAACTGAAATTTTATCATGTACGGTTCAAAAGTCCCGCCTTGTTTGAGTACTTCCACGGTACTCAAAAACTCTAATGTATATCGTTTAAAGGTCGGCCACCTTCGGCTCATGAAGTTTGTCCATCCAACCTTTGCGAATAGACGCCAAACATCCTCATGTATCCCCAAAGTTTGGGTACAATCATCGTCGGCATAGCGGGATGGAGCTATTTGGCGACCGACCAAGCGATTCCATCGCTCAAGATCATCGGCGTTTGTCAAGTCAACCCCATATGCCGCTGGACTATTTTGGTCGACCTCTGGCGGTGCCACGTTGCATTGTGCCCGCGTGCACGTCTCCTTCCACCCGGGATTTTCGCTCGGCCATGAATGATGTGTACCGAAATACATTCCATTAGCATCCCAATATCATCAATGGCAACAACAAAGTAGGGGATTAAAGCTAACATATTAGGTAATGCAAATTCACTTCCCTACTTTACTTTGATCGATCAACTACCCCAAGCAAGCAAGAATTATGGCCATTCTAGACAAGTATTATCTCACACAAACATTGGCCATGCCTTATTCATCAATATTTCATCCAAAATCTCCTCAATTACACAAGCCCACAAGGTGTTTGATAAATTGCTTCAAAGAGTTTTTCATTCAAAACATAGCAAAAATATCAAGGCTAGCACCAATCATGATTCTTATTACATAAATGACAAGAAATTCGCAAGGAAAAACGAAGCTCTTACCGGAATTTTCAAATTTCGAATCAAAGTGAAGAGCTTGAACCCTAGATGCTTTATCTTCAATTTTCTTCAATCACACTTGAATACAATGCAAATTGTGGTTCTAATGTGATGGGGGAGTGATTAAATGGGAGAATTTGGGTAGAAATCACAAGAAATTTTGAAGGCAATGAAGGAGGAAGTAAAGGGCGCGCGATTTGGGGGATTTGGAGAAGAAGAACAGTTTTAAAAACTGCCATATTTAACCCCCTTCTGTACGGCGCACAGGTGGTGCGTCGAAGCACGGGCTACCCGTGCGCCACCCCGGTGAAATCCCTCTACTCTCTGCAGGGTGCACGGGTGGTGTGCCAACGCACGGGTTACCCGTGCGCACCTGTACAACAATTTAGGTATTTTTATTTTTATTTATTTATTTTTTTGAATAAAAACACACAAAAATGAAACAAAAACACACAAATCACACTCATTAACAGAAACACGCATATCAAATCACTCAAATCACACAAAATTGAAACTAAACACACACAAAAATGAAAGTCACACGAAAAACCGTTGGGTTGCCTCCCAACAAGCGCTATATTTAACGTCTTTAGCTTGACGCCTGTTTTGTTATATTACGGGTCGCGTAAGGTGGTGGATGTCACCTCCTCTCGATTTCCTCGGTGGAAGTAGTGCTTAATCCGTTGGCCGTTTACCATGAAAGTATCGCCTTCTTTTGTCAACAATTCTACAATCCCGGGTGGATTCAATACTTTCTTTATCACGAATGGCCCCGACCACTTAGACTTGAGTTTTCCCGGGAAAAATTTAAGGCGTGAATTGTATAGGAGCACCGGTTCTCCCGGTAAAAACTCTCTTTTCTTGATCATCTTATCATGCCACCTCTTGGTTCTTTCCTTATAAATTCGGGAGTTTTCGTAAGCTTCATCCCGAAACTCTTCCATCTGATTCAAATGGAGCAACCTTTCCTTGCCGGCTTTCTGAAAATCCAGATTTAGTTTCTTGACCGCCCAAAATGCTTTGTGCTCCAATTCTACTGGCAAATGGCACGACTTCCCAAAGACAAGTTGATATGGATATGTGCCCAACGGTGTCTTATATGCAGTCCGGTATGCCCACAAAGCGTCATCCAATTTTAACGCCCAATCTTTTCGGTTGATGTTCACCGTCTTTTCAAGGATCTGTTGATCTCCCGGTTGGCTACTTCGGCTTGCCCATTAGCTTGTGGATGGTATGCCAATGCAACTTTATGTTTCACCCCATATTTTGCCAACAAATTGCTCATCAATTTATTTACAAAATGCGACCCTCCATCGCTAATTAAAGCTCTTGGAGTGCCGAATCGAGTAAATATGTTTTTCTTAAGGAATCGCATTACAATCTGAGCATCATTTGTTTTGGAAGGAATTGCCTCTACCCAACGGGATACATATTCCACATCAAGTAGAATATATTGATAACCCGAAGACGATGGAAATGGGCCCATAAAATCAACCCCCCACACATCGAACAACTCTAATTCAATTACATTGGTCATTGGCATCTCGTGTTTCCTTGAAATGTTTCCCATTCGCTGACACCTGTCACATTGTTGCATAAACAAATATCAGTCATTAAATAAAGTGGGCCAATATAGCCCACTTTGCAATACCTTCGCTCCGGTGCGAGTGGGGCCAAAATGTCCGCCAGATGGTGAAGAGTGACACTGTTGTAGGACTCCCTCCCATTCTTCTTGAGGTACGCATCTTCTTATGATTTTGTCCGCGCACCTCTTAAAGAGTAGGGGGTCATCCCACATGTAGAACTTTACATCATGTAAGAATTTCTTCTTTTGATACGGTGATAGATCCGGAGGTAGAACTCCGGCAGCCAAATAGTTGACAAAGTCCGCATACCACGGGAACTTTGCCTCAAGCATGAGTAATCGTTCATCAGGAAACTCCTCTTTTATTAATCCCGTACTTCCTTTTGCTCCCTCTTGATTTTCTAATCGGGACAAATGGTCTGCTACCACGTTCTCGCATCCTTTCCGGTCCTTAATTTCCACATCAAACTCTTGTAATAATAAGATCCATCGAATCAACCTCGGTTTAGCATCCTTCTTGTCAAAAAGGTATTTGATAGCCGCATGGTCGGTATGCACAATCGTTTTCATCCCGATCAAGTAAGATCGGAATTTATCGAATGCGAAAACAATCACCAACATCTCTTTCTCGGTTGTGGTATAATTCTGTTGAGCACTGTCCAACGTTCGACTTGCATAGTAGATGGATCGGAACAATTTTTCCCTCTTTTGACCGAGAACAGCCCCAACCGCAAAGTCGCTTGCATCACACATCAGCTCAAATGGTTGACTCAAACTGGGGCGACGAGTATAGGTGCGGTCACCAATCTTTGTCTTCAACGCGTTTGAACGCCCGCAAACATTCTTTGGAAAAAATGAAAGCAACATCATTTTCTAGCAATTGGCTTAAGGGCTTAGAAATTTTAGAAAAGTCACGGATAAACCTTCTGTAAAATCCGGCATGGCCCAAGAAGCTCCGAATGGCTTTCTCGTTTGTAGGAGGTGGTAACTTCTCAATTGCTACAATCTTTGCCCGATCAACTTCCAAACCTGCAGAAGAGACTCGATGACCAAGTACAATGCCATCGCGTACCATAAAATGGCACTTTTCCCAATTTAGTACTAGATTGGTCTCTTCACATCGCTGCAAAACTAGGGAAAGATTGTGAAGACAATTATCAAAAGAATCACCAAACACAGAGAAATCGTCCATAAACACCTCCATAACTTTTTCAATAAGATCATGAAATATAGCCATCATACAACGTTGGAAAGTGGCAGGCGCATTACATAAACCAAATGGCATGCGCATTTAAATGCAAATGTGCCATACGGACATGTAAATGTTGTTTTCTCTTGGTCTTCCGGTGCAATCATGATTTGATTGTACCCAGAATAACCATCTAAAAAGCAATAATAATCATAACCTGCAAGACGATCCAACATCATATCGATAAAGGGGAGGGGGAAGTGATCTTTTAAGTGGCATCATTAAGTTTTCTAAATCAATACATATTCTCCACCATTAACAATTCTAGTAGCAATTTGTTCCTTATTCTCATTAGTCACAATCATTTACCCCCCCTTTTTTCGGCACCACTTGTATCGGACTCACCCATAAACTATCAAATATCACATAAATGATTCCGGCATCCAACCATTTCAACACTTCCTTCCTAACCACATCTTGCATGATAGGGTTTAGTCGTCTTTGATTTTGCACTGATGGTTTATAAATATCTTCCATCCGAATTTTATGCATCACAATGGATGGACTTATCCCTTTTAAATCAGTTATAGACCATCCTAGTGCCGACTTATGTTTTCGTAAAACCCTTAACAGTTTATCAAGTTGAGTAGGAGTGAGAAGAGATGAAACGATTACCGGATTTGCATTATTTGCCCCAAGGAATGCATATTTGAGGTGTTCAGGTAATTGCTTGAGTTTCGGAGTCGGTGTTGTTATTTCAGGGTCACGCACGGGCTGCCCATGCGCCGGCGCACGGCCCATGTGCTCTTCAGAGAGCTCAACTCGTCCCTCAGCATCACGCACGGGTTGCCCGTGCGTGGACGCATGGGTGGTGCGTGTCTGCAAGTTCGGCTCCCTTATCTCTGGCTTTGCGTTCTCGCCTCTTGCGCTATTAGGTAGTTCCTGCATATGATCTAAGGCACAAACATAGTCGTACAAATCTTGGTTATCAAAATCAAGTATAACACTCGACATTGAGCACGAGTGGGTTAGGCCAAATTCCAAATCATCTGTAGACAATGTATGATCAACATAATCCTCAATGCATGAACTAACTATATCCAAAAAATTACAATTCTCTACCGAATCATGAAATTTCATTGCCTTATATATAGAAAATAAAACATGCTCATCATTAACACGTAATGTGAGCTCCCCTTTTTGCACATCTATTAAGGCTTTACCCGTGGCTAGGAAAGGACGTCCAAGTATCAGTGGAACGTCTCGATCTTCTTCTATATCCAGAACCAAGAAATCCACGGGGAATATAAATTTATTAACTTTTACCAATACGTCTTCAATAATTCCTCTTGGATACGTAAGTGATCGGTCTGCAAGTTGCAATGTCACCGTAGTTGGTTTCACGTCGCCTAATCCAAGTTTCCTGAAAATGGACAAAGGCATCAAATTAATACTTGCCCCCAAATCACATAACACTTTATTAAAGAAATTACCACCAATAGCACAAGGGATAGTGAAACTCCCCGGATCTTTCGATTTTGTGGTAGCTACCTTTGGATAATTGCACTACATTCTTCCAAAGTCAAATTCAAGTTTCAAAGCTTGTCATTTTTCGCTTTTTGACATAACATCCTTAAGAAATTTCGCATAGTTAAGCATCTGTTCTAGTGCGTCGCAAAAGGAATGTTAATGTGCAATTTCTTAAATATATCAAGGAATTTGGCAAATTGATCATCAAGCTTTTTCTTTTGAAATCTTTGAGGAAAGGGAAGGGATATAGGCAACTTAGATATATTCGAGTTAGATGATGATTTTAGCTTTTCACCCCATTTTGTTTGTTCCGCCTCTTTGTTCTCTTCTTTCCTATTTTCTTCAATATCATCCTTCATCACGGATTCTCCCGCTTAGGCCTAGATGCTTCATCCGAAAGTTTGATTCACGGGTTTTTCTTTAGGCCCCTCATAAATGCACCGCTTTGTAAACGAATCACCTTGCATTGTTCTCAGGATTCATTTTCGTATTACTTGGAAATTGACCCTTTTGATGTTGACCACCCACAATTGTAGCCAATTGACCCATTTGAGTCTCCAGATTCTTTATCGAGCTTGTCACTTGTTGTTCTATCTTATCCATCCGAAGGTCTTGCTTAGCGAGGCGGCTCCTCGTATCATTCATGAAAGCATTAGATTGATTTATGAAGGAGGTGAGTGCATCTTCCAACGACGATTTGCCTTCCCATTACCGCCTCCACTTGAAGCATTAAATCCCGACGGAGGTTGCAACACATTCTTTGTATTTGCATAGGAAAATTTTTCATGATTTCTCAACCCTGGATGGTAGTGCGTTGGGTTTGAATTATTCCGGAAATTGTTGAAATTCCGGTTATTCACATAATTTACCTCTTCCATCGGATATAGAAAAGCTTTACTACCCATGCTCGTGCCGCTTCCGGCGCCCTTCAGTAAATACACTCAATTGAGTTGTCAAAGCCGCTACTTGTGCCGTCAATGTTTTAATTGGAGTGCGAATCCGAGATTTCGCTACTCGTTGTACATTGGATCTTTCGGATGGCCACTGTAATAGCTGTTCATGGCCATTTCTCAAGAAGGTTCAAGGCATCTTGTGGAAACCTTGCCAACAATGCTCCTCCCGCTGCGGCATCCACAACGGCCCTCGTTTGTCCCATTAAACCATTGTAGAAGAAGCATAACTGTTGATCCTCTGGAAACCCATGTTGTGGACATCTACGTAACAAATCCCGAAACCTTTCCCAAGCCTCATACAAAGGCTCTGAGTCGAACTCTTGGAATTGAGTAATCTCGCTTTTGAGCTGCAAAGTTTTGCTTGGTGAAAAGAATTTAAACAAGAACTTTTGGCTCAGTTCGTCCCATGTGCTTACACTGCCTTGCGTCAAAGTACCCAACCAATTTCTCGCCTTATCCCGTAAAGAGAATGGGAACAGGCGCAATATTATGGCATCATCCGAGACTCCGTTCATTTTGATCGTATTGCATATTTGGATAAAATGCGCAAGGTGAGAGTTAGGATCTTCAGTTGCGAACCCCCCAAACTGATTCTGTTGCACCATATTGATCAGTGCCGGTTTGAGCTCGAAGTTGTTGGCATTGATAGGAATATGGGCAATACCACCGTAATTATGATTCGTTTGTGGTCGAAAGTAATCACGAATGGCTTGCTGTTGAACCTGTATCGGTAACTCGTTCCCACCATTGTTTGCGGTATTGGTAACTCATTCAAATCCCCCATTATCGGATTGTGTTGTCTTTCAGCCCGTCTAGTGGTAGCACTGATTCTTCTCGCGAAAGCCTCAACTTTCGGTATGACCGGTATTAAGTCCCCCCACCTAGAGCGCGTGTTCATGCACTACCTGGACCAAACTAAAAGAAACAAGTCAAATAATGTGGATTTAAAGTCAAACCAAAATAAAAAAAATAAAAAGAATGTCTAAATTAAGAATAATTCTATCTATCGCAATATTAGCACCATAAATTGTATTAGTCCCCGGCAACGGCGCCAAAAACTTGTTCGCCTATATTTTTAGCTTCACCGCAAGTGTACGGTATACGTTATAGAATAGGGTAGCAAGGTCGTATCCACGGAGACTAATAAATTTATGCGCTAAGTATTGAACAAAAATAGACTTATTTTTATTTAGACGATCGAAATTTGATGATTGTTATATTGAGATCAAGACAATTTGAATCACTAAAACACAAGATTAAGATAATACAAATGATAGAAGTATCAAGATAATGAAATGGATTTCCGAGTTAAGGTTTCGATTAATAACCCTCTTGTTGTCCGGTTTAATCAAGCCACGTTATTATCAATATTCCTATAAGACGATCACAAAGCTATTTTATCCTCCCTCTCGAGATGCATATAAAACGTAGATTGAAATACTTATGCTAGCATCTCTACTCAACATGAAGCATTCAACTCCCAAAAGTTTAAAAGATCAAATGTCCTCACAAATATTTACAAACCTCTCGATTCATGCAAATATTTGTGTCGAGTATTCAAGATCTAATATTGAAACTCATCTCTCGAATTATGAATCAATATATCAAACAAGTTAAATCATTAATCAAATGATAAAACAAGAATAAGCTCAAAATACTCAAATAAGCTTCAAGATAATAACTTCAACTAAGATTAAAACATCCAACAAGAGTTCATTAATCTACTTCCAAAACCCGGAAATCTCAAGAGTTTAGCTACACATGATTAAACAACTTATAAACAAAGTGTTCAAAGCCATTACAAATGAAAATGAAAGATTGAAACTAAAAGAGAAGGAAGAAAAACTTAGGAACGTCGACAATCTCTCGATATATCTCCGTTCTTCAAGCTCCGATGCAACCCGATTGTCTCCTTGATGTCTCCTTCCAAGAGTTGACCCTTGTCTTGTGTTGTAGATCCCAAAAATGCCAGAATATCCTTGTGTGCACCCCCCAAAAAGCCTTTTTATACCCACCATCAAGTTTAGGGCATAATGCTGCAGTTATGGGATTCAGTAGCAGACGCACGGGGTGGTGTGTCGGAGCACGGGTTACCCGTGCGCCACCTCTTGAAATAATCCAACTCTCGTCAGAGCGCACGAGTGGTGCGTCGGAGCACGGCCTACCCGTGCGCCACTCCGGTGAATTCGGTTATCCTCGTAGGGCCTTACGGGTCATGCGTCGATGCATGGGCTACCCGTGCGCCATGTTTGACTCGATTATCTTCATACAGGGGTGCACGGGTGGTGTACGAGGCACGCCCAACCCGTGTGCCCCTTGTCTTTTCCGTAGACGCTCAATTTTTGCTCTTTTAGGCTTCACTTTTCGTATTCCCACTCAATTCTCCATGTTTCCACTTTGCTTTCTTCGTATTCGTATTCAATTTGCTTCAAATATCATGAAATTCCTACAAAATAAGCAAAGTGTAATATCTTTTCCACAAGGAGTGAATATGTAACATTTAACGCGAGTATGTGCATGTTTACCCATCATTATAGCTCGAAATACGCCTCAAAATACATGCAAAACTCACACCTATCAGCCCGCACTGCGAAATCTTCTTGGATCCGGAATCCGGTGTTCCGGTATATACAGTGGGTCACGTCAACCTCTGTTTTTGCGGGAGAGAATATTGGGGGAATGACGGTCAGAGAGCTATATTTGCTATGGTGTATGCTAACGAGTACACCCTACAACACAGCCGCATACTTCATTGAGCAAGTAGATCACTTAGCAAAGTGGGGAAGTGGTGATATTTCTATAGCGGGCTTGATTACCCCAATTGCCCGACACTTCAATATTGACTTTCGAGGCTTGGAGCCTATACCGGGCAGCACCCGGGTCAATATGGCGTCATTGCACCACATGAAATTTATTGACAATGAAGATGGTGTGTTGTTTCTTCTACAAAAGAAAGGTGTCACATTTCCATTGCCCAACCGGAGATACACCACAGTAGATACCTTGGCGGACACAACCAACTTCCTGCTTAACTCTGAAGCACATACCAGAGTTACGGATGCTATCAATGCAAGGAAGAGGCGCCAAGTTGAAGGTTTCCCGGATGTCGAGGATATGGTGGCGGAAGAAGAGGAGATAAACAGACAAGAAATGGGAATAGAACCACATCACCCTCAAATTGGGTATGACATTCCCGAGTCCTCACGAGGAAGAGATCACTCTAGACCCTCACATAGCGGGGATCGTACCGGAACTTCTTATGGTGGTGAGTCCCAATGCGGCAATGAATTCCACGACATGCTTTACGCATTTGGGGAGGACTTGCGTCACCAAGGGGAAGAGTTGCGGCAACATCGGGCTGATTTCCGTACATTCCGGGAGGACTATGATCGGAGGACCTTGGAACTCGAACAAAGATATTTGGTCCAAGAACATCGGTATGTGGTCCAGGAGGAAAGATATGCGGCCCAGAAGCAAAGATACGCGGACCAGGAACGAAGGGAGTTGGAGACGTGGCAAGTAATCCAGCAGATACAAATGTGGCACATCTCACAAGGTCACTTCCCGCCGCCACCTCCACAATGACTCAGGTATATCTCCACTTTTCATTATTGAAATTCTATTTTGCCCCTTCAGGGCAATATAAGTTCATTCAAGTTTGGGGGGAAAGGTAGTATTTTAATACATGAAAAGTGTGGATAAAAAAAATAAAAAAAAATTCTTGCATTTTTGTGTGTTTTCATATAGTTGCATGTAGAGCATTCTAGGTTGCATTGCTTTAGAAGCACGTTTATGGCATTAGCACGTTTATTGCTTTCATAGATGTTAGAGAGTGAGTTGATCGGGCATGATGCGACTTGTTGTTTGTGTGTTGATTAAAAATTTGTATTGTTGGGAATGGATGATGGGTATGAGTTGATTGAGCAATGAATAGATGACATTGAGCATGAGGATAGTAAGAACATGGTTTGATGCTTTGATTTACATATTTACAAGCCTGTGAGCTTTTGAGCCTTTACTGCTTACACCTTATGCAGTCTTGTTGTGATTTGAGTGTATCATTCAAGTTGTTAAAATTCTAGAACTTGCTCGGGTATCTCTGTCAATGCCACATGTTGTATGCGAATTGTGAATGTGATTAAATGACATCTTTGTTAGCCTTTCAAACCTTTTGCTTACCTAACGATGTTGAAATTCCTAGTTAACCAATTTGAGCCTATTGCCTACTTCTTTGATAACCACAAATTTAACTTAAACTTGATAATTCGTTACCCTAAACTCGAGTGTATAACATTGAGTAAAGGGAGTGAATGAGGATGAATGAGTGGGAATTGAAAAATTGGATAATTGGGCATATTTGGTTGATTGGAACAGAAGAGGAAGAAAATGAGTTGAAAAGAAATGTAAAAAAATTCATAAATGAGTCGGAAAAGAAATTCGACTTTATGATGTGAGTTTTCATTGAATGAACTTGGAGGCTAGGAGTTGTAATGTGAGGTGATAATGTTTACAAAAGAAAGGAGATGGAGATGAGTAAAGTTGATGAAAATAAGGGATGATTGGAGTAGCATATTGGATTGTAATGTAGATGATTAATATGCTCACTGGTCTATATGCTCGAATTTGAGTCAGTTTATCCAAAATTTCCTACCCTAACCAAAGAGCCTTCATTACAACCAAATAAGAAAGTCTTTTTTGATTCACAAATTGCATACATTCTAGTGGCGGAGATATGAGACGATTTGCAAGCCTATGGTAATTTTGCATTCAGAGCATTTACCATGTTTGGTTTGATACGTGCTCCATGATCAGATATTTGAGGCTTGATAGACTTGTTGCTTGACATCCATAACGAACAATATGAATTTCTTGAGTTGTTGTGTGTGTTGTCATTCATTACTCCCTGTTGTGCTGCATCTTGTTTTCAAAATAGTTGATCGGGACGGTCAACAGTCTAAGTTTGGGGGTTTTTGATAGGTGTGAGTTTTGCATGTCTTTTAAGGTTTTATATTGACAAAAATGGTCATTAAACATGCATAAACTCATATGAAATGGTTCGTATTCACTCTTTGTGGGAAAGATATTATGCTTTGTTCGTTTTGTAGGAATTTAATGATATCTGAAGTAATTTGGAGACAAACACGAGCATAGCGAAGAAGAAATACCACAAATGAGGCAAAATAGAGTGTAAGTCCAAGTGGCTGCGATAATCTAGAGGGGGGGTGAATAGATTATCTCCATCTTTTCGATTTATCCCTCTTTTTCAATCAAATGCGCCAAGACAAATATAAAGGTGTGGAATGTAAACAACACACGTCGATTTATAGAGCTTCACCCCACCTAGGGACTACGTGCTCTACCACCCCAGTATATCCGGGATGGGTTTCGAAAAGAAAAAAAGATTTTATTAATAATTACCAAAATTATTACAACAAAATCTTACACCAACACCTTGAAGAGCACCACACTCTTCTTCAACACCACCTTGGAGATTACCACAATCTCCCTTTGAAGATTACCACAATCTTCAATTGCACCTTGTGAAGATCACCACAATCTTCAACCTTGAAGAGCACCACACTCTCCAACACCTCAACAAGAAGATTACCACAATCTTCTTACACCTAACACCCAGATCACCCAAGTGTGTTCTTACCATAAGAACACTCACAAGGATATCTTGTGTTGAATGATGACCAACAAATCCAAGATTACAACTCAATAATGAATAATACAAGTTTGAGTGCAAGTGTAATCAAGAATTAAGCCTAGACCTCAAGATGTGAAAGTGAAATACTTAGGCTATAAATACAACAAGAAAGTTGAATATGAAAGCTTAGAAATTTGCAGATTTCTTGTTGTGTATTTGCTTGTGTTGTTCTTCTTGTTTGTGTCTTCAAATCATCATCTATTTATAGGAGAGTCTTCACAAACATAGGCTCCTCCTCTTTCAATTTTGTACGCAAAAAAGAAGATCACAAGATGTAGAAATAATGTACAAAATTGAAAAGCAAATCTTGTTGTCAAGATGTCCAACGGTACAAATTTTGTTGTCAAAAGATTACACAGCGCGACCGGTTGCCCTGTATAAGATTTCGAACGTTTGAATGAAAATAGTGCGATCCAGTGCAGTGTCGTCGGGGGTCGGCCGGTCGAAGTGCGGCGACCGGTCGACCTCACCCTTGACCGGTCCCCCTCTTTGTTTTTAAGAGTTCAGAATGTTCTGTTTCGATATTCTTTGCTTCAGGTACCGGTCGACGCTTTGGGCGACCGGTCGACCTCCAAATTGAAATGTTGTCCGATTTTTATCAAAAATAAACTTCAAGAAATACTCCAAAAAATAAGTAAAAATATTTTAAATCACTTGGGAGTATTTGGACAACATTTATAAACATAGTAAACTCATTTAAACGAAACCATCAAAAGTGTTGTCCATTTTTATCGAATAATAAACTCTAAGAAATACTCCATGAAATTAGTAAAAATATTTTAAATCTTTTAGGAGTATTTGGACAACATTATTTTGGTGTAAAAACCAATTAACATAAAATCATCAAAAGTGTTGTCCAATTTTATCGAGTAATAAACTCTAAGAAATACTCCAAAAATTAGTAAGAACATTTTAAATCATTTAGGAGTATTTGGACAACATTTATACACATTGTTTTGGTATAAAAACTCATTTAAACATAATCATCAAAATCTTGATAAAAACATTTATCTAACAAACTCCCCCTTTTTGATTATTACAAACCAAAACAATTTTAGGAAGTTGATTTTAAAACGAAACAAATTTTCCGGTCTAAAACATCAATCCATTATAAGCAAGATTTATTATAAGTACAAACACTCAAGGATAGGAGCAAAGATTTTTCAAAATCATTTTTGCACAAGCTCCCCCTATCAATATGCATATCAAGAACAAGTATACAAGCAACAACTAAAAGCTTAAGGCTTAGCTTTTACAACTTAAGCTTGAATATCATGAGCTTATAAGCTCCCCCTGTCACAAAAGCATCATTAGTCAAGTATAAAAGTCCATAATACATCACATGGACCAAGTATAATCCATAGCTTTTGGCTTTTAGCTAATAGCTTTTCTTGCGAGCTTATGAGCATTTTTCTTGTTTCTCCCCCTTTGGAATCATCAAAAATAATGTTAGCACGATAAAAACATCATACAATTATATCAAAGTGTGCAATTTTATAGATTTATTGAGCATATTGAGCATTTAAGCTTAAATTCTGAATAAAAGGGAAAAATTGCTCATTTGATTTGTAAAAGCTCATTTGATTGGTAAAATATGATCTCTATAAACTTATAAGACTTTTCAAATCAAGAGAATCATGTAGGTGATGAATTTTTCATTGAAACATTTTGTCGAACACTTGGCGTGCTTTGAATAAAACAAGAGAAAGATAACGCATTTGGGATTCATTTAAGCCAAAATATTTCATCACCAATTTCAATACCACAATATACATTCATTATCAATCATCATAAACAACATATTAATACAAGAATTTCAACACTATATCAAGATACAAGCACATTCTCAAGGGTTCAACCCAATTGAGATTAAAAGGAGAAATTCTTACCATCTAATCGGTAAAGATGAGCAATGATGATGATAATCGAGCCTCATGAGGTCCAAAATATAAAATGTATGCAATAAAACAAATTTGAAGTGAAATTTGTGTGCAAAGTGCGAAGGGGACGAAAAATGAACCCAAACGACCAAAATGGCAAATCCGAGAACAGAAACATTTTTAACCAAATTTATGCTATGGTCGACGGTTGGGGCATGGGCGGCCGGTCGGCGTCATGGGCGGCCGGTCGACCTTGCCCCCGATCGTCGATTTTTCATTCGTTTTCCAAAATCCGAGGTTTGAACCAAAAATATGATTTTTTCGCCCTAAGTTTTAAAAACGTGCAAAAATGCAAATGTAGACCTCATTCAATATACATTATGTCAAAGTCAAGCTCGAAATGAGGTAAAATACTCGGCGATTAACAAATATCCGCGAGTTATCTTTGAGACGGAATTAAACACGTCTCAAGTTTTTCGTTTTAGAAACGCAATCCCTTAGAAAAATATATCGAATCTCAATATGTTTAGTTTGAATATGACGAACCATATATTGAGAAATTGTAATCACCAGACTTGTTATCTCGAAAAATAATAATGTTTTAAAACTTTGGATAAACAAGTCATAAGAAGAAGTGCCTTACAAATATTTGAAATTTTCTTTTAACGGCACTTTAAAGAGATTCATTGGGATTGTTTTAAGTCAAGCATATAGACATAAGGCATGTAGAATGTCGAGTCTAAGAAATAATAAACGAATGAATATACCTCGAATTCGTTTGTCAATGTCTACTTCAACCTTTTGTCAATTTTCGCATTTGTAGCCATATAGGTTGAAATAGTTCTTTCTTCTTCAATGTCTCACTTCTTCTTTTGAGTGTGGAATATAATCACCTTCTTGGCATTCCAATGATCAAATTTGAGCTTCCCCCATCATGATCATCTTAGGTTCACCTTGAATTGACTTGGAAAAATATCTTGCACAAATATTCATTAGTAGCACCAAAAATATTATCAACATAAATTTGCACAAGTAAACAACCTTGCCCTTTTTCAAAACAAGAAGTGTAGTATCAACTTTACCTTTTGTAAAATTATTTTG
Organism: Rehmannia glutinosa; assembly: GCA_016081115.2. Lineage (NCBI taxonomy): Eukaryota > Viridiplantae > Streptophyta > Magnoliopsida > Lamiales > Orobanchaceae > Rehmannia > Rehmannia glutinosa. Next base: position 487,508 of record JABTTQ020000412.1, read on the forward strand.
CAAAAATGGCTAAGTCTATCAAACCATCTACGGGGTACTTGTATCAACCGTACAAGGCCTTTTATAAAAATCATTTGGCCTAAAATTTTAAACTCCGATAGACTTCTATTTGAATAAAACCATTTAGAAAATTGGATTTAACATCCATTTGGTAAAGCTTGAAATTTTCTCAAAACAAGAATGGGCAAGTAAAGTGCAAATAACTTCTAAATGTGCTATGAGTGCAAAATCATTACCTTCTTCTTGACAATATCATTGAGCTACTAACCTTGTCTTGTTCATCAAACTTGTTGTGAAATATCATAAATTTTTGCAAAATCTTAACAAGATATTTTGCACACGAGCATAGTAATATCGAATAATAGATACATTATTTTAAGCACCACATACTATGAATCATCAAGAGTTTAATAAATCATTCAAGGTAAAATAAGCTTAAGAAAGCTACATAAGGTCTCTTTTGAAATTTGACAATAAGAGAGCACATAGTTGAGACCTCATTTACAAGAATCATATGAACAAGAGTTTAGACATAAGTATCCAAGAATAATGGCATTTATAAGTGCAATAAAATGCATAACTTAGTAGATCAATTGTTTTATCAAAACAAAATATAATCCTTTACAAATCTTGGATAAAACAAGCTATGTTAAATAATGCCTTCTCAAAAATCAAAAACATCCTCTTAATAGCACTTGTATAAAATAAGCACATAGGCATATGGCACAACATGTATCGAGTCTATGAGATTAATAACAATAATGAGCGTACCTCGATAGTTCATTTTTCTCTTGATGTATTACGAGTAGATAACCATATGTAAATCCTACACAATTTTTCAACCAAATTTTGCACAAATACAATAATACATGTGTAGGCTAAGCAATAAGAGATATCTTAAGCATGCTTGTGCTATATAACTACATAGGAGATAATAAACCACATAAGTCTAATTAAATGCACAAGAGTTTTAGAAACATCATACAAGGTCTTCTTTTCAAAAATATTTTGAAACTCACAAATATATTGAAGACCTAAATTTTAAAAATATGAAAATTCATATTGCAATAAGGACACAAATAAAAACATGCAAAGAAGATAAAATGCATATTTAAATAGAGAGATACAATTTACCAATTTCGCCATTTCCATGGGTTGTGCCGTTCTCATTGTTGATGGTATCTTCCCTTTTGAAAATCTTCTTGTTGATGATGATTTCTCCAATTGCTCCATTTCCAAGCATTGTGGCTTTCCCATTTTTGAAAGTGTCTTTCTCTTGGAAAATCATCTTGTTGATGATGTCTTTGCCACTTCCAAGGATTTTGTTCATCCCATTTTTGATTATTTCCTCTTCTTGGAAAATAACTTTGTTGAAAATATTTTCTCCTTTGATCAAATGAAATGGTCATTTGATGTTTTCTTGGCGGTATGAATTTTCTTAGATTATTATTTCACCGGGTACCTAATATGACATTATTTTGTGGTACCCTCAAGTGTTTGGGTCCTTTGGAATTAGCTTTGAGACTTTTAGGTCTCCAAAAATAATTATAGCTATTTCTAGTCCAACAAGTATTAACTGTGTGACCTGTTTTACCACAATAAAAACACGTAGTAATTTTGGGAGCATAATGACCAACATGCATAGGGACTTGATTTCTTTTCACATAATTAACAACACTAGGCTTATGATCAAGTCCTTGTTTCAATTTATCACAACTATGAACATCAATAATATCGGTCATTTTATCGGTACTCAAGTTGGGTTTTGATAAATCATTTTTCATGCAATTAATATCCTCAACAAGAGTACTATTTTCTTTTTCAAGGTTTCTAACCTTGTCAAGTGTGGTGGTGTGATCACATGAAAGTGATTCATAAGAGGGAAATAAATTATCCTTATCAATTTTCAAAATATTGAATTCCTTTTTCAAATTTTTGTATTTAACAAATAAGCTATGGAATTCATTTTGAAGTTCATCAAAATCATTTTGCAGATCACTATAATCATTTTGTAATTCATTATCATAAGAAGTGAAGGGTTTTGAACTTACCTCGCTTTTTTCTTCTTGAAGCCCATAAGACATCGTTCGTTTTCATCGGCGTCGGAAGTTGTAGGAAGCTCATCCCATGTTGGGTTTATATCCATTTGAGAAGTAAATGCTTTTGAGTGGCTCCTTTCATTTGCATATACTTCTTCTAATTTTCTCCATACTTTATGTGCCGATTTAATTCCTACAATATGATTATATTCCAAAATGGTAAGTGAACAATACAAAATATTAAGAGCTTTACCATTTAAGGAGATGATTTTCTTCTCTTCATCATTGAGCTCTTTGAGGCCTTTGTGTGGTGTGTCCATCATTGGAATGGATTCTCCATTTACGACCGTGTTCCAAATATCGAACCCACAACCTTGTAGATAACATTCCATTCTTTCTTTCCAAAATGTAAAATTTTTGGAATCGAATAGTGGTGGCTTGGTGGTGGAGGCGCCGGTAAGGTAGACTTCGTTCGTAGCCGATGATCGTTTCTCTTTACTCGCAATGTGGAACGAGTTTGCCAAAGAGTTTGGCTCTGATACCACTTGTAAGTTCAAGTGGCTACGATAATCTAGAGGGGGGTGAATAGATTATCTCAATCTTTTCGATTTATCCCTATTTTTCAATCAAATGCGCCAAGACAAATATCAAGGTGCGGAATGTAAACAACACGCGTCGATTTATAGAGCTTCACCCCACCTAGGGACTACGTGCTCTACCACCCCAGTATATCCGGGATGGGTTTCGAAAAGAAAAAAAGATTTTATTAATAATTACCAAAATTATTACAACAAAATCTTACACCAACACCTTGAAGAGCACCACACTCTTCTTCAACACCACCTTGGAGATTACCACAATCTCCCTTTGAAGATTACCACAATCTTCAATTGCACCTTGTGAAGATCACCACAATCTTCAACCTTAAAGAGCACCACACTCTCCAACACCTCAACAAGAAGATTACCACAATCTTCTTACACCTAACACCTAGATCACCTGAGTGTGTTCTTACCACAAGAACACTCACAAGGATATCTTGTGTTGAATGATGACCAACAAATCCAAGATTACAACTCAATAATGAATAATACAAGTTTGAGTGCAAGTGTAATCAAGAATTAAGCCTAGACCTCAAGATGTGAAAGTGAAATACTTAGGCTATAAATACAACAAGAAAGTTGAATATGAAAGCTTAGAAATTTGCAGATTTCTTGTTGTGTATTTGCTTGTGTTGTTCTTCTTGTTTGTGTTTTCAAATCATCATCTATTTATAGGAGAGTCTTCACAAACATAGGCTCCTCCTCTTTCAATTTTGTCGCAAAAAAGAAGATCACAAGATGTAGAAATAATGTACAAAATTGAAAAGCAAATCTTGCTGTCAAGATATCCAACGGTACAAATTTTGTTGTCAAAAGATTACACAGCGCGACCGATTGCCCTGTATAAGATTTCAAACGTTTGAATGAAAATAATGCGATCCAGTGCAGTCGTCGGGGTCGGCGACGGTCGTGAAGTGCGGCGACCGGTCGACCTCACCGACCGGTCCCTCTTTGTTTTTAAGAGTTGAGAATGTTCTGTTTCGATATTCTTTGCTTAGTACCTGGTCGGCCTTTGGGCGACGTCAGATGCACCTGGCCGACCTCCAAATTGAAATGTTGTCCAATTTTTATCAAAAATAAACTTCAAGAAATACTCCAAAAAATAAGTAAAAACATTTTAAATCACTTGGGAGTATTTGGACAACATTTATAAACATAGTAAACTAATTTAAACAAAACCATCAAAAGTGTTGTCTATTTTTATCGAATAATAAACTATATGAAATACTCCATGAAATTAGTAAAAACATTTTAAATCTTTTAGGAGTATTTGGACAACATTATTTTGGTGTAAAAACCAATTAACATAAAATCATCAAAAGTGTTGTCCAATTTTATCGAGTAATAAACTCTAAGAAATACTCCAAAAATTAGTAAGAACATTTTAAATCATTTAGGAGTATTTGGACAATATTTATACACATTGTTTTGGTATAAAAACTCATTTAAACATAATCATCAAAATCTTGATAAAAACATTTATCTAACATAGAGGACGCACGGGTAGGGCGCGCGCCTGAGCGCGACCCGTGCGCCCCTGGGAATGGATTATTGAGGTATGGCAATGCGCACGGGTAGCCCGTGCGTACAAGCACCACCCGTGTGCCACTGAAGTCTTGGAAGTTGCCTACGGCAATGCGCACGGGTAACCCGTGCGTCGACGCACGACCCGTGCGCTGGTTGGTGAAAAGCAGGACTTGGTCTACGACATGACGCACGTGTAACCCGTGCGCCCCCACCACGGCCCGTGCGTCCCTGCTGTAATGCAGTACTATGACAACAATGTGCCCTAAAACTTTCAAAAAGGTATATAATCACTTTTTGGGGCGCACACCAAGGGACATTCTGACATTTTTGGCTATAGAACACAAGACAAAGGTTTATTCTTGGGAGAAGATATCAAGGAGACAATCGGGTTGCATCGGAGCTCAAGGAATGGAGATACATCGAGAGATTGTCGACTTTCCTAAGTTTTTCTTGCTTCTCTTGTAGTTTAATCTTTCATTTTAGTTTGTCATGACTTTGAACAATTTGTCTATGAGTTGTTTAGACATCATGTGTAGCTAAACTCTTTAGATTTTCGGGTTTTGGAAGTAGATTAATGAACTCTTATGGAATATTTTAATCTTAGTTGAAGTTATTGTCTTGAAGCCTATTTGTGTACTTTGAGCTTATTCTTGTTTTATCACTTGATCAATGATTTAACTTGTTCGATATATTGATTCATAATTCGAGAGATGAGTTTCAATATTAGATCTTGAGTACTCGACACAAATATTTGCATGAATCGAGAGGTTTGTAAATATTTGAGAGGACATTTGATCTTTTAAACTTTTGGGAGTTGAATACTTCATGTTGAGTAGAGATGCTAGCATAGGTATTTCAATCTACGTTTTATATGCATCTCGAGAGGGAGGATAAAATATTTTCGTGATCGTCTTATAGGAATATTGATAATAACTTGACTTTGATTAAATCGGACAACAAGAGGGATATTAATCGAAACCTTAACCCGGGAATCTATTTTATCATCGTGATACTTCTACTATTTGCATTATCTTAATCTTGTGTTTTTATTAGTCCTAATTATATTAATCTCACAACAACCACCATTTTACGATCGTCTAAATAAAAATAAGACTATCTTAGTTCAATACTTAGCATATTAATTTATTAGTCTCCGTGGATACAACCTTTGCTACCCTTTTCTATAAAGTACACCGTAAACTTGCGGTGAGCTAAAAATAAAGGTGAATACGGTCAGTGCCTCGTAAACCATAACTTTTTGTTTCTAGTGTTTCCACGAGTAGTCGCGAGAATTCATAGTGACTATTGTCCCTTCCAGTACGGTGTATGCGCGTCAGGTACACCCAAAAATGTTGTTCAACCGGGCAATTGATAGTCGTCGTCTCAGTTCCCAGTGGAATAGGATCTCATAGGGTTCATTTGCGCCTCCTTGCTTGAACAACTCGAAAGTGCTCAAGAATTCTAGTGTGAGGCTTCTATAGGTTGGCCATCTCCCTCTCATGAATGCGAGTCCACCCCGACCTCTCGAAAAATCACCATTGGGTGGATAACGGTCAGTCTAAATTATGATTATCGGCAAACAATTCTTAGTTTTGGTCTGTCATTGTTTTTTTCCTTTCATGTTATGTTTGGTTGGGGTATTTTTTCCCCAAACATGAAAATAAGACTTTTAGTCCTATAAGTTGGACCTTTTTGAGAATTAGTCCTTTAAGTTGCCACATTCATGTTTTAGTGCTTTAACTTTTAAATTTCTAGATATTGGTCCTTTAACTCATGAATTTTACTTTTGATCTTATAACTTGACAAACTTCAGAAGTTTAGTCTTATAAATTAGCAATAGTTGAATTTAACTAATTTATTAAAAGGTTAGTACCCACACTTCACATTTTTTATAGGACCAAAAATAAAATAATTAAACTCGAAACTTTTGGAAATGAAATTAAATTATAAAAGCAATTAAAAATTAAATTAATTTGATTGATAAACAATTTAAATAAATAGAAACTTCTAAAACAATTAACAAATTTTAGGAAAATTAAAATAAAAATTAATAAATTAAGAATAATTTATCATATTTATATAATTAACCTTTGGTGATGAGAATTATCTCCAAGAAATGGAGTTGAACTAATGTGCAAGATGCATTTATTTCAGAAGTTTAAAAACAATCAATTGTTGAAATATTTGCTAAAAAATAATTAAATTAAAAATTTATTAATTATTTTTTATTTAAAAGTTAACTGTTAATTAAAATTATTCAATTTTAAAAAAAATTTAATTCAGAAATTAATGCTTGAAATCTCCTCATCAAAGGTTAATTACAGAAATATAATAGATAATTATTAAAAGATTTTAATAAATCTAGTCCCTGAAACCATTTTTAAACACCATAATAAATGTATTTGGAAAATTGAGATGAAAAGGTCTCTTTTAGACTTAAAGGACCAAAACGCGAAATGTCTTAACATATATGACTAAAAGTAAACTAAAGATGTAACTTATAAAACTAGACAGCTAAATATGCAAACATATAGGACTAAATATCCAATTCCATACAAATTTCTAGGACTGAATTCCAAACCTACCAAGATAAAGTACCGAATCTCAAAATAGACCAACTTACAGGATGAAATTTCTCATTTTTGCCATCATGTTTTTCCCTTTGGGTTTCTTCATTTGCATTTTAATGAGACCACAATTTAGCTATTTGACCAGTTCGTAGTCATTTATGACTTTGGTACTTCAATTAATCAGTTGTCTAGTATTTATTTTGTAAATAAGTTGGGAGTAGTGGCCGAAAGGAGTGGATAAATTCCAAAGAAGCTGAAAATATAGGGTTTGAACCTTGGTCAACACCTTTACGTAGGGTGATCAATACCACTTAAGCTACAAGCACGTGTTTAGTTGGTATTTTTTTTTTTTTTGAATAAGTTGGGAGTAGTGGCTGGAGGGGAGGGGATAAATTTCAATTTTTTTTTGAAAGATACGGGGTTGAACCCCGATTAACACCCTCACAAAAATGAATAATACTACTGAGAATTTCTGAAGTTGGTGGTCGATTGGCTTGCGTTTATGAGTAACACCATTTTTACTTCTTTTATTAATTTTTGCTATTTATCCAAAAATAATTATATCACCAAAGGAAAATGATGCGGAAAAAGAAACAAGAGAGAGAGTACAATATAATGATATATAGCATATGGTTAAAAAAAGGGATGCGGCGTGATTGCGCAAGCGATGCTATAAAAACTTATTGGTTTAGTTCTTTATTATTAGTCCATTTATTTCAATATTCATGCATGTTAAATGTTAATTAATTGCCACGGAAATTAAACGGAATCATTGACTATTTTTTTTTTCTTTAAAAATTATATTTCGTAGGTTGAAATGTAATGGGCCTAATGGTCTGTTCCTAATTTCAACTCTCAACACAAAGTTGTAAATTATAAAATCAATTAACTAAATTTAATTATTCTCTATGGTCTGTATATTTGCCTCTAATCTCGAACAGAATCTAATTATGATAGATAATTATATATCTTAATCACCTCCATCATCAATTCATCATTGACACCGTCACCGTTAATTATCATCATCGTCATATTCTTCTTTTTGGTTCATCTATATATTATATGCAACTGTCTTTGGCTTGTGTATCGTTCTATATATTCTATATATTCTTCCAACTTTGTATTAATTTTAAAGAAATAAAAATAATTAGCATGTTGCATGATTATAAATACTTGTCTCAATACGAATACGACTTTAGTGCGATATGATGTGATAAAGACACAAAACTTGGTTTTAAAAAAAATCCGTGTTTAGCACACATTTTTTTAATAAGTTTGGAGTAATGGTTGAAGGGAAGGGGATAAATTTCAAAGAAATTGAAAGATACAAAGTTTGAACCCTGGTCAACACCCGTACAAGAGATGATCAATACTATTTGAACTACAAGCTAGCTAGTGGTCGTGTTAGCAGACATGAAATAAAAAAATTCAATTTTTTTTAAAATTTTAAATTCGTTTTTGTTTCTCCCTTCCCATCCTTTGTTTCTTCCCCCTTAGGGCAACTCCAATGGTAGGTTTTTGGAGGGTTTTTTCACGAAAAACCGTGTCAACCAAAAACCTTACCATTGTGAGTAAAGATTTGGGGTTTGTAGGAAAAACCAGGTTTGTAGTTATGAATCGGTTCATGGGTGAGAAAATGGGATAAAAAGGTGTTGGTGTGGGGCCCATATGTGAAGAAAAAGGTTGAAATTAATATTTGTTTATTTTTTTAATTATTTTATAAATTGGATGGTGGGACCATTAAAAATTGTAAATAGGTTTAACCATTGTGGAGAAAGGTTTGTAAAATGATGGAGTTTTTGCTTTTGATGTGGCAGATGATATGACACACAGAAAACTGTGAAAAAACATTTGAGGAATTTTTCCACTGGAGATGCCCTTATTCATAAAGGGCAATTTTAAGAAATTGGAAGTAGAACATATTTGATATTTTTGTCCATCTCATCTTTCCTTCTTTGGGCTGCCAATTCCATTCCTTTTTATATTTGTTTTCTTCTGCATAGAAGATTAATGTAGGGCCAAGGTAAAGGGCTCAATAATTTGGTTCACATGCATCCATAGAAACATTGAATAAAAAAATATTACATATATGTATTGTATACCCTCAAGAAAAGTTGAATTTAAAACATAAAAAATTAAATAAAGACCCAGAGAAATCATCTCATATATGATATATTCAATTAATTTGGGGAGTCTACATTTTCTTGCATGCACGTGGGCACACAAAAGAGACTCCTGGATTAATACCCCACAAATATATACGTTTCATGTGGTTTAGTTCATATATCCGAATGGGCCTTCTGATTCATTAAATCCTTATATATAGCTTTCCATGATTGAAATTTTCTCTGCATTATTGGACACTATATATATACATGAAAGTATTTGTCCTTTTGTAATGTACCTTGTAGAAAAGGTGCAATTGGGTCCTTTGAAAATTCGAGTTTTTAACTTATGCAGGTCATTTGATCAATCAATTTGACGGGTTCATGAATATAATTTTGTAAATACTATTGAGTCAAGTCCATCTCAAAACATTTGAACCAATGCCTTTTATATCTAGTTCCAATCTTCTATTCTAATATATCACCAACAAAACGTGGACTGTATACTTATAACTGATAGTAACATTTTATATATTTTTAACGTGATATTGAATTATATGAGTTAATTAAAACACTAGTTGAAATAGAAGGTTCGACTTGTTTATATAATGATAATGACGAATATGAAAGTTAGACATAGTTGTTAGAGTTTGCGTTTTGTCACATATATATCCCCAATTTATTTGGGATGTTATTGTGTATAAATTGGGGATATACGTCCTTGTTTCCTTAAACTAACTTTTAATGATGAATTCTACCCAAATATATTAATTATTGGCTACAGTTCTACCAAGCTCATTTATCAATGGCTACATCAAATTCAATTAGTTGGTGCATTTTCTATGTACATTTGCAATGTGATATGTATCATTGTTGGGGAAGTAACTTCACTTAATTAGTTCTTTATGGAAAAATAAAGAAAAGCTAAAAAACAAAAAAAAAAATGTAATCTTTTAGAGGATTAGATGTTTCTAGGTGATAAAGAGAAAAAACTAACTAAACCAATGGAGGCATACTCTTCAAATTTTCTCTCAAGCCCAATTCTTTTGTTCCAAGAAAACAATGGAACTTTTCCTTTCTCTATCTCTTTTTATTTTTTTTTATTTTTTTTTCCAAGTACCAACATCAAGATGTGTCCACCAACAGGGGCCCTCTTCTTCTGTTCCCTCTCGAAGAGTAGTAAAAAAAGTATGCCCCCCCTAATTAAGAGGTGGTGTCATCACTTAATCAGTGTCCGCACACAATTAAAATCCCATCAAATTTGTGAACTTTCCAGTCACCAAAGCAATTAGAGATAACTGATTTCATTAGTTCTAATTGGAAAATCTTGATTTGCTTGTGATTCTCAGCACGATAATGCTAGCACCTAAAAGATAACAACAGGACATATAGGATTTATGATATCTTGTGATCAAATTTGTTTGTCTGTTTTCAAGGATTATAACTTGTGACTCACTATTGGTGATACATATATGCTATTGTGTTGTGGGGTATAAAATTTCCTCATTTGTTCCAAGTGCAAATTTTACGTTTTCTAATCTTTTTTTTATAGGAAAATTATGCATATAATTAAACTTCGATATGCACGAATAGGCAAAATTACAAAATTTGTCCTGATGACAAAAATGGTCATGCTCAAACTCAAAATTTTGATTTAGTACTCTTGTAAGTAATAAAATCACCCAATATAGTCCTATTTTCGCCAAAATTTTAAAAATTGGCCAGAAATGTCATATGCACAACACATGATCGACAATTTCGGGCCAAATTTTTAAAATTTCTATGAAAATATGACCGAAATCGGGCAATTTTATTACTTAGCATGACTAAATCAAAATTTCAAGTTTAACGAATACGACGAATTTTGTCACCCTAGCTCAAAGTTACCAGGCGTGCATGAGAGCGTGCGCGGACATACATGTCGGAGCCTTTTGAAATTGAAATCAAAGGAAGATATATATAAGTATGATTTTGTTTTGTTGATGTGAATTTAGGCCGCGCCAAGGAGTGTGGGGGATCGAAGACTTGACTTAAAGACTGTGAAAAGTGAAAACTATCTCCATCCATAGGGAGACAACGATAGACATCCATTTAAGGGAAATAGTTCCTTGAATCTTGCATTACAAAAACATTTTAATTTAATGCAACCTTTTTTTTTCTTTTTTCTTTTTTTTTGGGGGGCAGTCTAAATTATGTTTGGATATGATAGAGCTGAAAGAGATTGGTGGTGAGCAAGAGTGTTAATTAAAAAGTAACTTGAGAATTTAATCAGAGACCACAAAGACTTTTGCAGACAGGTTACAGATAGTCACTGTCTTGAAAGGAATTTCATGGGTTATCTGAGAAACATGAGAACTTTATGGTGGTTGCAACGGTAAAACCCCGTAAAGTGAAAAAAATGGAAAATATTTTTTGGCCATGTAATCACTCACCTTTATAAGAGTGTTCTGTATTTTTCGGTTTCTTTGAATTTTATCTCCTCTCCCAATCAATACTCTCAACTTATTAAAAAAAAAAACTTAGACTATTTGAAGATTTAGTTCCCTAAGTAATCACTTTAATTTTCATCCAATAACTTTTAAAAATTCGGACATTTAATTTGAATTTGGCTAAAATTTGGGGATTTCAGAGCTTGTGTGGTATATTTCCAAATTTTTTGACATATTTGTACTTCAGTGGTCATAGTGAGCAAATTTCCGATAAAATTATCCATTTCAGTCAAAATCGGACTAAATGTCCATATTTCTAAAGAATATTAGACAAAAATCTTAAGGTGACCACTAAATCTCCAAATAGTCAAGAACAAAAATATATGATCAAGTGTCCAACTATTAACGCAAATAATTTTACAACCAGTAAATTGCATATAACAAACACTGAAAACCCCATGTAAAGAAGAAGACGAAATATACAAACAATAAATTAAACAAGACGTATTCTATCAACCAATCATAAACAAACAAAAAAAAATGAAAATTAAACACGTAAAATAAATTAAAAACAAGGAAATTAAACAATCTTTCCTATCGAAAAATGTCGGTATCAAGGAGCTGATCATGAATTCTCTATACGGTCCCTATTTACAGATTGAAAAATAATAATTAAAACTCTATAGAAACACACACCTGTTCGAAGAAGAAGAAGAAATAGCAGCAGCCTTTGACAAAACAAACTAAGAAAATTGTCCAAAGGTGGCAGCTTGGAAATGTTTGCTGTATATTTCTGTAGCTTGCTGTAAAGACTGTTGTTGCTGCTGATTTGTATGCCAATTTCCAGCGTTTAACGAACATTCTGTTCCAAACTGTCCCTGTGATGATTTATTTTCTGATCCGTACAATTCTTGAGGCCCTGGATTATGCATTGTATTTCCCAGCAAAAATGGAGTCTGTAAATACTCTGTCCATTTTATGTCTTCTGGAACATGGGTTGTTTCTTTTCCGGGTTTCCCACAATCTTGAGATGCCCATGTGAAAACATTATTGTTTTCGAAGAAATTGCAGTTGTTTTGCAATTCAGCGCTGGTACTGCTTACATTTGTTGTTCTAGAATCCCAATTTTCGAATTTTACGTTATACGGGCCGACAGGATTATTGTCGGAAGGGAAGCTGATGGGATTCTTGATAGATGGGAGAAGAGTGGAGGTAAAAGGATCAGAAATGATTTCTGATGGCTTATTGGGATTATTATTTGAATTGAAGAATAGATTCGTATTGGGATTCATCGAAAGACCGATATTGGGCCCGTAATTCTGAAAGGAGAAAAACCCAGACATATCGGGATTCTTATTATTATTATTACAGCTCGTGGTGGAGGTTTCATGGCTGGCAACGAACCTGTTGAGGAAAAATTCGTGGGTCGAATTCGGTAGATTGTTTTCTAACAGCGGATACCTTTCCAAGGAATTTCCAGGTGGTTTTGATTTATCGAGGTTGTTAGAATTATTATCGGCCTCGACGAAACTGAGTTCACTGGCCGATCCTTCGGATGTTTTCTCATTGTTGTTTTTGCTATTGGCAGAGTTTTTTTCTTCATTCTCAATTTCTGAGAGGGGTTTGTGAGTGTTGGGGTCAATGCCCCTTTGCCTTAGTTTTTTCTTGATGGATGAATTCCAGAGGTTCTTTATTTCATTGTCTGTTCTTCCAGGCAATTGTGCAGCAATCTGTGACCACCTGTGAAATTAATTAAGTCTCAAGAATGTTACGAAAAAAATAAAGACATGTTTGAATAATGGTGTAATTATTAAATATGGGATATGTAAATAAATAAATAAATTACCTGTTTCCAAGAACTGCATGCAGTTCAATAATCAAATTCTCCTCTTCCTGTGAAAATGTCCCTCTTTTCAAATCAGGCCTTAGATAATTAATCCACCTCAATCTACAGCTCTTTCCACACCTTTGAAGACCTTCAATGTTATAAAATCATAAAATGTAAGAAAAAAAAGTAAACTTGGCCAAAAAAAAAAATCAATCTTTTTTAATTAGTTACCTGCAAGTTTTGGAACAGAGCTCCAACAGCCATGGCCATATTTGGTTATGTGTTTAATAAGCTTTTCATCTTCCTCAGGGGACCAAAGCCCTTTTCTTAACTTCTGCTTATAACAGCAAGAATGCCTGCCCATGTGGAGTTCAACTAAAACTCTGCAATGCTGCTAAAAGCTATAACAACAAAAATTGCCCAGAAAATTATTCTTTTGCAGAAATTCAAGTTGAAGTGTCAGCAGAGAAAGAGAAATGTGAGAGAGAGAGAGAGAGAGAGAGAGAGAGAGAGAGAGAGGTTTTTGTTGAATTGCAATAAGGAATCAAGTCAATAGGGAGGAGCTTTAAAAAGGAGGTCACATTCAGAAGGCTGTTATTAATTTTGAGATTATTCTCTTAATCATGATTTAGGTTTTTTATTTTTCTTAAATGAATGTGAAGTTGTAAAAAAAAGGACTTGCCAATGTCTTATCTAAGAGGTTTTTAACATAATAATAATAATGAGATTGACAGCAGTTGTGGGGCATAAAGACAGATATTTATTTGGTGGAAAATGCAGGAAATTTTTGGAAGTCTGTATGGGTAATAATTATGGGAACAAAACATAAAATTTAGAGATGACATTTTACAGAGTATAATTAAACAGGATTAAAATCATAGTTGTAAATATGAGGTGCTGGCTTTATTTAAAAAAAAAAATGAAAATCGTGATAAAGCTTCAGAACAATTTGGTGCTGTTTTCCAAATTTCTTATGTCAAATTTTTGGCCTTCCAAAAATCCAAATCTCTACTGTTTTTTTAAATAAGTTGGGAGTACTGGTTGGAAGGAACGGTATAAATTTCAAATAAATTGAAAGATAGGGTTCGAATCCGGGTCAATATCCTTACAAAGAGTGATCGATACCACTTGGTTCTGGTAGTGGTAAATCCAAATCTCTACTTGCCTCTTTCACCAATTAATTAAAAAAAAACAATTTATCATCAGCTTGTAGCTCAAGTGGTATTGTTCACCCTTTATAAGAGCATCCCCAATAGACTCTTCAAATTTAAAGAGAATCTCTTAAAAAATAAAGAGCATTTTTAAATTTAAAGAGTAATGTTTTCCAACACAATCTTTGCATTTGGCTGTTTATTTCAAAATTTATGTTGTTTTGGAAAATTACCTTCCAAAATGGTCATTAAAAGTGGAAGAAAACAATAAATAGGATATTAGAAGTAATTGATCATCTAATGCAATTAATTATAGAGAGCTGTTTTAGCTCTCCAAATTTGGAGAGTGAAAACTAATTCTTTACATTTTAAAGTTAAAGTAAAGAATTTATTGGAGATTATTTTTAGTGTATGGCTCTTAAAAATAAAAGAGTATTTTTCTAAGAGTGATAACAAGTTTCAAGCCTGTATCTTTCAATTTCTTTGAATTTATTCCCTCCCTTCCAACCATTACTCCCAACTTATTTAAAAAACAAATAGAATAAATTTTATTTTTATTTTCTTATGTTTTAGTATTAATTTTGAATAATGTAATAATCCACTTAAAATATATATATATAATTAAGACTTCTTAATAATTAGTTTGTACTGAAGCTCCAAGCTATCCCCCTCAGATGGAGAAAGTAATACAAGATTCCTAACACAAAAACAGTCACAAGATCTGTAAATGGGAAGAAGTTAATAAAAATAAGAATTTCCCATGATTAGTTATAGTTTTCAATCATAGTAATGTGCAATTAATTTATGATAACAAAATCCTCTCACAGTTGGACATTCTCTTGTCTTTCCTGATGGATATATTCATATATATTAGTAATACTTTGTACCTTATTTCTTTAGTAACCTTTGTGCCAGGTGGCTTTGGAATTACTTGCCCTGTTTACTTTTCTTGGTTGTCTTAATTAATTAATTTTTATTTTGAGTTGGGTCTTAATTAAATTGGTGAGCCCATACTTTTTTTAAGACCCACAACATAAAATTTCTTTTGGCATAATGTTCTTTATTAGCTCCTAATTTCACTCTCATCTTTAAATGTTTTCAACTAATTTTTTTTTCATTTGCCAATTCAATTAGATAATCTCCATCCCTCTCTAACACTTTGATATTCTCTTGAATGTTATATATCTAATTGTTATGTCTTCTTTTTTAAAAATCATCGCCTAGGTGTTAGGCCCCCTTATTCGCCTATATTATTATTTTGATTTGGCCCCGCCCAGATCCCGTCTAATCCCACTCAGGCTACGCCTAAGCGCTAGGCCCCAGTCTGCCGCTTGCCTAGCGCCTAACGCTTTTTAAAACACTGGTTATGTCTAAACGTAATAACAAGTATTTTAGTTGATTTATTTGAACCATATTTAGTTAAATCAAACAGAAAACATATATGATTGTTTTGGAATTTTATAATAATATACAAATCCATAGATTTAATTAAAAAACTAAATAATTGATTTTGTACTATGATAAATGGATGTTTTAAGGTGTAATTTAGGATTAAAAATCTAGTAATTAACAAATTATCACAATATTGCCAAGGACAAAATGGGCATAACCCTTGCCATTGAAATTCTCTTGATTCTACCAACTACAAATTAATCATTTGATCAATTGGAAGGAATCAAATGAAATAAAATAAACGGGGAAACTTCTTCATTATCCATGATTGATTTTAGCCCAATTATTTTATTGTGGTTCCATTTATTTTCCCGAGGAAGAAAATCCTATCTCTTAATTAATTGGGCGTGAGTCTAAACAGAAATGATTAAACTTTTAAAAACAATAAATAAAAGGATTAAAAAAATAAAATAAGTGTACTTGTAATAAAGCACAGCCGACAGTCACAATAATGTAGTTGTCTCTGCATTCTGCAATTTCGAATACAGACAAATTTGGATAAATTATTTAACCACGCAAAATGGCTTATTAGAGCAGCCCTTAAATGCGACTTTTAATTGGTAAATCGCTATATTTTTGTACTAATTAATCTTACATAGGAAAAAAAAAAGATATATGCAAAGGACGTCTATGATTTAATCTTTGCCAAACAGAACATAGAAGAAGACCAAGACAGAAAAAAAATTAACAATAATAATAAATAAATAAATAAATAAAATAAAAATTACTATGAAGTGTGTACTAAGTGGTAACTTATTATGTGTATAGTTGTGATGCATGGCATTTAGCCCTTGTTTAGCATAGTCATGGACCCCAAGTAGGGGCGCAATATCATTCAACTTCGTTACATAATTGCATTTACTTAATGGCTCATTATGTGAGAGAATGGTGTATGAATTGGTACACAAATTTAGGGTTTAAATGGTAATTGATATGTAATATGTTCAGAGTTTAAGAATTAATAAATGGTGAAATTTGGGGCTCTATTGTGACAAAAAATATTTGTTTAAATTTGAAAATTAATGGATAGTCGAGAAATTACATTCCTATTTGTGGTCAAATATGATTCTTATTCCCATTTAGAAACGGGTGGCTGTGCTAATAAACTATTTAAGATATCTTATAAGTACATAGCTTACGAGCTTATAAGCTCTCAAAGAATATTTGATACTTTATTTTTTCATAAAAGGCTTACAAGATTTATTTAATTTTACATTTTAATTACAAAATTATTATTACTAATATTTTGAAAGCTCAGTCATCTTAATTTATAATAAGTTTAATTAGCCAAATACCCTAGCTCCCAGATAAGATAAATCTCTCATAAAAATAAAATATACTTTTAGTGTTTAGATTCTTGTATGGTAAGAGATGTATCTTTTTTAGATGAGCGTTGTTGACGTGCGTCTTGGATCAACAAACAAAATATATGAATATTATGATGTGGAAACTAAAAAGATACTTAGGAAAATATAAAAGAAATAGCTAATTCTACCTTTTTATACTGAAAACCAAACAGAGCTTGTCTGGTCGGCCTCGTAGCTCAGTTTGAATCTTACAAGCTTTGTATATTAAGGTTATCTCACTTGTCTTTTTTCTAATAAATGAGATCAATTTATACTAATATAATTAATGATGTACAATTAGTTATACAATGATGCACTGTTAGATATAAAATGGTGTACAATTATTTATTAAATGATGTACATTTCAGCTATTAAAATGGTGCACAATTCAGTTACGGAAACGTGATATTAATCAATCTCTTGATTGTAGGGGCGTGATTTATGACATTTTGTTAGTTACTATTATGCCATTTCTACCATTAATTAATTGATAAATTAATTATTTTTAATAACAATCGACCATTAAATAAAAAGTGTGGATGGATTGAATTAATCCACATCGTCATCACGGCAAGTTTCTTCCGCCACATTTGATCCCAATCATATACAGGGATATGTAAAAGGTGTGGCAAAATCGCAGTTGCGCAATATCAATTCATCTTTTTTTTTTTTTTTAAACTCTATCTATGCCCATAAATTAATGCGAGTGCCTTTAACGATCTTGTCATACTATTTGGTTTAGGAGAAAACATTATAATGATTAATGATTTGTTTATTGTGATGAGAAATTAGACACATAACATGAGGAGATATTACTATGCAAAACATGATTCCTAAAAAAGGTGGAGGCTTATACGTGTCAAATGCTCATTCCCTAAAAGCTGAGGATCATTTGTTGAATAATTAATTAGCAAATTTTATGACGTGTTTTTAGACATTTAAATCAGCAAATTAATGTGATGTATTAATAGTCACACCCAATGTTTTAAGATCACAGCTTCAATTCACATTAGCCCATTTTCCCCCACATTTCAAATCTACTTCAAAAGTGTGGCTTTGACATCTTCACGTGGCTCCTTTTACGAAATTAAACGATACTCCTTCATATTCACAATAAGTGTACTTTTTAAAAAAAAACGCACATACATTAATGACTCTTAATTAATCATAAATGTTGGTTAAAATTTAGAAATTAATGGTTAATAAATATAGGAGTAATTTGGGAAAAATTTGTTTTCATTAGTCTTGAAAATATCAAAAAGGACATTTTTAATAATTTTTTATGTGTCAAAAAGATACTTATTGTAAATAGGAAGGAATAATATATTCATGTAAATCCTACATATTCCAACAGTCTATAAGTCACAAATTTATTGTTTTTCTGATTTTTTTTTTATCATGAACCATTTTTCTCGGCTTAATTATATTTTTGGTTCAGTAAATATAAAGACATGACATATTTAGTTTGTAATTATTATGTGAGCAATGTTGGTCTCATAAGTATAAAAAAAATAGCATATTTGGTCTTCTAAGTATTTTATGTAGCAATTTGTTCCCGTAATGTTTTATTTTTATGCAATTTTAGTCTCTTAAATTCCAAGTTTGACCAATTTTGGTTCTGGAAGGGTGAAATATGACTTACCCATTTCGGACCAAAATTGTACATAAATAAAGCTTATGGGACCAAATTGCACAAAATACTAATTTTCGAGACCTAAACTGCTATATAGGATACTTAAGGACCAAATATGTCACCCATTTGGATTAACGTGATTAAAAATGTTACATAAGATACTTACATGACCAAATATGTCACCCCTTATAAGTACATGACCAACATTGAATTGAGCCTTTTTTTTTTTTCTCAACACTCACAATTTCTATTTCATCATAAATAATAATGTGACACCACTATTCTCAATGACTAATATTGCATTAGATGTTGAAAAAAGAAGTAGTTTTAAAACTGTGATATAATATTTTGTATCAAGTCAAAATGGATCTGAATATTCGAATGAAATGTGTAATATTTTGTTTCCCAAGTTTTAGAACTTTACTGACTGATTCAAAAATTAATTAAAAAAAAAGTCAAGGACCAAGATGACAAATCATTCATAGTGTTTTTGCCTTTGTGGCATGAACAAGAGTTTCATTCAACCTCCATGCTGGCATGCTTGAACTTAAAAGGCCATGACAAAAGAATCTTTACAAGTAAGGTCATCGGTCAAGTGGCTATTTTCATGTATTTGAAATTCACTTTCGTTATTTTGCTAAAATCTTTATTTATTATTACTATTCTTTGTTATTTGTTTATTTAATTTTGTGAACAACTTTCTTTAGGTTCCTTCTTTCCGTCATTTCCACTTTGTTATTGTTGTCCTTTTGGCAACCATCAATTTAATTTGTTGTTGACCTTTAAGAAAAGTCCTAGTTTTTTTTTTTTTTTTTTGATGATTTTAAAACGCATGGCCGCTACTATTCGAGTGCGCGTTGGATAAACCTCCCAGGCCTAGACGTACTTAGTCTGTAAAACACACCAACTGGTAAACCACACAGGCAAGCCGTGTGACAAGCTCAAGCAAGAAAGTGTTGGTAGGGGAATCGAACTCGTGACCTTTCAAGTCCCGCGCTCACAGCGACGGATCTACGTGGACAACAAAAAAATATCCAACTATAATTTTTAGTAAAATAATAATAATTATAAATTTGTTCCCCCTATTTTTATAAAAATAATTAGAAAATTCAAATAAAACATACAAATCCCCATAATAAGATTTCAAAATTCAAGAGATTGATTTAACAAGAATAAATAAATCATGGAAAAATTAAAACCTAAAAATAAAAATAAAAAAGGTTAATAATATCAATAATGTTACCAAAATTATATTTTGTTGTCTACTGTTTTCTTAATTATCCTAAGTATTTTATATATATATATATATATGTATTAATTTTTCATGTATGGTTACATGATCAACATTTACAAAATTTTAAACAGTGTTTGTTGTAGGACTTTAAACATTAAACGATATTTATATGCACATTTTATTTAATATCTACGTACCCCCATTTTCAAAATCCTAGATCTGTCACTGCGCGCTCACCTATTCCACCAACTTATCAACCCTTGTGAGTTACCCTAGTTTTATTTTATTTTATAGGATAAGAAGTCATGACTTATAGCGGTGTAAAATATTTTAGTCTAATAAAATCAAGTACCTGATTAATACTGTTGTGAACAACAAAACAAGAACAAAAACAAGAACAACTATAGCGGTGCATAATACTGTTATGAGGGCCCTGAAGTTGACCTAGGGAAGGTCCTCTGATGCTTAAGTTGGCAAGTGTCAAGAGAATAATCCAAAGTGCAGAGACTTAACTATGTAAATTATAATTAAAGTTCGATTACATGATACAAAAATGAGATGAGATGGGTTATGGGTTATTTATTCCTGGAATCAACCTCAGGAACCTCGTTTGTGAGCAATGATATGAGCCTCGTGGTTATGGGCGCCATCATTTTTTATAATATTTTATTTGAATAAAATATTTAATTTTAGATATCCTTTTTTATTATATGATACCGAACAAATATCTAGCGGTGAATTTGCTAATAAAGCAATCCTCAAAAGTTTTCATGCCAATTTACCCTTTTACCAAGTTTTCTAGTGCTTACACTGCTTAATTACACGTTGCTATGGGTGTATTTTGTTGGGCATAGCGGAGGCGTGTCGTGATCCAAGATTTGATATATTCGGAATATCCGACAAATCACACCAACAAGATGATGGCAAAAATAAATGACACCGACAGAATATAAAATGCACACAGTGATTTTACGTAGTTCGGCAAAATCCGCCACGTCCACGAGAGTTTAGTTCTTTAATAATAAAGAATTTTTAAGACAAGAAAAATACACCCCTTGAGTTTTATGGATCAAACCCAAGAATAAAAGACTCTCGTGACAACCACTTTACTAGTTATCAAAGAACACTCTCCCCAACCCCTTTTGGTTACCCAAGAGAAAAATACCCCGAGTGTTTTCCGCACCTATCACAATTTGACTCACCCAAATTGATCTCCCAAATGTGTACACTCATTTTTCCGCTCCACCTGGTTGGATGACCAAGCTCATCAATTGCTTGCCATATCTTTGCATATGCTCTTCACCTCTCTATTTATAGAGAAAATTAGCATAAGGTTTCAAGAAACCATTCAAATATATCAAGCACATGTTTCATTATCCCATGGAAAGCCACCAACGGACGCATTCGCTTTGTCGAAAAGAATCGCCAACTTTTCTTATTTTCCACACAAGACACCTTAGCTTTTAGCCCCATTTCTTTGACTTTCCTATCTTCATTTTATGGTGGATGCCCAACAACCTCCACCTCAAGCATAAAACACCATCCCGCAAAACCGTAATATCAAACACCATCGCCTTCATTTCTTTGCACATGTCAATCGGTAAGGTCCTAACTCCACCCGATTCATTCGGCCAATAACGATATATGCAAATCGACCAACACCACTAGTTGACGCCGAGAGGGACGACCTCAATCCATCCTCTTGCCCACAGATTTCCCTCACACTCGCCTCCGCTCCCGGAAGCCTTCCTCGGTGTACTCCACTTCCAAAGAATCCTTGAGGTCACCAGACGATACAAATTCCAATACTTTTCTCTCACCCTTAGGACCCTTCCGCCACGTGTGACTTTCGGGACTCCACCTCCAAATTTGAATATCGCAGTGTTGAATCCACTGGCTCAAGGAAATTAGATTCCTCCGCATCTTTGGGACATAGGTGACACCACCCAAAGACGGTCCACTCCATCACCCATTTTGATTTTTACCACTCCAATTAATCTCATGATTCCGATGTAGAACCATCACCCGAGAACAAAGTTCTGCCCTCTCCAATTTAAGTAAATCAAAATAATCACTCAGAGTACACATGCATTACGCAACCCGAATCTAAAATCCATCAA